>VUYV01000097.1:1949408-1988970 GCA_008711295.1 Anarhynchus alexandrinus
CCTCGTTCACTCACCCGCCCGGCGGCGGCGGCGCTCTTCCTCCGCAGCGTCAGTCCGCTCCGCAGGAGCGCCGGCAGCTCCCGCAGCTTCTGCCGCAGCTGTACCGGCGGCGGTGGTGGCGGCGGCGGCGGCGTCCGGGGCTGCGGCGGGGGCGGCTCGGGCGCTGCGGAGCTGCTGCCCCGCGGCTCTGCGGGAAACGGCGCCGGAGGCGCAGGAAAACCGGGCTGCTTCTGGATTATGGTGCTGAAGGACTTTCCAGCAAGAATTATTAGCGAGACCGACGCCGGGAGCTGCCGGCGCTGTTCCGGTTTTTCCTTAAAATCCTGGGTTGGTGCCTGAGCGCGGGGCGGGAGCTCTTCGCCTTCGGGGCGGCCGGCGATGGAGATGCGGAGAGCCGGGCACCTTACGGGGTTCACGCCGGTCTGGAAACGGGTTTGAGCTTGTGGCTCTGTCGCTCTGCTTTGCGTGGAGTGTGCTTGAGCTTTCGGTGCGGCCAGGGCTCCGCGGGTAACGATGCTACGGCGGTGAGTCTCGGGAGCTAGGCGGGATTTGGTGCCTGGCGTGGGGCAGGTTTGGAGAGCGGCTCTTCGGCTGCTGTACCACTGATGCGCTTTCCCGTATGCTGCTTTTATCACCGCTTACAAAATACCAGATGGCCCTGCAGTTTTGAGCCCCGTCCATTGAGGAAAATAAAGCTCTCGAGAGGGAGTCAGCAAAAATATCCGATAGGTTTCTGGTTTTAAAATTGTTTGACTTGCTCGATTTCCGTATCGTTTATCTACAAGAGCCAATTTATGCAAGAGTATCCAGTTACAGAACTGCCAAGGCTATGAGAGAACGCAGCCAGCAGAGCCTCGGTGGACACGTCCTGTATGTAGGGTTGTTCAGACATCCAGGAATGCTGCACAGGGCTAAGTACAGCCGATTCAGGAATGATTCGATAACATCCCTAGATGAAGGTGCACAAAATACGTCTTTAAACATCAAAGGTTCTTCCTCCTCATCCCATTCTTCAACGCCTAATTTACTGACGGAAGATGTCTCCTTGGGGCCCCAGGACACCTGCACCACCCTGTGCACGCTGATCCCCCGGATGGCTAACATTAAACTTGCCAACCCGTCAAATCTGCCAGGGCTGAAAAGCTTCTGTCTGGGAACGAAAGAGGTGCCAAGAATTAAACTCACGGAGTGCATTACCATCCCGAGCAGCCCAACCTCGCCCGAGATCAGCTGCCTCTCGGCGTCTTATCCACAGCCTGACCTGGACAAGCTGGCCCTAATCCCAAAGCCAGCGGGCGACTGCGCCGTGCGGGAAGCTGAGGAGGCCGCTCCTACGGGCAGGCAGGACAGGAGCCTCACGCAGACGGGTGAAAGTGTCGGGGAGCCGGGAACGACCTACAGCGTGCGGGTGAGTACTTCTCACAGGGTTTCCATTCTCTGACAAAGCAAACCGCGCAGGTGGCTGCAGGGTGACCTCTGTGTTCCCACTCCTGGAGCTAGTGCCCCAAACCACTGACTTCCCGTGTATTTCCTGCCTCCTGACGTAAGTAGGGCTGTGGTGTCGAACTGAGGGAGTTAAAAGGACCACAGCCGCTCCCAGAGGTAACATAACATCCATTTCCAAAAGACTATCTTTAGACTCTCTGAGGAGTGCAGCTGAGCTGCAATTCAAACAGGGGTTGCTCTGACCTGAAATGCATGTTGGAGGGAGAAGGAGGCCCACAAAAAGGGCTTCCCGTCCCTCGCAGAGCAGCTCCCAGGAACCAGGTGCACACTGGCCCACGCCACTGACGTGTTCGTCACGGAGAGCGTGGGGGAGCTGCTGGGACCACTGCTGCTCCCCAAAGCACCTCTCCCCTCTACCTCCTGCCCTGGGAGGTGAGTGGCAGGATGCAAAAGCCGCCCTCCTTGTTTGATGCTACAGGGCTGTGTCTGATTTTCTGGGTAATGATGATATACAGAAAACCCTGCCTATTTCTTCAGAAGATAGCCTGAAATAGCCCTTCTGGGTATTTTTTATGTTGTAGACTGCGGTTGGTGTGTATCGTCTTCTAATTAGCAGTCAGTGGCCAAGGGGAGGCCATGCTTCCTGGGCTTGGCACTTTCACTCCCTTCACCACTGCCACATTTGGGAGCTTTCTAATTTTCTTTTCCTCTCTTTCTATTTCTGTGGCCAGACCTTGCTGTTTGCTAGCTGTTGCTTCTTTGTCTATGCTTTGAACCTCTGACCCTGTACATTTTAGTGCTTACGCTTCATCTGTCAAAAGCACTCCCAGGCAAAAACTGGCCGCTGCTTGCATGGAGGGAGCCAGTGCAGACCACGGGGAACCGGCAGAGAAAGCGGTCTAAACCTGCTTCGGAAATACTCATGTAACGGTCAGGCTGACCAAGGGCTCCTGTAGCTCTCACAGTCGTCGTGCCTGTCCCTGACACGCCAGGGGGACCGCAGGAGGAAGCTGTACGAGGCGTTATTAACCAGAATCTATTCCTCCAAGTGGGCTGCAGGCAGGGTGCTAAGAGAGAGTGTGTATGTGTGTGTAAGCTGTCAGTTTGGTGTACAGGAGGTATCAAAATGTGCCAGAAGGAGTAAAAAAAAGCCGTAAGCCGTGCAAAATTTGTGTCTCCCATGTGATAGTTCGCAAGCGGGAAAGTCTAAAGAAAGGTGCAAGGCCGAGAAAAATAAATCAATCCCTTTCCAAATGCAGCAGGAGAGCAGGCAGATCAGAGGGGAGAAGAGCAACGTGGGGAAATAGCCGTGTTCACCTTTCCCCAAGCAGGAATGAGGTGCCTGCGTGGCATCCAGCAGCGGTGGCACCGCTGGTTTGATGGGACATGGCTGAAAGCTGACGGTGTCCCAGCACGGCACCGGCCGCTGTGCACAGAGCTGCAGGAGGCCCTGGGACATTCACCCGGGGTGCAGCAGGTGGAGGGAGGGGACACGCTATGTCATCATGCTGGTATACGTCCTTTTATGTTTACTTTTCTTTAAATTCTAGTACTAACATGAGCAGTGGATGTTTTGACATCAGCAAGCTGCTAAAATAGCTGAACGAGCACGTAGGGTGTGACTTACAGTGACAGTGCAAGGGCCACCGCAGCCGCAGGTGCCGCGCTTTCGGCCAGCCCACGGAAAGGCCTGCGCGGATGGATGGCGCCGCGATGCCCAGCGCCCGCCGCGCAGGACCTGCCTCGTCCGCCGCGGTTTGCGCAGCGCCCGCGATGAAAGCTTTGAGGTACCTATGGAGATTCAAATGCTGAAATGCTAATGCCGGAGGCACACTTAAATAATTCAGTTTCTGGCACGGGGAGGAGATGATGAAGCACAGGGGGAATTTCCTGGGTTTCTGTTGTGGCCCAGGGCTGAGAGCAGAGGCACTGAGGTGTCGCCTGCTGGGGACCACAAGAAAGAGAAAGGCAGAAGAAAGAGTGAAAAAAGAGAAGGACTTGCCGGGAAGGTCATGTGAAGCGGGGAAGGGCTCGTCCCTTCCTGCTGCTCCCCAGGTTGTATTTCCAGCATGTCTTTCTGCTGGTCTTTCTGGAAGTCACCCCACTTCATGGCAAATCTCTCTGAAGTGGGGGGTCGCTGGCAGAAGACTCCCAAACAGAGTGGGGAAATGTTGTTTCCCTGCATCTCTCTTGCATCTCCCCACTCCTGTTGCTCCCGCGGCGGTGGGTGTGCAGGAGCCAGCCCCAGGAGAGCTGCAAGGGCGTTGCTGATGTGTGCCAAAACGTGTCCTGGCCAAACTCTTGGTGTTTTTTTTTTTTTTTAAACCATCCCCTTCAATAACAAGCAGGTCAGTAAATAAGCAGTCTGGGAGTTCCGGGGCCTCAGCATCAGAGCATGGGCAAGGAGCTCGTTTCCCCAGGGACAAGAAGACTACTCCGGGAGGTAGCGATGAAGCCTCAGCCAGGCTGGGAAGCAGCCAGGGCCGCAGGGCTGCAGTGCGGAGGGAGCGTGGCACGGTGGGATGGTCTTGCCCGCAGGCAAAGCGGGGTCGGGAGGCTGAGGGGCCGGGCAGCTGCCAGAGCTGCTCCCAATCCTTTCCCCCAGTCCTTCCAATCCTTCCCCCCCTTGCCCTGGCTCTTCCTCCTGTGGCATTCGAAGACACCCGCTGTCCCCTGCCCTCTTAGGGATCGCTGGGATGTCCCCAGAGACCATTTGAGGAGGAAAGTCAGGTCTGTGTTACAGGGATTGCTGCTGCCGGAGATCTTTGGCCTTAAAAGCTCGACTGGAGTCTGAAAAGGATTTGGCACTTTTGTGGAGAGGATCCGCAGTTACTTTAGAAAGGCAGTAACATGGCGAAGTAATGAAATGCCTCAGGGCAGAAGCTGTCCCCTGTGGACTGGAGCGAGGCAGACATTTTCTTTCTGGGGCTGGTTTAAGAAGAGGCGATGCCGGGCTCCTCGCACCGCCCGGGGAGGCAGCGCATGGCTGGTGGTCACAGGGCCACCTGTGTTGCGGCCGAGTGTCACCTGGGCTCCGGTGAGGAAGCCAAGACCCGTAACGGCCGCTGTTCCCCCCGAGATGCTCGTGCGAATAACAAAGAACACAAATATTAATATTTTAACAGGAGCCCAGACAGTTTGGGATATATATATATTTAATCAGTTGCTAGTCTCTAGAGTGAAAGGAGCTGGTCTTCTGCTAATGTAGGAGTTCAGAAGGGTGCGAAGTATGTCCTGAAAGAGTGCACGTGGGCACCTGTCCCCTGCAAAGCAGTCCTGCTTTTGTCCGTGGAGGCTGCGACAGGGAACCTGCTCCCTGGCTCTGTGTGGGAGCGGGGTTCAGGGCAGCCCTTGCCCGGTCCCCAGAAGCTGCCAGCACCTCTACCATGCTTAGGGCAGGGAAATAATTGCGGTATTTCAGCTGCAGCCACTTCCCTGGCGCGCGGCGCCCTGACGCCGCACCCGGAGAGCTGCTCTGGCCTCGGCGTGCTGCATCGCCCCGTCGTAAATAAATAACTACACGTGTAGGCGCAGCCGGGGCTCTCGCAGGAAGGAGATGGGCTCTGGTGATTCACAGCTTCAGAGCCGCAGCTGTGAATCGTGAGCCGTGGGCTCAGGGCTGTAGGGTGGGCGCTGGGGAGGCGCTCGCTCTGCCGGGCACGTTTTTAGGCCGTTTGCTTCGTCACAGCTGGGAGCACGGGGACAGGGCAGTATGAACCAATTCTGTTGGAGCCTTGACCTGAGTGTGGTGGCGCAGCAAGCGGCTTTCCAGCACAAAACTAAAAAGAAAAGCAAAATGTGTGTGTGTGTATATATATAAAAAATTTTACAAACTTTTCCTTGGGTTTTTCTCAAAATTTATTTAAAAATTGAAAACCCGTGAATGCAAGGGTCAGACTTTCCCCGGAAAATTTCCATTTAGTGAAAGCCATTCTCCGTCACACAAACGCCACGTCCCGCTGCCCCTCAGGGAAGAGGCTGTGCCGTGTGGGCAGGAGGAGCAGGACAGACCACGGGCCTTTCTGCCTGTCCCCACCACTGCTGCTACCGGGAGGAAGGTGAGAGCAGGGCAAGCACATGAGGCAAGGTCCTCTGGCACTTCCCATCCCCAGAAGATAGCAGTGCAGGGGCTCAGGCTAGCACTGAAAACCCACTAGTGGAGTTTTTGTGTGGTTAATGGTCTTTAGTGGGCTTTTTTTTTTCCCCATGAAGGTGACCAGTCTGTTTCCCAGCCTGTGCTACCTGGGTTTTACGCTCTCTCGCAGGTTTTCTGGGGGTACCCATGCCTGCGATGGTGCGTGGCTGCCGCCGTGGGCTGCCTTCGCCTCTCCGCTCCTCGCGGGAGGGATGGGAGAGCAGGCTCTGCCGGCTTCGCTTTTGGCTCTGAAGGGGTTGGTGTTTGCGGGAGGAAGCCGTCGTGGTTCAGGTTGAGGGATAAGCTGGTCAAATCTGCAGGGTGCAAACCCAAAGCTCTTCATTAGCAGCCTGACTGGTGGCTGCTAACGGCGTTACGTAGCACCGACCCCAGCCCGGTGAGAGGTGGCCGTGTGTCGCAGGATGAGCAGCCGGGCGCACCGGCTGGTCGGCAGCGTGGTGCAACCTGTGAGCCGACAGGGATGCGGTGCCACTGCCAGGGTCTCTGCTTTCCGGTGGGCAAGTGGCTTTTCGGCCCCAAAGCCACCACAGGCAGCATCTAAGGAAGGGCTGAGAAAACTTCCCCACTAAAACGACGGTGATCTGTGCGTCGCTCCTTCCCCGCGTCCCCGGCCGGCTCCTGGCCTTGTCCATGGAGGGAGGCCAGCGCTTCACCTTCCTGCCAGGGCGAAAGCAGGGGGGATCTCAAATGAGGTGTTGCAACACGAGAGAGCGTGTCCCCGAGCCCCGCAGGCGGCCACGGGGCGGGCAGCGCCGTGGCTGTTACGGGCAGAAGTTGTTTTTTCCTTGGTGTAAAAGGCAAAGGCATGTCTCCGTGTAACTCCAGTGCCCTTGTCCTGCCGCGTGGCTACTGCTTGCCTCTGCCCAGTCTCCCTTCCCACCGCATCCGTTGCAAGCTAGAGGGAAGTTATTCAAGCAAATTAAAGTGAAACTCTCCTGCTGCTCTGCAGCCGCCTGCCCTGCGTGGCAGTGAGCCACGGCCCTGCCACGGGCAGCCCTTGTCTGTAAGGAAAGAAGGAGGTGGGAAGCTCAGAAATGGTCTTGCCCTCGCTTCAAAAGCACCTTGTTAAAGCAGTGCTGGGAAAATAAATGCTTCCATGGGAGTCAGCTCCCTGCCGTGCTGGTGGGCACCCAGCACAGCTGCTTGTGGCGAGTTCCTGCCCAGGCAGCTGTGTAATGCGTTTTAGGGAATTTGAACCTAGTCTCACATATGTTTGGACAGAGGCTGTTTAGCAGCAGCATGTTACCTGACGGCCTCTGCCAGCAAATGCTGTCCCTTGGATTGATTATTAGTCGGCCGTGGGGCCTGTAGGAGCTGCTCTTGGCATTACGCATGAATTAATGCCTGTTAACTAATAGGTAAAATTGCAAGGCTGCAGCTGCACTGTTTAATGAGGAGCTCCGTGCGCTGCTCCCCGTATCGGTTCTGCGGGTGAATCACTGGCTGTCATTCAAGCTGGAGCTGGAGCCACTAACTGCGTTATGGCAGGGAATGAAATGAGACGTGGGTCTGGATTAGAGGGTGCCTGAAAAGCTTATTCACATGGGCCCTGCCTAGCGCCTTCGCATCTCCTCCCACACAGTCCCTCATCCTGTTTGCAGTCTCTCCATCGTCTCTTGTAAACAGATGAGAAAAGACGTGTGCATCTTCAGTAACTGCCCTTCTCTCCCCCCACCTCCCTGCCATCCCGGTGGCGTGGGGAAATGGTGACCAGCTCCAGATCACTCTCCGGATTCTAACACCCGAGAGATGAAGCTCCCCCAGTGCCGATGATCCCCCACAGCCCTTAGCAGGGAGACGGGACAGTTTTGTGCACATCGCCGTTAGAGGAGGCATTCCCTTTCCAGCAGGGGACAGTGAGCCCTCTCCCTTCTTCTCCCTTCTCCCTTCTCCCTTCTCCCTTCTTTCTCCCTTCTCCCTCTCCCTCTGTTGCTGACAGATCAGTGGGTTCAGCATCTGCTTTCACTGGTGATGTCAAGGCTTTAGTGCTCGGCTTGTTTCAGTATTGGCATTTTATTTTTCTATAGGTAGCTGAATTCTGCAGTTACACCTGTCCTGGTTGCCCGGGGTTGGTTGCAGCACCCTCGTGCCTGCGTCCAGCTTCCCCCTTGGCTGCCCCTCAGCATCTCAGTGAATCTGAGCCATGCTCCTCTTCCCGGGGCTTCGGAAGATGAACCCCCTTTCTTGGACACTTTGAACCCTCAACATCGCTATGGCCATGTTCCAAAACCAACTGGCGGGTATCTTGGGCTCCTTGTGGGGCAGGTGGGTCTTGGCACGCCGTGGCCGTGCCGGGGCGAGGGCTGCACGCTGCTGTGGCCGCCTCTCCTGGGCGCTGCGGGAGGGCACCCGCAGCTGCTGCCCTGCTGAGGCTTCAGCTTCGCCCTCCCTGCAGCAGGAAAGCGGGAGCTGGCCTCAACCCTGCATCCCCAGATGAGCCCACTAGCTTTTTGTGGGAGCTGCTGTTTGGGGTATACAGGATGAGGAGCAGGGGCACCGCCTGAACTGGAGTCCAGGTGCAGGAGAAGTCTCTGAGACAGGCGTTGCCCTTGTCTCCTGCCTTCCCCTTTCTCTCGTACAGCGGTTGTGCTGGTCGTTGGACTCAGCTATGGAAGGGTTAATCTTTTCCTTGTTTGTTTGCTAATTATTTTTTCTTCCTCAGAGAGCATCTTTTGTTTTCTTGAATAGGCTTCTGGTATCCCATTGTCCTTTTATGTGTTCCATGGGCTTCTCCCCAGCTCTGTGACCCTGACTTCCTCAGTCCCAGTCCTGCAGCATCCCCCTGCCCAGGGCTCTGCTGGCTCTCTGTACCCTCCTACTGAGATGTGGAGGTTCAGCCATTACTGACTGTGCTGGTTTGGATAACCAATGGCAGCTAAAATAAATGAGGGATGCAGTGAGGTGCCATGTTAATGCACTTCCCTGCTCAGGCTTTTAAAGAGAAGAAAAAAAAAAAAAGGTCTTTTGTGAATCATTGATAAGTTCAGCTTCACTCAGGGTCACTTATGCAAAAACCTAATATTGATTTTTCATCTTTGCTTAGAGTAGCTTCCCACGCATCTGTTCAGGATGCAATGGGGACTCACTTATCAGCATATGACTCACCTGCTCCTCTAAATCTTTCTTTTCTCAAGGATGGAGGAGCAGCCAACCGGCTCACGGGATGCTTGACCTTATACTGTGGGATCAGAGGTCTCCGCTGTGCTACGAGCTGAGGCTCTAGACATATTTTCCACGTTTGCTTTGTTCCCATTAAGCAGGAATATCTTTAACAAGTAAGATAGCTCTCAGAGTCCTTTACAAAGTCATTAAATGTTCATTAGGGAAGCAGTTCTGCTAACCCTTCAGATTCTTATTGATGTCCTTCCAGGGCTCTGACCTAATTCTGGAGTTCTCCCAAGGGTTACATTGCTATCTGGAAAGAAACCAAAACAGGGATAATACAATTGTGGAATCCCTGCTTGACGTTCTCTTTTTAACACACACATTCATTTCTAAAAGATCTGAATCAGATACCTAAATCCAACCTCCTCTGAATGGCCCGGCAGCAAAATCGATTCACAGGCAAAGCGAAGAAGAGGAGGTAAATACAGTACCTTTCTCTGGACAGAGAGTGCTTCCTCCATCCATTCAGAACAAGAAGACAGAGCAGGCATGTCCCTGCCCGGGATTGCCAGGCTGTCTGCTGTATCCCGGAGGATTTGCCTTTCTGCAGGAGAGGTCTGCGCAGTCAGGCTGTCGCTGCAGCCCGCGGGCGCTGTGCGAGCACTGCAGGAGGCTCCTGAAAGCCTTTTTCCCTCCGGGAGAATTCATTGTGGAAGAGGGGGATGCAAACTGAGAGACCCAGACCTATGCCAGCCTTGTGAAATGGAGATGTCGGAGCACTTGGACAGCAGAGAGGTGGATATCAAAAGAAATGTTGGAAGGATTAGTAAGACGTGTTTTGGGAGAGGTAAACTCGGTGGATAGACTTAGCCTAGCACACTTCATTGAGATGAAAATGTTCCATATGTTTGTACATAACATCAAAGGAGTGACACGCCATCACGTTCTTGATGTTTCTGAAAATTAGTCCTATGCAAATCCCTAACGAGCATAGAAAAAGCCCCCAGCTCTGCCCCATGCAACGGATGTGTGGGAGTCAGCCTCTAATTTAAAGCAGGTCAGTTTACAGTGCAGGCTCTTAAGAGCTGTTGCTATGAGCTGGAATTGCAGCTCTACCTCCTTCATCTTCTGCAGAGGTTATTTGTCATCAGACGTGCAGCAGTGTGGAGCCAGCGGTTTTCCTTACGCCTGGTAATGCCTCCCGTGGCTCTGAAGGGACATTCAGCTCTTCCGCGTGGAGGCTCTGCGTGCATCGGTCCCGTCGGGCTTCCAGAGCCCTTCTCCCAGGCAGTTTCCCTCCAATGTTCGTCTGTGCCACAGGCTAATTAATGAGAGTACGCAGAATTGGGAAAAAGGAATGATTGAATTTTGTGTCCCCAGAGTGTTTTACCTTTATTTTTGTGCTCTGTTGTTGAAGCCACTGGTATCTTTATTGCTCTTTACACTTTTCAGTAAAACAAGATCTATGTAGGAAGCAGCTTTAGGATGGCTGATTTGATTTTCCATTTAGACTGTGCTTCTGCATACACTTAGCGGACTGAAATCACATTTGCTTCCTTCTGTGCGCTTACCTGTGTGCTAGACATTAACATGGTCCTCCTTTCCCTCTGTCTCTCTCTTTCCCCTAGTACATGGGCTGTATCGAAGTGCTGCAGTCAATGAGGTCCCTGGACTTTGGCACGCGAACGCAAGTCACCAGGTAGGTGGTATCAAACTGAAACTCAGCCCAAGAATGAAAAGTCCGCGTGCTAATTTCCGCATAAAGCCAAGGGTGCGTGCCAAGCCTTGAGACAATTTTGGATAGGAGTTTGGATGTTTTGTTTTGTTTTTTTCCCAAGCGATGATTTGAATTATTTGATCATTAACAATAGGCTATTTGCGTCGGAAAAGGAATTGTTTCAGCCACAGACCTAATTTCTCTCCCAGTTTTTGCTCTGGACGCCGAGAGCCTCCCCCTGCAGTCGCGGCACGGCGCGGACATCCCCAGCTATCCGGGGCCCGGCAGCAGCCGGGCCGTGCCCGGGCTGGGCGCCGCCTGCACGGCTCCCCCGAGGCACCGGCGCGATCTGCCGGTGCTGCCGCGGCTGCGGGTGGCCACGGTGGCGAGCCTGGATGCTCGCCGGCCTCTCTGCCGTGCCGCTTCACGCCCGGCGCAGACAGGGCCGTCGGTCCCTCAACCTCGCGAGGTCATCTAATGAATTTTTTATCAGGCGCGTGACATTGTTTGGCCCCGTCTGCACCAGGGCCGGGCGCCGCTGGAAGCGGCGGCGCAAGGAAAACGTGTGGAAATGCAACTGTACTGCAGGCCTAAGTCTCCGGGCTGCAAATCAGGAAAAGATGAATGTTTTGCTCTCCGGTACAACTGAGCGCGGTTTAAACGTGAAATATTTTGTGGTCTTTCGAGAAGTTTGCAACTTCTGATGCAGATTGCTGCCAGTCGCTGGGTGTAGGTTGTTAATACACGCACCTGTGGGGCTGTTGAAATGTCCTGCCAGGAGCAGAAAACCCCCAGTTTTATTTCTACGTTTGTTGCTGTAAGTCTGTCAGTGCAGGAGTGTCTGAGCTTTCAAAATAAGCGCCCTCGTTCCCGCTCGGAGCGCTGCGTGCTGCTGGGATGTGCTCGCGGTCCAGCAGCCGGGACTAGTGCTCTGCCCGGTGGCCCCAGCAGCCGCCCGCCATCCCGGCACCTCCGCAGGCTTTTTGGAGGGGTGGGTGGGTGCAGAGTATTTTGGCCCGGCCTTAGACCTGTTCCCTGCTCCTCTCAGCTATTTTTCTGGCGTGGTTGATGCTGAGGATGCCAGGAGCGTGGCTGAGGCTTCCTGCGCCTGCCCAACTCTTCCTGCCTGCCGGCAGATGATGTACAGATGCTCTTTTGCTTCCTCAAGTGTTCGTATCACATAAATCCTGGAAAAAGTAAAGGAACACGAAGAGATAAGTGTTACATTTTTGGGAATGTAATTCCCAATTGGGCGGGGAATGCATGGAGAGCAGCACTGAGGAGAAGGACCTGGGGGTGCTGATTGACGAGAAGCTCAACATGAGCCAGCAATGTGTGATCGCAGCCCAGAAGGCCAACCGCATCCTGGGCTGCATCAGAAGAAGTGTGGCCAGCAGGGCGAGGGAGGGGATTCTGCCCCTCTACTCCACTCTCGTGAGACCCCACCTGGAGTACTGCATCCAGCTCTGGAGGCCCCAACAGAAGAAGGACATGGACCTGCTGGAGCGTGTCCAGAGGAGAGCCACAAGGATGATCCAAGGGCTGGAGCACCTCTCCTATGAGGAGAGGCTGAAAGAGTTGGGGCTGTTCAGCCTGGAGAAGAGAAGGCTCCGGGGAGATCTTATTGCGGCCTTCCAGTCCCTAAAGGGGGCCTACAGGAGAGCTGGGGAAGGACTTTTTACTGGGGCATGGAGTGATAGGACGAGGGGGAATGGCTTCAAACTGGAAGAGGGCAGGTTTAGATTGAACATGAGGAAGAAGTTTTTCCCTGTGAGGGTGGTGAGGCACTGGCACAGGTTGCCCAGAGAGGGTGTTGAGGCCCCATCCCTGGAGGTGTTCAAGGCCAGGCTGGAGGTGTCCTTGGGCAGCCTGGTCTGGTGGGAGGTGTCCCTGCCTATGGCAGGGGGGTTGGAACTCGATGATCTTCAAGGTCCTGTCCAACCTAAACCATTCTATGATTCTATGATTTTTACCTGTTGGCTCCCAGGCTTATCAACTAAAAGGAAGAAACTGAAAAACTTGAGTCCCTAAATGCCTGTGTACCACACTTGAAAGCTGCCCCATTTGTTTTATGTTCATAATCGGTGGTTGTTGACATTTATGATCGGCGTAAGCACTCACTCACCCGGTTCCTGCATGTGGATATGAAGAAGTGCCCGAGATACGAATACCCTTCCCTNGGAAGAAACTGAAAAACTTGAGTCCCTAAATGCCTGTGTACCACACTCGAAAGCTGCCCCATTTGTTTTATATTCATAATCAGTGTTTGTTGACATTTACAATCAGCATAAGCACTCACTCACCCAGTTCCTGCATGTGGATATGAAGAAGTGCCCGAGATACGAATACCCTTCCCTCAGCCTAGTCGTTTTACCGATCGGGAAGAGCCCAAAGCAATCAGCCCGGTGCGTTTGGACCAAGCCACCCTATTCTTCAACAGCCTCGGCCGGAGAGCGCGGTTATCTCCCGTTTGCAAGACACGGAGCACGTGTCCTCCTACGCTTACAAAACAGACCGTTGGATGGTTTGTCTGGGAAATAATGAACATGAATTACTGTGTGACAAGAGCTTGCCAACTTAAATTTGGCCCAGACAGTGAGGTTTTGTTAACCAGAGCTGTGTGAAAACTTAACAATGGAAATATTGCCTTCACCTAAAAAAAATGCCGCTGCTGACCTTAACGGGCTCTTTTGTGCACGAGAAATTGAAAACTTAAACTGTTTGCAAACCGAACGCTGGAGCGCTGAGCTCATGCATGCAAACTTTAAAGTTCGATCGATTACAAGCTGACTGGAGCGAAGATAACATTGATTATTCCCCTATTGTTCTCCTGGGGGAGTAAGTTTATAGACGGCGTGCACAATGCACCAACCAAGGAGTTATTGGAAATGATCCCGTTTTAATCATCTCTGTTATTTGTACTGGGGCTACAAAATATTTTTACTCCGATGGCATTTCACTAAACAAAGAGGCATCTTCTGTTTTAAAGTGATGTAGAAAGGGTCTCTAATTAGGGCTGCTCCCTGCCTCGCTTTATGTGTATTTGCATTCTTAGTCTCCTGATCTCTAAAATTAAAGGTATTATTTACCTGCCTCACATGAATGTTGGAAAGATCAACAAACTCGTGTTTGCCAAAGCGCCCTGAGGAGTCAAAAGAGATGAGCGAGGAGGATTTATTTTCTGGTTTCTTGCTGGACTCGCGTTTTCAGGGTCGTTCCCCAGGCACAGGCTTAGGGAAGGCAGACCGTGGCCTCTCCGGCCCTATGAACGGCCGTGGGGTGCAGAGATGCTGTATGGCCGAATGGCCGCAGCGCAGCAAGGGGAAGGCCAGGCACCGAGGCGCTCGCCACCCTTGCCGGCTGTGTGGTGAGGAGGTTGGCAGAGGAGATTTCGCTACAGCAGTTTTCCCTTCCAGCTCTCTGCCCTGCCTGCCTGCGACCCGGCTCACGCGCTCTTAGGACGTCCCTCCCGTTTTGCAGAAATTTGTGATCCCAAATTCCGCGTAGATGACAAGAGTAACACCAAGAAGTAACAATGAGGGTGACAGGTTCCTCTGCGTGAAGGGCTTTGTATTTTTTTTTGAATGGTCACCCATAAACGTGCTGTGCTTGCCGTTCTCAGGACCTGATGCGTGCGGGTTGTCGCCCCTGTGCTGCGGCAGGTCCTGCCTTTGCTGGACCCCGACGTGTGCTTCCCTTGTCTGGCCCTTCAGCTCTTTTCCTCTTACATCTCTCCCACTTCTGTTAAATCAAGCTGATTATTAGTTGCTACGTTTGGCCATTTACAGGAAAAGGGATTCTGTATCCCAGATTGGGGCACTAACTTGCAAACTTGAAACTGGTCAGGCAGCGAAGGGCGTCTAAAATGTGCCGAGGAGGGCTGGGGGAAGAAGGCTGACTTTGTTTGGGAGATTAATTTCAACTTTGTTGAGACGCACAATCCCTTTCTGTTAGATAGCGTAGGCAGAGCCCTAGATGCTTGAAAGCAAATCTTCAACAGCATGCTTACTCGCTTACATCAGCCCATCTCTTGTCTTTTGCTCTCATTTGGGGGAACAATACACAAAGCGGCTCACTGTTACTGCCAGCGCGCCGCTCTCCTGCGTGCTCTCGGAGGAGCGTCTGCTGCGGGTTTCGCTCCAGAGGTGCAGACCCAGAGAAAACCCATAGACTGTACAGCTGAGCTGAGCTAAAGGCTTGTGGATGCCAAAAACGGGGCTATTCTTGTCACCCCCTCCTGCCCCAGTGCTTGGCGAGCCCTCACTGAGTGGCCGCAGCCTGGCCGGGTGGCTGGTTGCCAACCCAGCGGGGCAGAGGCTTTTTGGGGAGTGAGGAAACATTCCCAGTGCCGCACTCAGGGCGACTGTGGCACTGTCCCGGTTCAGCGCGTCTTAGCCCAGGTGGTGGGGAGCTGCCTGCAGCTGTATGCTCAGGAGCCTCCATGTCCCGATCGAAGAGGAACGGTCCCACTTCCCCATCCCCATCCTGCCTCCCGGATCCTACAGAGGTGCCCCCGGGGAGCTGTGCCAGCCTTGATCCTCACTGAGTTGGTCCCCAGCTGAATAACCCACGGGAAACTCCCCCTGCAATGGGTGGGCATCTGCTGGGGGCAGGAGTGGCAGCTCTGCCCCTGTGGGAGGTCTGCTGCTGGTGACAGCCCAGGGGACCAAGCGGCTTCAGAGTAATATTTTTCAGGATGGTGAAAAGAGCTGACCCAAATCTCTTCCATTCACTACGGAAAGTGAAAACTGTGTCAATGAAACAATGACCGGTTTATGTAATCGCGTGGGCACCGCAGGACCGACAGACAGCGATTCCACTTCAAATGGCAGAAGATGCCTGAGGAGTCGAGGAGACAGATTTTCTTTGCCTTAAACTACAAGGACAATTTAAATTCCTCACAGCTCTCCCAATTTCATTCTGTGGCTCCCAGGGTTGAGAAGAGCTACTGCAGAGTACGCAAGTGGAGTTATCTCATTCAGATCGGAAGNAAACAACCAAAAAACAAAAAACCCCAAAGTGCTTTGCTTTTGAATGAATGACAAGAAGGAGAGACAGAAAAAGCAGCAACATGACTGGAATAATAAGGCCACATTTTCTGCTACTGCCTCAGATTTGGGAGATATCAAACGGACAAGCAAATGCCAGAGCCCATAAGGTTGCACATTCATCTGGGCTCAAGCTGATTAATTACACAACCTATGCACAGGTATATGCCATCCCACAGATCTAAAAGCAGAGACTTCCCCCGAGCAAGTGGTTGAAAACGCGTGGCTAGAAGAGTGAATGAATAGCAGATTTCCAGGAAGAAAGCACAGATACAGTAAATCCTATTTCACGTTATCGTGGACATAACCGGAGTTTATTTTCTGCTTGCCCCATGGAAATGACTGAAGGTTAGAAGCGTTCCAGTTGTAGCAGCAAAGTGTTACCACACTGCTGCTTTTCACATCTTTGAAATAATATTAGAGAAGGTTTGTTAGATCATCTGGAAAACCACGCAGAGATACGCAGCAAGAAACGTCTGTGAGAAGACGATTTCCCCTACCAAAGGGAGGTAATAAAAACCATTAAGTAGAAATGATTTGCCCACTTTCTGTTCTCGTTTGCCGGACAAGTGCTTCAGAACGTGGTGAACCACACTGGCTTGTACAAGAACAGGGTCCGTTGCTGGCAGCTTTACCTACAAGTCTTTATTCCACATGGGCTGCCTGAACTCATTTGTCACCTAAATAGATGACTTCCCTGTTTTTCCAATTTGTTCTGTATCTGGTTTTCTTTCTAGGTAGGGCTAGACTTGAAGGCTCCCGGTAGCCTTAATGTCTTGGCTCTGATTTTAATTTCCTTTAATATTGAATGAGAAGATGAGCTCTCATTTTCCAAGCTGATTATTGGAATCTGCAAGATCATCCTGCAGGATGCTTTTCCCATTTATTTTATTTTTTTTTTTAGTTTTGGTCTTTCTACTGGTAGCACCCAAATAAAACAGGAGCTAAACAAGAAGGATATCAGGAAATCACTTCAAAAGCATACTTTCAGCTGTGCAGGGGGAAGCGCTTTGCTTTAAAAGGCTAAAAAAAGGCAATGTTTAAAAGGTGGTGTTTCTGACCCATGTTGTGTGGCCCATGATGGTGCTCCTCCTCTTCCCCGCTGTTCTCACTCAGAACGTATTAATTACATTTTATTATTTTGCCATGGGTGAGGTCTCCATTCATTTGCGAGTCTCCAGGTTGAATTTCTCAGGACGTTCTCTGTCGGGAATACTCGATGTAGCATCACTGATCTTCAGTGCTTTAAGCATAAAGCCCATCAGCCTCGCAACGTCTGTGGGGCGCTGAGCAGGGAGCAGCAGCAGCGATGCTGTGGTTCACTGGTGCTGTGCCGCCTTTACGTGTGCTCTGATCTCCTCCCCGGGCACGATGCAGGGTCATGGGGAGGACCACGCTCCTCACCAGGGCACCTCTGCTTCATGGGATGTAGCTGGCTGCAGCCCCTCGTTGTTGTGTGCTCCCCTGGTGTTTTTTAGCCTTTTTGAACCAAAACTTTCTCAGGAAATGAAGCCCGGTGGTGTGTTCCTCCCACGCACACGCCAGAATCTGAAAGCACAAACTTTCCTCACTAGCTCGTTTCCTAATTAGCTCTTTGGCTAATAATCGAATAACATAAACAAATAATTAAACAAACTAATTCCCTTCCCCTTAAGAACGAAAGAAAAGCCCAACCCTTGAAAGCCCAAGTCTGAATTTCAGATGGGAGAGAAAAGCTGAGGCTACAGCCTCAAAATAAAATCGCCCAAGATGGGAACCGACGCCGGAGAGGGTGAGGGGGGGGGGGGTCTGGTGGCACAGCTCGCCCCGACAGCCCCGCTCGCCCCGGCAGCCCCGCGGCAGAGGGTCAGGGCAGCTGGGGGTGTCGGGGGCTGCGGCTCAGAGCAGGGTGGCCAGGCGAGGTTAAGGAAACTTGCTGAGCGCATCCCGGCCCAGTAAGTCACCGTTTTCTCATTGACTTCAATAAGTATCAGTCAGGGAAAGCCTGCGACTGCCAGCAAAAGGGGTTTTGGTTTTTTTCCAGCCGCTGCGCTAACCCCCATCAGGGCAGTCTAGTGCTCCACCCTATGTCCAAACCGGTCACCTGCCGGAGCAGCTGTGAGGATTTTCTTTGTTCAAGTGTGGAAAATAGGCGCAGCGTGCCACTGTGTTACATTAAATGCGTAATTTAGCTGTCTTCAATATAGACCAATAAACACTGTGAGCGCTTTATACCTTCCCCTTCTGCTTCCCTAACTGAGAGGCGCCTGTAGAGAATAGTGGGTGGCTGGAAAGGATGCCTAGTTTGGGAAATACCTGTCAGAGATGGAAAGACATGAACCGAGACCTCAGATTTGAAAAAGAAGGGGAGAATCTGATTACACATCCTTTTTTCCCCCAACTTTTTTTTTTTTTTTTTTTTTTTTTTTGGCAAAGAGAAGCCCCAAACACCAGAAAGGCAATCAGGGCACCCAGCTGGGCTCCCTCAGCACACCCCTGCTGCTCTAAATAAGAAGGATTAAGGCAGGGAGGGAATCCTCCCTGCCAAGCAAGAGACCTATCAATTGTACTGAGAAGAAGGATTTGAAGGCATTAGGTTGTTTGAGTTTCTTGTGGTTAGTTGATATTTAAAAAAAAAAAAAACAACCCAAAGTTTCATTAGGTGAAAGTGATGTGTTTTATGCAGGAAAAGAATCAACCCAAACCAGGCTGCTGAATCATTGTATTTTGTGAAATAGGTTTTGGGGTTTTTTTTTTCAACAGTGGGAGGAAAGAATAAAGAAAAACAACTGTGAAAGACCTTTCAGAAGATTTAAGCGTTTGTAAGTGGGGCGATAACAATAAATCGCAGAGTTGCTGGCCCTGTTACAGATGATGCGTGTGAAATGACCCGAGTTTGTGCTGTATTTTCTGTTTGCAGGGAAGCAATAAGCCGACTGTGTGAAGCTGTATCGGGTACAAATGGAGCTATAAAAAAGCGAAAGGTAAATACTGTTTGAGCCGAACGATTAATTTTCTATATCTGCTTTTGGGAAGCGGGAGATGCGATTCCCTCACAGGCTTCAGTCCGTGCTGGAATTAGTGCGCGTTAATCCATCTGAACTCGGTATAACACGAAAGAGCGCTTGTAGCAGGGTGTTTAGCCTGCTCGGTTTGGGGCCGAGGCTGTGCCGTACCTTATTTTCTTCAGGATTAATGTTTTCCCCAGAGTGCCTGCTCCTGCCAGCCTTTGCAGTGCTCAGGGCTTTACGAGCGTTAGATTCTGGCTGGTAAAGCGTAGGAGGCCTTTTTGATAGCAAAAGGGAGCTCATTCAGTGGAGGGTTACCTGATTGTTATTTATATTAAAAAAAAAAAATTAAACGCGACTGAAATGGGAGTGTTTAATGGGTTGATCATTTATTTAGTAAGTGGGATGCAGCGAGGGGCAGTGTCAGTGGCTGCTGTTGGGTCGTGTCCAGTGGAGGTGACCGATTTCCTTCTGTAACTGTGGGGCTCGGGAGGAATGAGCGTGCTCCTGAAAAATGAATACATGAGAGAATGTCTTGATTTACTCAGAAACACTTCATCCCTAGGAAACGAAGCAGAGTTCAGCAGGGAAATTACATGTTTTGAATTACTGAGCCAGCTATAACATTTAGCTCACTGGGATTTTGCTTTAAAACTTTTTTCCCATTATTGACATAAAACCCGTGCCTACGAGTATTCTATTCAAAGCTGATACTTGTTAGAAGTTCTATTTGCATTTGATCAAGCCATTATCCTTACTCCATTGAAATTCTCAATACGATATCGTAAAATCGACTTGACTTTGATTCGTTTCTGCCCCTGACAGCCTCAGCTGACAGCCTCTTGCTTTTGTTTCTTTGTTCAAAGCCTCCAGTGAAGTTTCTGTCTTCTGTGCTTGGCAAAAGTAACCTTCAGTTTTCTGGCGTGAATATAAAGCTGACCATTTCAACAAGCAGCCTCACGTTGGTTAATGTTGACACGCAGCAGGTAAGATACATATAAATCAGTGTCCTTTTCTCCGTGCTACTGTATTCTCCTCATTTGGGGGCTTCTGAAGGAACGGCTGGGCGCTTCGAGGGGAAAGCAGCACCCTTTGGTCTTCTTGTGCATGCCTTGGTAAAGCTGAATTACATCATGTCTCTGAATTTAAAAGTGAAAGCACTTTGGAGGATTTGGACGTGTAGCATGTGCCCTTTTTGTTTATGATGGTGTCTTCCGTGGGGCGGGATCCTTAAGCACTTGGCAAACTGTTTCTCTGTGTGTCTCTGCCTGTATGGGGCCTGATAAAAACAAGGCACTAGTCCTGGCTGGAGTTTCTGACAAGTCCTAGGGAAAAAAGAAATTATTGATATAATATAATGAGTCAGAGCTTGGCTTTGGTGTCGTTCAAAGCTATTGTACAGCTGGGTAATATGTGTGCATAATCAGTTATACGATCCAAAGTCTCTGGGCTCCATCGAGGTGTGTTCCTGAGAGCCTGGATCTGCCCTGGAACTGGGGTGCACTGCCTTGGCAGATGTGATGAGGAGCTTCATGCTGCCCACCTAATTCCTTGGTCAGCTGTTGGTTTCAGCTCCCGGCATGATCTCGCCGGGGGCAGCGGCACGTTTTGCTCTGAGTTGGAGCAGGGGAACATCAGGGCTCACTGGCTCTGAGGAATCACCGAGCTGAGCTGAGCGTCCGGCAGCTCGTGGGACTTCACCGGCGCACAGAGGTCTCCTGTCCCTTGGACCTCTGTGCTAGGAAGGGTCTATGGCTCCAGCTCTCCCTTCCTTTCAGGTACAGCAGCAAAGGGCTTCCCTACACCAGGTGAAGCTCTGAGGGTTGGCAGGTAAAGTGCAGTCCTTTTAACCTGTTCCTGTTTGTAACAGGACCAAAAGCCACCTGGGCAGATCTCCTTCCAAAAGCACTGATGTGCCCTGTCACCGCACGTGCGGGCGTGCAGGGGACTGTCTTGAAATTCTCTCTAGATCTTTCACTACTAGACCTTTATCATTGGGAAATGCCATTTATTCTATTCTTGCACTGCCACCATGTTTCATTGTGTTCCCACCTGCATAACCCGTTGCACTTGATTTTATAATAAAGAACAGTTTGTCTCCAGAGATGAGGCAGTGTTTGAAACCGTGAGAAGTTGTTGGTTGATTTGGCTACTGAAACCTCTACCAGGTGACACTTCGGTGCTAGTGCTGAGAGAGAATATGATCAGAGTACCAGTGGGACCCGTTCATAAAAACGCTACCGTTGTATACGCCATGCATTTAAATAAATAAGATTAATTAATGTCTCAAGACTTTGTAAATGCATCCAGTGTCTCCAGTTATTCCCTTTTCAAAGTCTCATTTAGCTTCATACTGACCAGGTTAGAAGTTGGTGGCTGAGTTCATTCTGAAAACCCTTTAAGGAAGATTACTCGGGGATGTAGACGTTACTAAACATGAATGGGGAGTCTCAAAAATCTTCCTATTTTTATCTCCTTCCTCCACAAATGATTTGTGCATGTATTAATGGATTGGGTTGTCATGAACTTGCGTGCTTGCTCTATGAAGATACATGCTCTGCTGTTTTCTAAATGTGTGGCCCGTGAGCACGTTTAACTAGTTTGTCATGCTTTTCAGATTATTGCCAACCATCACATGCAGTCCATCTCATTTGCTTCTGGAGGTGACCCAGTAAGTATTGATTTATAACATATACTTCCTCAGGTATAATGAAATTATTATGAGAATAAAAGTACCTGCAAATACTTTGCTTTATCCCTTCCTATCCACAAGCACCAACAGAGTATGCCGCACTTCTGGATCATGACCAGTAATAGAAAAAAAAAACTGAGGGACTGAGAGCGGAAAGGAGATATGGAATAGAGCCTCAGTGGATCTTTGATAGATATGTATAGTTGACTTCCCTGTTGCCCATCGGTGAGCCTCAGTTCATTCAAAAACCCTCAGACTGGGGGATCTGAAAATAAGAATGCACGAACATAGGAATCGCATCAGTTCTGTGGTCCCTGTAATCCAGTAACTGTCACAAAAGCAGTCAGCACTGGCACCTCTACATTTTTAGATGAATTTTGAGTCAAACAAACAGCTCTTATAAGACAGATAACCTTCTTCTTCCTGCAGATACGGGTTTTTCTCTTAGAATCGTCATGAAGTCATTGATGTTTTCAAGCAAGAGGTTTTCTATCCTCTTCCAAACTCTTTATTGCCATGATTTTAAGCGGGGAATTTGTCATCCATAAACATGCCCAATTCCCTCTTCTAATCTAAGCGAGCCCAGCCCTGCCAGCATTCGGAATTTCACACTCCATGTGATATGAAAACAGTATTTTTTTAATCAGTTTTGAGTTTTCTGCCCTTCCATTTTGTTAAATGTCTCCCTGTTCTTGTGTTATGATCCAGGGGAAAAAAGAAGGCTCTGGGTCATGCTCTTGATAACACTGGGGTGGAAGCCAGGTCCAGCTTTGACCGGAAGATGACAGATCTGCCTCTTTGGATTTAGGGGCAGACAAGGGAAAATAGCCAGGAACCGGCCCTGCGTGGCTGACGGATCTTCTCTGGAGGGCCACGTGGGGGATTTAAGGAGCCCAGCTGCTCTGCTCGGGGAGATGCTGCCCAAGCTGCCCGAGAGCAGGAGCTTTCTGGGGCTGGGCTGGGAAGTGGGGAGGGAGCCCGTGAGCAGGCTCTGCGCTGTCAGTCCTGGTGCCGAAGTACTACAGCCCTAAAGATCCCATTTAAAGATTAAGGCGTATTGAGAGTCCAAGTTCAAATTTCACCTTTAGATGCCTGTGCTGTCTTAATACGCTGCACTGTACAGTAATGTCCTTGGGCTTTGCAGACCCTCCCTGATGTGGATTTCCAGGTCGCTCCAAGCGCTGTTGCGCTGAGCATCACAATGCTTCGTATCCAAATTCCAGTTTTTGTGATAGTTCAACAATTTAAATATGTCCTTAAGCTGACTTGTTTTTGAAGTACATACCACGTGCTAGATGCTGGCTGCCTAGTTTGTCTTTATGTAACGTTTCCAGTTTGGAAAACTCAGGGATATGTTTTCAGACCTTTGCTTAGCAGGTTGGATGAGTAATTCTCTAGGGCTTGTTTACCTCTTTTAGGGTTTGGGGTTTTTTTATATTATTATCCCGCATTGGTCTTGTACAGTGATCCCATCAGATCTCACAGGCAGAGCTGGGTTTGGTCAGTGCTTAATGGCAGCACCCCCAAGAGATGTGCTTGCACACAGATGCGCTGCAGGAAATGGGCTTGGGGCGCAGCTGGGGACACTTTTCTTACTGGGAGCATATGTACAATGGAGGTCTTGCTCAGCGGTGGCAGCTATAAATCTAATGGCACTTCACATAAGAGGCAATTTTGGCAGCTTGTTCAGGTAATTTTTCCAAAATCCCCTTTACGTTTAAAATGGGCGATAGTTTCCACAGGACGTGTCTCTCCGCCTGCCCCCCCCAGTTCGGTGTTGCTCTGCAGGGTTAAGGAGTAGCAATATTCTGCTCGAGAATAAAGCCAATTCTGGCTTTATTTTAAAGCAAAGTCATCCATGCATGTACATAAACACTACAAAGGTATAAAAATAGCAGGTACTGCTCCACTTACTTTAGTTTCTAGTTGCTCTCCAGATCTAATTTATTTTAAAAGTGTATCCTAAAATATTTATGAACTTTAAGAAAAACCTGAAAGGAAAAGGAAGGAAATTGAATTCACTAAACGCATAAGAAATATTTAGCTTGCTTTGTTTTAATGGTATTAACTTTGGAGATTTTTTAAAGAATTATCTAGGACGAGTTCTGCTGGCCCTAAGATCTGCCTCCCGTGTTGTTCATTGTGAATTATTAAATGATGGTTCTTGTGCATATTGCAAATGGGGGCCTTGTTTCCTGCCAGCTGATTGCATCTTCCCTCAAGAGAGCCATGCCTTTAAGCTGCGAATTGCATTTTCCCCATCCCGCCTTAAAGATCCAAAATAACAAAATGCATCTTTAATAATTAAAAGAATGTTATTCATTACCTCACCATTTTTACTATAACGCTGAATTATCAAGCGACTCTTTGCTTTTGCAGTATGACTAGAAATGTTAATTTTTCTATTCCAGTTCCCTTTTCAGTTTGACTAGAAAAAGTGAGGATTATTTCAATGTTGGCTGGAAAGAGAAACCGAAACAGACAACTGATTATACTGAGGTTGTCTGATCTTAGCAGCAGCCTGGAGATCCAGAGTAATTTAACCTAATCGTAGCCAGGCTAAAATCAGGCAGCAGCAACTGAGATCAGATACCGATGGTATTATGCAATATTTTAAAGATCAGCTTTTCTCTAAGATGCCTTCAAAACTCAATCTTCATGCTACAAATTGGGAATATTCTGACTTGCCCTTTGTGTTGTATTAGCACTATTTTATCTTCTGCTGCCATTGATAAGGACGGCCCCAGCTAACAGCGGTGACTGGTGGCCACGCAGCCCGAAAGCGTGACGCAGGAGAGGCTTCGAGCTCCGTGGGAGCAGCGGAGGAGAGCAGCATTGCCTGCTGATGAGGCACCAGTTGTGTTTCTACTCCTGTTGCAGAGTTTGGACTTGAAAACACAGTTTGTTGAAGACCCAAAGAATGCCAAATGGTCTAGTGCAGTTATTACAAGAAGAAGATTTCAGGACAAATACCGTGTCGATAGCCATCAGTGTGTCTCTGATCTTTCCCTTAGCCCACTTTGCTGGTACCTCCAGTTGTTTGCCCTGAAAGAAGCACGCTTGTTAAAGCTAAAAATCGATCTCTCTGTACTCAGTTGCTTTGCTATGGTGGTAGGGTTGTTCCTACTGATAATTTTAAAGACATTTTTTGTCTTCTTTCCCGTAGGATACAACAGACTACGTTGCGTATGTAGCAAAAGATCCTGTTAATCAGAGAGGTACGGAAACAATTTTTAGATTGGTATACATGTTTATACGATTGCTTTATCTCTACCAAGGAATTGTTTGAGTTTTAAAATAAGAAAGCTACTGAACAGCTCAATATTCTGTACAATTTTTTACTTTCCTGTATGAATATGGGTGACGGTACGCAGGCTGTGGCTTTAAACGTCATATTCCTTGTGCAACGAAGTGAGACTCTGCAGGCCAGACTAAAGCTGTACGTGGAGCTGCTGGCTCCCTGCAGGGGCAGGAGCCGTCCCGGGGAGGAAGGGCAGAGCCTGGCAGGGTGGGCAGCTGCCCTGCTCTGGGACAACTTCCAGATGAGTATAGGTTAGGGGTGGACCTGCTGGGAAGTAGTTCTGAGGAGAAGGATCTGGGGGTCCTGGTAGATGGTAAATTATCCATGAGCCAGCAATGTGCCCTTGTCGCCAGAAAGGCCAATGGCATCCTGGGCTGCATAGGGAAGAGTGTGGCCAGTAGGTCGAGGGAGGTCATCCTCCCCCTCTACTCTGCACTGGTGAGGCCACAACTGGAATACTGTGTCCAGTTCTGGGCTCCCCAGTTCAAGAGGGACAGGGAACTGCTGGAGAGAGTCCAGCATAGGGTAACTAAGATGATTGAGGGATTGGAGCATCTCCTGTATGAGGAGAGGCTGAGAGCGCTGGGACTCTTTAGCCTGGAGAAGAGAAGGCTGAGGGGAGACCTTATTACTGCGTACAAGTATCTAAAGGGTGGGTTGAAGGAGGATGGAGCCAGACTCTTTTCAGTGGTTCCCAGTGACAGGACGAGGGGCCATGGGCACAAGTTGGAACATAGGAGGTTCCGTTCAAATACATGGAAAAACTTCTTTATGGTTAGGGTGACAGAGCAGTGGCACAGGCTGCCCAGGGAGGTGGGGGAGTCCCCTTCTCTGGAGATTTTCAAGACCCACCTGGATGCAGTCCTGAGTAATGTGCTCTGGGCAATCCTGCTTTGGCAGGGGAGTTGGACGAGATGATCTCTAGAGGTCCCTTCCAACTCTGAAAATTCCGTGATTCCGTGAAGGGCAGTGAATGTGCCTCCTCATCTAACCCAGCCTCCTGGCTATGTTGCTGGAGGGCAGAGTGGGGTATGTACTCAGGTGTAGGAGACCTTCTCCCCTCTGGACACTAACCCAGGGGATAAAGGCCCTTCCCATCACTCGTTATTTGCCTGCAGTACAAGACAGACTGGCCTTTGGCTGCTTCTTTCCTGCCAGACAGTTCTCAGAGCAACACTGCCGATGGCTATGAAGTTGGTAGTGGCAGCTCCCAGGAGGGCTCACTCTAAGGTGCCGTGGGTGGCTCAGAGCAGATCAGGATGCTTTCTGGAGAAGCTGGGCTGGAGCCTTACAGTCTGGCCCGCCACCTCTCTGTAGCTCCATCACTGGTATTTTGACTAACTTAGGGGCACCCTGCGAGTTCACCACAAGTCCCGGTATTGACGCTGGGATGCGCAGAACTCCTGCGCCCTGGCAGCCTGCAGGCAGGGCTGGCGGCCGGCCCGGCACCATCCCTGAGCGCTGTCTCATGGTGGCTCCACAGAGGGGGCACTCACCGCCGGCCCAGGTTTCCTGAGGTTGTGCGTGAGAACAAGGACTGGTGGCAGGAGCGTGGTCTGGGCCCGCGGGAGCCCTGCCCCAGGCTGCCAGAGCCACCTGAACTTGTGTTTTCATGCTGTTTCCCATGAAAACTGCACGCTGGCAGGGCTGGTCCTCTCCCCCGCTGCTAACTGCCAGGCAGGGAGAGAAGAGGAGATACAGGAGCATCCCGTGCAGGAAGCATAAACGGGGAGTTTCTTTTATTGAGGTATAAGTTGATACTATGATTAAAAAAATACCTAGAGCAATTTCCTTAACGCAGCAAAAATTTCGGGCTGTATAATGTCCTAAAGCTATCCAGACGCACAATTTCATGCCCAGCTTTTCTGCTGTAAGCAATGTAGCTTGTGTCTCTGTTTTCTGGTATAAAGCGCGTTTACTTAATTAAAGTAAGGTGTCTCTTTGCAGCATGCCACATACTGGAATGTCCCAATGGGATGGCACAGGAGGTGATAAACACCATAGGGCAGGCCTTTGAGCTCCGGTTCAAACAGTACCTGAAGAACCCATCTAGCCTGGTTACGGCTAATGAAAGGTCAGCACATTCTCAGTCGCTTAACTGGCAGTTTCCTTCTTTTTAGTACTTTTCAGGAAAATGATGTCCTCCAAAGAGTGAGCCATAAATAAGATGCTTTGGATATGCTTTCTGGACATATGCTAATTGTAATGTATGCTGTACATACAGAGTATAGTAGACTAAAATTAGCTTATTCCACTAAACTCCATTGATTTCTGTGATGTTTGTACAGGTGCATAACGCAGAATTTAGCTGTATTGTTCCTTAGCTAAAACAGCCTTAAGTCATGCAAGTAAGCTGAACAAATGTTCAAATTACTCTGCCCAGGTAAGCTCAGCTCTATAAATACTGTGTGCGCACACACATGCTGGGCTCCGTCCTGACCCATGCCAAGTCCAAGTTTGCTGCAGCTGTGGAAAGTGTGTGGTGAGGGAAAAAAAGCCATCGTAATTCACTTTTCTGCTGTTCTGTTCATCTCCTGGCAGCAGCCTCAGGTTCCGCCTGGCGTGACTTACATCAGCCTTGTGTACTGAAATAAAGACAGCCACTGCTTGGCATTTTAAAGCATGAAGCGCTGTCCTCTGCACATTGCTCAAAATATAGGGCCTAGGTTAATTTCTGGACCTCAATTCCCTATTTCAATTACCCTTCTTCCATTGCACTGGGGACAAAATTCTTGCTCTAATTTATGGCTCTCCTCGCAGGTTAGCCATGCCTATTTCTCTCAGTCTTTACTGTAATGCCAAATTTGATTGCTTGCTACCTCCCAGGAGCAGGTAAAGCTGTAACGCCGCTTAATTGTGTCCCGAGTCCTAGGAGTCGCTGTGCAAGCGGTGTCACTGGTACGGTGCCTGATGCAATGCAACAGAACTGGTTTTATGACGTAACAGCAGCCTCAGCTCCAGTTTATATTTATTTCATTGTATATAGTGGTTCTTGCCATTCCGCCGCTAATACTGGTCTGTTTTCCCTGGAGACAGTAACCAGAGGAAGAGCCTTTGCTGTGAAACTCTGCTAGGCTATGCCACGAGTAAATCAGAGCACGGAGAAATGGAAGAGGCTGATTAGATTCCCTCCTTGAGCCGAACCCGCAGCCAGCCTTGGAGAGCAGAGCGCTCCTCGGGCAGAGGAGTCGGATATTGCTGTGTGAATGAGTCACTCGCTTCCAAACTACTATGAATCACATAATCAAATACTTGCACTGCATATCACATAATCAACTACTTGAACTTTATCTTTTTCCTGCTCGAGGCCTTTTATCCAATTATATTCTTGTTAAACAGAGAAGTAAGATTTGAGATGAGCTTTTTATTTCGGGACCGGAGACAGTACAGGAAGCACCTAGTTGTTTTGCAGCGTATCGGCTGTACATTTAAACTATCATCATTCTGGTTTAGCTCAAGAAAAACATTGGGTGCTCTCCTTCGTGTCAGTCAGTGTTTTCTTCAGGCTGAAACAGAACAGTTATATTGATTATGGTTATTAAAATCAGGGTACGTTCCACTCAGGAGAACTTTTTTTTTTTTTTTTGGTAGCAATATTTGATTTTCTAAAACAGTTGCAGGCTTGTCTAACTAAATGCCATGAGGTTTTAATTTTCTCTTGTAAGTCACCCCCACCCCAGCAATCTTTAGATTTATACAGTGGAGACAAGAAGCCAGAGGAATTAGTTTTACAGTCTCCATTTTGGACACCTTAATGAATGCTGCATTGGCACTTTTTCTTAAAGTTGGAGTAGGTGGCTCTTATTTTCAGGTCAAAGAAAAGTGATCTGGGCTGCCCAGTGCCACGAAAATGACTGTACCTCCCTGCACCCCAAACTGATGCCTCCGTTTTTAATTCAGGAAGAAGTAACTGGAAAAATAAACAGCTCTGAAAGTTCAGGCCCAAAGCCCGTTACAGCCTCCGTATGGCTAATCTGCGTATTGTGCGATGCGCAAACACTGGGGACGTTTGCCTACACTAGAAAGCAGGTGATTACATCAGTTGTTTTTTTTTTTTTTCTTTCTGTATTTTTTCAGAGAGGCAGCAAATGCTAATGGATCAGCTGGGAATTCACAGGAGAGGGAGGATCATGAATATTACAATGAAATTCCAGGGAAAGAGCCGCCCACCGGTGGAGTGTTAGACATGCGAATGAAAGTGCTAACAGACCAAAGGGCGAACTGTCACCTACAGTGCAAAAAGCAGTATTGCTCGGTAAGTACATCCTCTTCTGGGATAACTATTCACTGCCTGTTATGGGAATGAATAATAAAGTGTTACTGTGGTGTAAAGCATGGCATTAACATCAGAACCAGGTCCTGATTACCCTGGGAAAGGGTTTTTTAGGCTAGATTTAATGATGCTTAGTACATAATTGAATCCCAAAGCGCTTTCTGAATATTAACTGGTTTGTCCTTAGAGTACTTTTAGGCGACCAAGTAATATTCCCTTGTTCGCTCGTTAGCTGTGAGGAGAAAATAGACACAGATTTAAATGGCTTGTCTGAGAGAACATCTGTAAAATCTGGGAGCTCCTGGCTCCTGATTCTGTGATCTGATAAATATGTAGTCCTGTCCACTTTGCTCTACATCCTATACATACAACATTAACTGATAGCAATGTACGTACAACATTAATTACCCTTGGAGTGGTTCGCGAGGCTCTATTAAATCAGCCACAGCTGCAAATGATGCATATATCCGTGGCTCTTGTCTGGGATAGTCGGGAAGAAACCCCAATCAGTCAGGGAGTAAAACCAGCTGAGTTCAGATGGGGTTCCATGGGGTGTCGCTTTTGTTTTTCCTTTCAGTTCTGATAACCTTCTAGTGCTGCTCAGACAACTTGGTGACCATTTCACTTTCAAACCATGATGGCTGCAGTTATTTCTCCTTGTTTTTACTGCAAGGAACATTTATAGGAAAATCTGAATTTTATTACGTAGGAGTTATACTGTATATGCTAAAGTTTAGACAAATAACTGGGTAGTTAACAGTCTCTGTGGGGCTGGAGTATGTCCAGACATGATGCCCTGTAGAAAGAAGAGTATCAGCATGAAATATTATTTGAGGAGATAGGAATTTTTTGGTGAAGAAGATACGTTTAGTTACCTGTATCCCAATTAACTGGTGCACGGATGTTTTAAAGTTACCTGAGGTTTCTAAGGGACTGCTTTACGTGACTGTTTTTACAATTTTTCTACAGACAGGCAGCCCAACATTCATCAATATATATGAAAATTGCCCAGAAGAAAACAAAAGTGTGGGTATGTACTCTCTGTTTTCCTTCTCATGCGTATGCAGAATTAACCAAGGCAGACTGCCTGGAAGAGCTGCCCCTTGGCTTTCCATACAGTGGTGAAAAGTGTTCTACTTAGTGGGTCGTTTCTAGTTCCCTACACGAAAGGGCAGACAAAAAAGCCTTACAGCTTTTCTAAAGACCACTAATCTATCTTCATGTCTGCTGGCAGACTTACTCGTTTTACTTGTGGTGATACCTTCCAGTAGGTCTTTAGGGTTTTTTTATTCTCTTTCATACTTTTTGTTGTTTTATTCCCTTTCATACCCTTTGAAGAAGGAAGATACTTTGTTGCTTACCAGTCTCTGAAAATACCCTTCCCCCTACAAATGCTGGATGAGACCCGAACCGTCAGCCTCGGGTGGTTGTTCCGATGGAGCCTGTGCCCTTGGTTCCAGCGTCACTGGCTGCCCAGTGTGACTGTGCCCTTCCCCTGCCGTGGGCGGCTTCGTGCCCCAGATCAATTTGCCTTTAGCAAAACCTGCTCTCTGGGACCCCAGGAGATCACCAGCCTCCACCCCTTTCTGGACTTCCCTTGCCACAGCTGACACCCCGAGCACATTTCCTCAGCTCGTCCCTTTCACTGCCCAATGAGGTCCTTTTTGAATTCCCACCTGCATCGCTCTAAAGCGATCCACTACACTGTCTGCAGGGGATAATTCGGTTTCTTGTGTTATTTCTGATTTAAGGAAAGGAGAATCAAATGGTTTCTACAAAAAGAGGGTGAACAAATAAAAGAATGAATGAATAGACCTATGAATAAAAAGTTTGCTGAAGAGCAAAAATATGTGTGCTATTTGGCTAGCTGAAGTGCTATTATTTTCATACCCTGCAGGGGATCTTCTGTTAGCCCGTTCCGAGGCTTGGATCCGAACCTGACAGATGTGGCTTTGGCTCTCCAGGCAGAGCCACAAAGTGCCAACCTCCTCCATCTCCCCTGCTCCACCAGAACAGCGAGAGAGGGAATTGTTCAGCTTCCCACAAGCTTTTCTTGTGGTGCAGAGGGGAAGGAAAGAGTTTTGCAACAAACAATGTATATCGCTTGTGTCTTTGTAGAGTTGTATGTATTAATTTCTTTTCAATCAGTGGGGGGGTTTACTGCTGACATTGATTGAAGCAGAACTGAACCAGCATGGAACGTTTCTGAAAACTTCATTCTAACTCATTTGGGATAACTTGTGTACCTTGTGCCTTCTAGCCATAAGGAAAAACAAGTTCATCTGCCAATTTTTCTTTTCCTTACGGGTGACTTTAGTGGGATATATAAGAACAACAATGTTCCTATTTCAGCTTTTACAGTTATTTTAACTTGAGTTAAAAAAGGAAAAAAAAAAAAGAAAGAAGGAAATCTGTGCATACTATATACTAATTGCAGGTAACTGTGGTGAACGATCACAGAAGACAAAAAAAGAGGCAACATTATTGAAGCCTGCCTACAAAACAGATCTTTTTGATGATCCGTGTTACATCAACACACAGACCCTGCAGTCTGCAGTCTGTACAGCCCGCGGTACAGCACCAACACAGACCCATGGGAGCCCACTGCGTCAGCCCAGTAGGTTCCCATTGCAATACCGCGTCTTTCTGAGCTTTGAAAAGAGGGAGTCTTGTCAGCCGTGTGCATGGAGAAAGGTTTTGGTTTCCCCATAAGAAATATAGAAAAGGCAGGGGGAAGAAGTCCTTCCTCGTTGGTTTTTTTGCTTGTTAAATTCAAGACAAAGGGGATTAAAGATTAAAAGTAGCGACGGTAAGCAAGCAAAATAACCTTTCATCTTCTGTAGTTGACTGATGACAATAAATAGTGTCACATTTTCCACAGGTAATAATAAGCAAGAATTTAAGATGATATGAAACCTTGGGACTGTGCCATACCTTAAGGAAGAGGGTTCTCCTGTATGCTCAAGATCTTAACCACTCTAAGGTGGAAGTGGCCTCAGATGCTTTTGCTTCACAGGCAGTAGCATGCAAGGTCAAAGTGGGATCGTTATGACTGTCTTTTCTCAATTCTTGCACAAATGATCATTGAATCTCATCCACTAATTTCTAAATCAGACATTTTGATCAGTAGTATCTATTAAATATATGTCAAATTAAGTCTTGATTTACAGACCCAACGTGGTGGATATCCATTAAGTGACTATATAGTTGCTACTGATTGTCCTCATTATGGAAAATACTTTATTTATTAGCTTTGCCTTTTATGGCTTCTTACTGAGCGTCTTCTCTGTCAGAGTTGGCTCCACACAAGAAAGTGGGCAAAGGACTGGACAGAACTACAGTAAGGGAAATCTGTGACCATTGAGACATTTCCAACCCGGAGCTGTATTATGCTCTAAAAGGAACTGGCCATATCCTGAGGAGCCTTAGGTTGCACAATTCCATTGAAGAAGTGGTATCCTTTTATTTTCCTTAGAAAAATCCTGCCTGTGAATCATTTGCAGTTTGACTGGCTATATCCCAAACCACCCAGTTTTGTTAGTACATTCAGTAATTGTTCGTTTTTTCACAGCAGATGCATCATGCTGTAATCCTTCCCTTCTGGCTACGTTGGCCATGTTGTCTTACATTCCAGCGCATAGCTGGAGCCACTCAACCCGACTCTCCCAATGATCCATGATAATCTCTTCAGAGGTTGTTAAGGAAGAAGGAAAAATTAGATCTTAAAAAAAAAAAAAAAAAAAAANAAAAAAAAGTGGCTAAAACCCAACAAAAATCTTGTTTTTACAGGGAATATTTGTCTTTTTAATACAACCAAAGAAATACAAACCTAAAACTGTAGAGCATCAGAAAAATTCCTGTTTCCAATCCCTGTTGCCTAGCGACCCAAGGCTTTCCCATCTAAGGTATGGGAGGAGATGGTGTGATAATTTTACCTAATGCTCTGGAGGGTTGTGAGCATTCATGTGTGCATATTATTACAGTCTGTAAGGTTGGCTTGATCACAGCTTCAAGACCGAACCACTTGAATTTTTTTAAAGCTATAAAAAAATATCGTCTTGCATCCTTTTAGGATGAAGTTCTAGGTGAAGTGTCCAATACATTCCCTTTCATTAAATTTTAGAGTTACCGGATGCTGTTCAGCAGAGTGCCACAAGCAACACAGCTGGTCTCAGTGTTCTGCCACAAATAAAGCAACAGCTAAAGAATGAAGATTGTTACCATGGCAAATTAAACAGGAAAGCAGCAGAGAGCCTCTTAGTCAACGACGGGGATTTTCTGGTGCGAGAGAGCACAACGTCACCTGGTCAGTATGTCCTCAGCGGACTTCAGGGAGGGCAAGCAAAGCATCTGCTCTTGGTGGATCCTGAGGGCAAGGTATGAACAGTTCATATCCTGAAATTTCAGGGCTGCTCAGATATTTCAGTCAAGATGCATGGGTGTGTTCCAGGAAATGGAACTGATCTGATTCCCTCCAGGTTAATTTAAATTTAGCCAGTGACTTCAGTAGCTTTGAAAGTTCAATTTAAGAACTTACAAGCACTAAAGTACCATGGAAACAGAAGTGAGGTATTTAAATATTGTTGTTAATATTGTAATTAGTGTACAAACAAACAACATCCTTTGAGTCATTATTATATTTCTAGAAAAATAACCCTAATATTAAATAATTGATTTGATTAGTAACACACTTTTGAATCATAGAGTAGTTTAGGTTGGAAGGGACCTTTAAAGGTCATCTAGTCCGACCCCCCTGCAACAAGCAGGGTCATCTTCAACTAGATCAGGTTGCTCAGAGCCCCGTCCAACCTGACCTGGAATGTCTCCAGGGATGGGGCATCTACCACCTCTCTGGGCAGCCTGGGCCAGTGTTTCACCACCCTCATTGTAAAAAATTTCTTCCTTATATCTAGTCTAAATCTACTGTCTTTTAGTTTAAGACTCCTTGTCCTATCCAACAGGCCCTGCTAAAAGGTTTGTCCTCATCTTTCTTATAAGCCCCCTTTAAATACTGAAAGGCCGCAATAAGGTCTCCCTGGAGCCTTCTCTTCTCCAGGCTGAACAACCCCAACTCTCTCAGCCTGTCCTCACAGGAGAGGGGCTCCAGCCCTCTGATCGTTTTTGTGGCCCTCCTCTGGATCCGCTCCAACAGGTCCCTGTCTGCAGCCTAATGATCCTGCCCCAGTGAGTTCAGTGTGCTAGGCTCATGTCCAACCAGTTACAAGCACAATCTAACCATAAATATATTCTTTTGATTCTTTCATTAGGTGAGAACCAAAGACCATATATTTGATAGTGTGGGTCATCTTATTCAGTACCACATGGAAAATAATTTGCCAATCATCTCTTCTGGAAGTGAAGTGAGCTTGAAGCAGCCTGTAAGGAAAGAGACTAATGTGGGACACCTGCAGTATCACAAATAATCCCTTGGATCTCACAAATCCCAAGACAATTCACATCTGAAAACTGTACCGAGAACTTTCTATTATGAAGACAATTCAAAAAAGTATAGACTGCACTTTCTGCTGCTGTTCCAGAAGATACCCTTTTGTGTGTGTATGTATGAATATATGTATATGTGTATATCTATGTAGATCTGTAGAGATCAATAAGCATAGCTATATAGATATATGTAATCTTAACGAAATTACACCTTCGGAGCGTGAGATTCATTTGTGAGAAGGTATTTTAGACATGCACAAATGTCACTTTCAAGGTCATACTGAATCAGTAACTATTTAAAAGCACAATTAAACCTCTACATGCAAAAGCTCACTTGAACGAACTGCTGGAACATTAGTATGTGCCTTTTAGCATAGAATTATTGGAAACCAATATTATTTATACTGAATTAGTTTTGGGTGGGTAAACAAACATGTCTAAGCTTTTAACTATTTGCCAAAACAAATACAATTTCAATATTACTGAAATGCCATCTGCTTTCGATAGACACTAACAATTTCATTTTGCTTGTAACAGCACTTTACTAGCAAGTAATGTTTGAAATGAATAGGATTCACAATTCAGAAAGGTTGTCCGGTTTCTTAATCATTTTTTATCACTGTCTGACTACTCAAAGATTTGAGATTATACAACATTTACAAAGTTGAAATTAATATATGTAATATAATTTTGGAATAGAACTTGTTAAAAGACAAGCATGCTAGATCCTAATATTTTTGTCTTGCATATGATTTTACTATTATTACCAATTAATACTGGAGACATCTCTTTTTAAAGGTAGGCTAAATATATTTTCATTGATTACATAGTTGTTTACAAACTAGAGAAGCTGAACAAAACTAATGATACATTTTCAGAGAAAACTATTTAAAAGACTGTTTGAACTTTGCATGTGCCCTTATTCAATGTCCTTTCCAAAACAAGATATGGTTTTCCCATTCTTCACGGAGAGTCCATTTGTTCCTAAACATGGAAAAAAGTCTTTTAAAGGAAACCTATGAATTGTTTTGCCACAATAAATACTCTAAATATGAACAATCCTATATTCAGAGTGAACAGTGATTTCTTGGGCTTCCTGTTGAAGAAACAGTGATTTAATAAGTAACTGAGGAAAGGCAGGGGGCATTTGGGGAATGAACTGGTAGCCTGGGTGATGGCCTGAGAAAGTTGTCCGTTTAAGATAAGCGATGTCTTCTGGCATGAGCAGGGACACGCTCTCTGTCTCCCGTCCCACCAGCTCAGTTCTGTAAGGCAGACAATTGTTGTGGAGTTCAGCAATTGCTGGAAGACTTGACTATAAAAAAAAATACATTCTGTTCTTTTGCCTGTGTTCATGTTAAATGGGACACTACAGTAAGAGCTCTTTCCTCTAGAAAACAAGAGGGGTCATATACAAATAAAATTATTGAAGACATAAGCTTTCTTGGAGGGGAAAATATGATGTAAAAAGCCACACTTAGAGCTGACTACAAAACATCTTTATTCTTATCCTCAGCTAACAGGCATAAATTTCATTCCTTGATAATAACATGATTAAAATACTCAATTACATATACTTGAAGCAGTGAGAAGCTTTAAACATTTGTAGTTGATTTCCTTGCTAATAGTCTGGCATTGATACCTCAAGCCTTCAGACTAGAAGCTCAAGTTTATGCCTGTTCTACCCTACACAAGGTTTTCAGCTGTGAAGAAGGCTCCCAGCAAGAGTTCAGGCTCAAGCTTTGTGCCACTGCCAGGATAGTTGGTAAGAAACTGTAACTGAATATTAAATCCCTGCATAGTATCCTTTCTATTCTCACATCTTACCAAACTTCATAATGTGCTTGACATGTTTATTGAGCAAACAATGAAGCAAAAATAGCTGTGGCACGTCAAGGGGAGAGACAGACCTGCATAGAGCGGTTTTGATTTTTGCATCAAAGCTGAAATTTATGACAGGTCATAGAAGGTAAATGTGCAGAACTCCGTCTCTATTTTTAGTACAAATCAAAGCTACTTGGGACTAGAATAATAGCATTTGGAGCTGTGATATCGTGAGATCAAAGTTGTATGACGTTGCCAGTCAATATGCTGACTTAGGGACTTTTTTCACCTCACCAGTTTTCACTTTACAAATGCATAAAAACACCCAGAGACAGTGTGTGACATTTGGATCACAGTCTGACACAGTCTAATTCACCCTCTTTGAATATCACTAGCTTAAACAGAAGTAAGACCAGAATCTTTGTTTTGTTGCTCCTGCATCTTTTGTGTGTGTCTGAAGCAAAACTGTGTAGGAAAAAGGGAAGGAAAGGGAGCTAATTAGGTGCTACTGCAATAAGCAAGTATCTCAAAATCTTGTGATGTGCGAGAAAGAAAAGAATCCAACTAATTACAGATACAATTCAAACACAACACATCCATGCATTACAGACAACAGACATTTTCCTAGAATAAATTACATTAATTCTTCTGGAGCCGAAACTAGGAACTCGGTTTTGGTTTCTAACATGTGTGTGCCTTCTCTTAGTTATTGACACTGCTTTTAGCCTCTGTGGACAAACCATCTCGTGTAAAGTACACTATTGGCTCCTGTGTGGAAGTCTTAGAAGAAGTAACTATGCTAAAAAGAAAAAAAATAGTTATCTGAATTTTGGTAAGTTTTCCAAAATACTGTTCTTGAGATAGTTAATATGATTTGTCAGTACATTTAGATGTTTTTGGAAAAAAAAAATCATTTCATGTCAGAAAATGCTGAGAATTGGTTAATCGCCGTTCTAATGGTTACTAGAAACCCCTGGGAAAAAGAGCTAATTTTGCCTATAAAGTCACAATTACAAGGCATCGTATGTTCGCTTCACAGCTCCTATGAATTTCACTGGAACACATTAACACACATTAACATCTGTTCGCTTCCATCAACAAAAACGTTGTAACAAATGACCCGAACACCTCCCTGCCACCAGAGCCTCCCTCTGCTGCTGCAGGGGCCGGCGGGCAGCGCTGGTCCTGCCGAGGCCAAGTGTCACCAGATGGAGCTATTACACACCTTCCTCATCCCTCAACAACGGCAGGGAGAAACTTTTGACTTTTTTTAAGCCGATGAAAGCTGGAAGCAGCGCGGCTCCCCGAGCGCTGGGCCCCCCTGAGGAAGGCGGCCGGCGGGAGGCCGCCCGTGTGCGGCCTAGCTGCGCCCGTGGGGCCCCGCCGGGCGAAGGCCGAGTCCCCCTGAAGGGCCGCGCTGCGGGGGACAGGCAGCTCCCTCAGGGGCGGCTCCTGTGTGAGGAGAGGGGCGGTAACACCCCCCCCCCGCCTCAGGCCACGGAGCGGCTCTAAAGCGAGAGATGCCCCCTTCACCTCCCATCACGACGCTGTCGTGAGGGCCGCCCTCCGCCCCGTGACGTCACCCCGTCGGGCCACCCACCTCCGACGGCGCCATCGCGCGTTGCCAGGCAACCGCCACGTCTCGCTTGCGAGATGGCGCCCCCCGCCACCTGCGCCGAACGCCCGGCGCGCGCGCTCGAAACGGCACAGGGAGACCCCGCCCCTCCGCCAAAGAAGCCACAGCCATTGGTCGACCTCTTAGCCAACCAGCTAGCCAGGCATGTTCCCGCTGCCATGCGCGCCCGCTTTCAAACAGTCAGCGGGGGCGGGTTTGCAGCGCAACCGAGCGCGACTGGGGCGGGGCGAGCGTGTCCCGCCCTCCCCCCCTCTTTCCTGCGCAGCGAGGGGAATGCTGCGGCCGCCGGTTGGCGCCCGTGGCTGTCAGTCAGGGCGGCGGGCGCAGGGGTTCGGTTGTCATGCGGAAGAGCTGCGGGCGCCCCTTTGTTGTGCTCGGGAGAGGCGGGCGGCCGCGGCGCCTCAGGTGAGTCTCGGTGTTCGGCGCCGCGCTCTGCCGCCGCCGCCTCCTGCCCCGCAGAGGCCCGGGCGGAGCCGGCCAAGGAGGCCCCGGCGGGAGGTGCTTCCCCGGCCGCCGTGAGGGGGCTGAGGCGGCGGCCGACGAGCTTCACCCCTTCCCGCCGCCCCGTGAGTGATGGCGGCTCTTACGTGAGCCGGGGCGGTATCCTTTCAGGCGGTGGGGCTGGAGAGGGCTTTAAGGAAAGGGGAGGGGGCGGCGTCGGGGGGGGCAGGTGGGGGGGCAGATGGCTGAGCTGCCCTGTGAGAGGGGTCGCGCTGTGGGATGTGGTATTCCAGGGGGTGCGCAGAGACAGGGACTTGTGTCGCCGGGACTCCTGCGAACTGTGTCAGAGAGTTTCCTTGAGCATCGGGTCCTTTAAGCGTAACGAAGTCAATGGCACACCGCGTCTTTTAACTCGGGGATAACGCTTTTGTGAAGCTTCTGTTGAACTGAGGGAGGGCACCGGCGCGTGCCGTGCCTGTATGCCCAAAGAACGTGCCGTGATGTAAAACCTTCGTCAGCCATTTCCAGTCCATAGCTGCCTGTCAGGAGTGTCGCTTCATCGGGGCGTAACAGCGTGCAAGGACGCGTGGGACAGCGCTTGTGCACCCTGGCTTACTGTGAGCTCCCCGCTCAGCGTGGACGAGGCCTCGGGAGGCCGAGACAGTCAAATCTGGAACTGACACCATGCTTTTCCTATCTTTTTCAATCAGAGCTATTATCCAAATGTGCAAGCAGCAGCGTACTTTCAGTATTTAGTACAAAATATAGTTATTCTCCAGCAATAAATGAAGCAAGATTTAAAAGATGACATAACTACCAACATATATCACAGCATATGTATAATATACAGTGTTAGAAATTGAAGAAAATAATGTCTGGTTGTAAGTGAACTTCAATAATTTCATAATGCCAGCATATGAAAAGCCCAAATAATCTGTTTTAAATGCTAAATTCTTAGAAATGGGTAGTACTGGGTATACTGAGAAACAAAATCTCAAGGCACCAGTATAGGTTAGGGGTGGACCTGCTGGGAAGTAGCTCTGAGGAGAAGGATCTGGGGGTCCTGGTAGATGGTAAATTATCCATGAGCCAGCAATGTGTCCTTGTCGCCAAAAAGGCCAACGGAATCCTGGGCTGCATAGGGAAGAGTGTGTCCAGTAGGTCGAGGGAGGTCATTCTCCCCCTCTACTCTGCACTGGTGAGGCCACAACTGGAATACTGTGTCCAGTTCTGGGCTCCACAGTTCAAGAGGGACAGGGAACTGCTGGAGAGAGTCCAGCGAAGGGCAACCAAGATGATTGAGGGATTGGAGCATCTCCCTTATGAGGAAAGGCTGAGAGAGCTGGGACTCTTTAGCCTAGGGAAGAGAAGGCTGAGGGGAGACCCAATTATGGCGTACAAGTATCTAAAGGGTGGGTTGAAGGAGGATGGAGCCAGACTCTTTTCAGTGGTTCCCAATGACAGGACGAGGGGCAATGGGCATAAGTTGGAACA
>VUYV01000097.1:1989115-2033192 GCA_008711295.1 Anarhynchus alexandrinus
ATGTGCTCTGGGCAATCCTGCTTTGGCAGGGGAGTTGGACTAGATGATCTCTAGAGGTCCCTTCCAACTCTGAAAATTCTGTGATTCTGTGATAATGTAGATAAAGTGCAACGTTTGTTTGAAAAATATATTTTTGTGTATGTTTGGCTGCTTAATTCAGGAAGTTAGGGTGGTAATTTTTGGTTTCCCCTCTCCCACTTTTACTCATGTGTGATGTTTTCCTGTCTTGTGATAGGATTGCTGGATACTCAAAAACGTTATTAGAAAACAATGTCCCTGGACTTTGATAGTGGAGCTCTACAAACTCAACATGAAGATGAAGAGTATGACCAAGAGGATTATGCAAGAGAACAAGAGGTGAAAAAGACCAAATTATTTAGTCTGAAGGCTTGCGTATCTAGTTTCTTCCCATTTTTCTCTTAAGTGTTTAAGAAAAAGAAAAGTTTTTATGCTGTCTTTGGTAAGAGCAAAGCAGAGTGCAGACTGTGCTTTGCAAGAGTGGCGTAAAAAGTGGAGAGCTACTGAGATGCTGCATCTTAAGAGTCTTTCAATGTCATATGTAGTAGCTGGAAGACTGTTACTCCTTGCCTATGCAGTAGATCAAATGCAAAGGGCTGTTGTCACCTATATTTTGTATTTTGTGACAGCTTTTTCACTTATTACAAATACTTAGAAAGCAACATCTCTCTTTCACTTGAACATTAGGTTAGTTTAGAAAAGAATGAAGAATAATCATAATCAGAATTTTAACATTCTGATTATAAATGACATACTTTAATCTCTAGAAAAATATATTCAAATGTTTTTGGCTTTTTTTCTTGAGTTGAAATACTTTGAATGTTTCTGTTATTTTTGTTTCATAAAGAGAATTAGCAAAACGTGTGTTTAATGTGGATGTGCAGAATGGTTTCTTACAGGGTGGTAAATCATGTTCGTGTCAGGTAACCTCCCTAATATATACTTCAGGGATCGCCGTCTAAAGTGTAGGTAATGTAAAGACAAATGTTCAAAAAAATGTAGAGTAGAACAATAGCTGTTCAACTTGGAAAGGTATTATTGCAAACACTGTAGGGAATCTGGTGTCTGTTCCAAAACTTTCTACCCAGATAAAGAATGTTGTACTTGTGTAGGAGAACAAGTAGTGAAATAATTGTAGGGTTATTACGGTGAGTGAGCAAGAGAGTGCAGTAATAGCATTATAAGTTCAGAGTGTTGAGGGGATCATCTTTCCTGTAAGGAGAGGCTGGGAGAGCTGGGACTGTTTAGCCTGGAGAAGAGAAAGTTCACGGGGAATCTCATCAATGCCAGAAGGGAGGACCTAAAGACAATGGACCCAGGCTTTTTTTAGTGGTACCTAGTGACAGGACAAGAGGCATTGGGCACAGACAAAGCAACCTCTTTGGAATAAGTTAGTGATAATCCTTGTAGGTCATGCACGTTTGAACTGGGGAAAGATGGGGTTCACAAAATTACATGTCGTAGATATTTCAGTGGGATGTGACTTTTTAGCCTGCTAAAAGGCAGCTAAAACACAGGCTCTGCTGTGTTCCCTGGTCAAGATATAATCCAAGACTTTCTGCATTAGTTTAAGTTTTCTGCCACAGCAAATCATGTGTGTTTTCTTGGAAATGGGGGATCCTGTGTGGTAGGAGAGTACTTTGACTCTAACTTAAGAATTGGGTAACCCTTACCCAGATCTGGAGGCCTGTGCTAGCTAACCTGGTAGGCTGAGCTCAGTTTAAATATGAACTCGCATGATGATGTTTTGTGAACTGTGTATGCGCTGCTTTCTCTTGACGAAGTTTCTGAAGCAGTGCAAGGCCAGTGAAACCTATGGTGCTTGAGTATGTCTTTGGTTAGAACAAGGAAAAAGGAAAAGGGGATCTTTAGTGAATGATGATGCCTTGCCTTTCCTGCTTCCTGGAGCTGAGATCTAAGAAACTAGAGAGTGCCCTAATGATAGGGAAACTTCATGCCACTAGTGAATTTCTAGGAACAAACTTTTGGTGCTCTGTTGTCCTGTAGACATTTAGAAAAGTTGTCCTTAACTTCTTGTCTATCTTTTGGTCTTGGAGAGCATCTGAGGAAACGTGGTATCTTTAAGATAAACTTCTTGTAGATGATAGTCTTTTTCTTGTGGGTGTTTTTTGTTTTTTAACAAAGAAAAGCTACTAAGGTATTTAGCATGGGGCAGCTAATGTTTCTGCCCTTACTAATGCATGCTTTGAGAATTTGGAGAAAAACACGGTTAGGGTCCAGAAACTGCATGTAATACCTCTGAATATATTGTGTAGTTCTCGAGTCACCCAGTAAAAAAGGAGCGCATAGCTCAGATCTACAAGAAGCCCAAATATATGGCCCTATATGAAAGCCTCTCTGAAAATTGGAAGAAGTAGTACATTCTATGTGGAAATCATTACAACAAGTAAGTTCAGGAGTGTTTTGGTTGTGGGTGGTTTTGGTTTTTTTTCCTCTGTGGCACAGCTATATTTCCTGAATTAGAAGTGGTGGTATTTTTCTCTGTTTGTGTCCAGTTCCTTGGTGACTTCATCTGAACGCATGAGCAGAACACTAATCATTGCAGTGATGACTTCTTGCATCTAGTAACACTGGCTGGCAAGTTCTTATCTGGATTTTGATCCAGGTTCCTCAGAAAGGGCATGTTTTGAATGTCCAGTACCTCTCTTGCCTCGGGTTTAGGGAGGAGAAACCTTGGCATGATTAGTTTGCAAATCATTCTTCAAAAGTAGTCTGTCCTGGGACATGTCTATGTGGTGGTGTCTCCCTTACCTCTTTTTGGTGCAGCTCTTTACTTAACAAGAGTTTACCAGAAAAATCATTAGGTTGGTACTCTAGTCTATCAAGTGTTCTGTGGTATGTCTCTGTGAATTCCAGTGTTGTGAACCTCTCAATAGAGGCAGAAAAACAGGATTTTGTGCAAGTGGCCTATTTCACCTGTCTCTGTCTCTTTGGACTGAGCTTGCATACATTCTTTTGAAAAACATATAATGAATGTTGTTTATTCTCTTTCAGTTGCAACAGCTATTGACAGACCTTCCCCATGATATGTTGGAGGACAGTGGAGACCAGCTCTCCAGCTATTCGGACTGTAGCATTCATGAGACTGAGGAGCAGTAAGGCATTTTGCACCATTTTTTATTACTTATGTTGTGCTTTTGAGAATAGAGCAAAATCTAAGATGATGAGGTGTGTAAAAGCAATCCAAGTAAAAGGGGAGTTGTAGTGCAGTTTGCAGTACGGTTTGTGTTCTATGAGAAACAAACTAGGTGCCACTTAATTTAACAAAAAGTTGCTTTGTTTTGGTTTTTGTGTTGTTTTTTTTTCTTTTTTTTCCCCTGAAGTTATAAGTACATAGCTAAACTGCTTGTCTTTCTTTAGATTACATGAGCCTGGGAAGCATGATGGAAGGTGGAACGATCATCCTTTGATAAGTGATCCTCAAAATGTAAGCTTCTATGAGCAGTAATGTAATTATTAGGAACTGCTTATTCATAATAATATGCTAAATATAATTTAAATTTATTAGATAAATAGTTTTCATGTAGGTGATGTGTTTTGCTATTCATTTGAAGTATTGCTAACTTGAGGGCTGGTAACCCCGGAAAAAAGGGGGGGTGGGGAGAAATCTGAGTTTTAAGAGAGCAATTCTAAACCTCTTATCCATTTATAGGGTTATGAACAAGGACAAAAATTGTACACTGAACAATTCTTGTGTGACCAACAAAACGATCATGTTGAAAAACTTGGAAAGAATTGGAATGGCCTACATAATGATGAAGAGAAGAAACATTTATATGACATTAAAGATGATTACTGTGGCCAGAATGGTCAAGAGGATCCTGATGATGTGTATCTCGGTACAGATGAGTTTAGTGCTCCAAGTTGCTACCAACAGAACAATGTGTATCATCTTCCTGAAAACTTTAGGCCATATACAAATGGCCATAAACCAGACTTTAACAATCAACAAAGTAAAATAATAAATTTTCCAGATGCTCCAAAGGAACATCTTAAGGTATTTCAGAAGCTGGTGTGTTTTCCTGTCTCTTTTGGAAAATTTTCACAGGTCTTTAACTACGGGTAGTAATACATCTAAATGCTTTCAGTCTCTTATTATTAGTTTAAACAGTTATGGGAGGCTTCTGTAGTTTATTTTAAACAATGAAACATTAAATAATTGGATTTGCATATGTGCATGTTATGGCTATTTTTTAATATTTTTTTTCTTGCTTTTGTTGGCTGGGTAGAATGAATGTGATTCAGTTAAGTGTGTGCTTACTGTAATGAAGTTGACACTTCACCACTATCCTAAAGTGGAAGCTTTCGTGAAAATTTCTGTCACACTCAAATGGTGTGCTGGATTGGAGCCTGAAAATGAAGAGCTGCTAGAGCTCCTCTTAATGTCAACCTGTAAAATGAAAAATATTTTCATCAAGCGAGACTACAGTTGTAGTTTTAATTTATGTCCTCTTCTGTATATATTGCCACAACAGCAATTTGTTGCATCTGACATTGTCAGTGGTCAATCGCCAGAATCTTACAAAGTGACTTATAAACCGTACCAAAATGGCATTCATCAAAAAATTCCAGTAGTTCAAGAAGGAACCAGAAGAAATGAAGTGTTTGAAGATTTGCAACGTGAATTCTTGGGCAGTGATGAAAGTAAGTGTTTGTTTGCTGTTTAGACTTGAAATAAAATTGTGTGAGAAGTCCACTGGAAATCAGCAACAGAAAACCTGTTGATTTCAGCAGATTTTTAGTAAGAGGACAACTAAAAGTATGTTGGTGTGTATGATCTTTTATTTTGCGCTAAGCTTATCTTGGGATAGCCCTAACTTTTTTTCCCCCCAACTTTATCTAGAAATCAGCTCTTTGATCAGGGTATTTGAGTTTCAGGCTATTAAAGAGTTAGCTTTGACTGGTGAGACTGAATGAAATTATTTCTGATGGCTTGATCTCAAGTCTTGCTGGCACATTGTCTTGTTTATAATATTGGAAAATAATGTCTTGCTATACCTTAGGAAACATACTTGGCTTGATACCACATTGGGCTTTTCTGTTAGGTACACTTCAAATAACAGAACTACTTTGCTTGTTAGACATCTTGAAAATTTATAGTTGCCACAAAGATTTGTGCTGTGAATTCACAGCACATAAACCTTTACCTGGGCTTGCTGTTAGGTTTGAATTGCCTTTGTAGTTCCTACAATTCTTTGGCCATTGCTGCCAGAGCAACTCAAGTGATACGAATGAAACATGGATTAAAAAATGATGCAATTTTGTGAACCAACAGTGAATTTGGCACTGTAAGAAAATATCTTGGAGCAGGAATTACTTACGATGATGATTTTCTCGGTTAGTTGACTGTGCTAATTTGTCTGTATGTTTTTTGAAATTTGGCAGATTCTTCAGAAAATATGCAGATTCTTCAACTTCAAGTTCTAAATAAAGCAAGACAAAGACAACTGGAAGAACTTAATGAAAAGCTAGAGAAGAGTGCACAGCAAATTAGGTATTTGAATCATCAGCTTTCAATGGTCAAAGGTAAATTATTTTGTACCAACTCTTAAGTTTTATTCCTATCTAGCAACTTTTTTTATTGTGAAACTTTGAATTAGGTTGTGTCTCTGCAGGTATTGATCATATTTATAAACTTGCCTTGAGATTATGTGGACCTAACTCTTTTCCTTTAGAACAATGTTGGGGGTAATTCTCTGGATTGGTGCCTGACTGCATAACTGTCTTAACTTTTACTGCATTCTCAGGACCACTGTCGTATTCCACAGTCCCCATGTGCCAGGCATTAAAAACGTACAGAAAAGCAAGAAGTTTGCTGAAGCATTGTGTTAAAAGTACAAAAATCAAAAAAATCCCAAACCCCAATAGAAGTCTACATCTATGAAACAAAACTTCTTTGTGCTCTCCGGTTTATCAAGCCGTTTCCTGGACTGTAGGTAGAGAGAAGCTCTTCCAAAATTATCAAAGCTGTAGTGGAGACTGGTGGTTGTCTTGATCTGCCTTTTCTTTTAGGAACAGACAAAAAAAGAGTCATGAGCTTAGAGAACTGAGAATATAATTTTTAGGATGCAAAAGGAACAAATGAGAGAGAAAACTTCAGCTGTCAACTGTTTTGCTGTGTCTTGGCTGTTCCTCCAAGGGAATGACTTTGTTTCTCCATTTAAATGGTGTAAGGGATGATGCTAGTTCCTAGTGTTGAGAGAATGGGGCTTGTTTCCACTAGGGTTCTGAAGGTACAATATATTAGAGTGCTTCCAACTACCAGAGGGAGAAAGTGGTCACTGGATGGAGACCGACTGAATGATTTTGTTCTGTCTGCTGCTTGTTGCCCACAGTATGAGATGGAGGGCTCATAGTGAATGGTTCTGTAGAGCAGGGATACTGAATGGTCATGTTCCGTGAAGTTGTTGTGTGGCTGGCCCATGATTCTCACACAATTATTATGTCTCTCTCTTAAGATGAAAAGGATGGTTTGGCTGTTAGTCTTCGTGAGTCTCAAAAACTCTATCAGAATGGAAAGGAACGCGAAGTACATCTTGAAGGTCAAATAAAGGCCCTTGAAACTCAAATTCAGACTCTTACTACCAATGAGGAGCAGGTATTATAAATATTTTTAAACTGTTTATTGTGGATGATCTCTACAGTTGTATTTGTGGTGCATTTGCATTAAACATAAGTGCTATTCTCTTGAAACACTGTTCGTGATCATTGCAGAAGCTGAATATATGATGAATGAATAGGATACATTGGTGGAAAACAGTTCATATTAAAATCCAGGCATTATCTGAGATCTTATAGCAACTCTTGCACAAAAAAAATAATGAACTAGCATACAGAATACTGGAGCAAAACTGAAGTGTATGTCACTGGGAGCTACTTTAATACTGTTCCTACAGATATTGAAGCAATCCAAAGTGGCAGAGGTAGCCATGGAAAGCATGCAGAAGCAGCTGTTAGAACTTCAGCGATCTGATGCCCTTCAACGAGCCAGAGAACAACACGAGGCCATTATTTCATCACTCAAGCAGAAGTATGAAAAGCAAGTATTATCATTAGAGCAGAAACTTGATACTACAAAATCTGCACTCCGAGAGCAGGTGAGAAATTATTTTAGGATGCTGAGTACTGTACTGGAGAGGCTGTAGAGCTCCCCATGTTTCCTAAACTGCACTTCTTGACCTATAATTCTAATAACTCCTTCTGGAAGCTCCTAAGCAAAGAGCAAGGAAGTTCTACATAAGTCTCAATATTATGAATCCTATGTGGTATGTTTTTATAAATATCTTCAGGCAGTTGTGAGCTCAAATAGTGAGCTTGTACATAGATGCAGAGGAGGCAAGAATTCATTGTGTTAGCTTATTTCCTAAGCTTTCATTCTGCGCACAATCTCTTTTTGAAAGAGTACTGGCAAATAAATCTGGAAAAGAAAAGAACTAATTAAGAAATGATGTTATATTTTTGCTGCAAGAAAAACTGTTTATTGAAGAGTCCATTGCCAAGCTTTAGTTTCAAAATGATCAAGGATGACTAACCACTGAGCAGCTGCTTTATTTTAGAAGTACGGATTTAAAAGGAGAGGGTCAGGGGGAAAAGGCTGGCTTTAAGGTGGAATTTGATAAGGATTATATTACATGGTAATAGAGCTTATTAAAATTATTCTGCTTGACATTTCATAGGAGTCCATTGCACTCTTAGAAATATTCAAGCAACGTACTCTAGGCAGGCCTTAAGAAATTGTCCTTTTCTTTCACATAAAGGAAATAGAATTAAATTTCTTTAATTCTAGGTCTGTAATATAAATCAACATAAATATGCATAAAAATAAATGGGTTGTATGTTTGAAAAGGTAACTAGCACTTGCCTGTAAACAAGAATGAACTGCTACATTTCTGTCTCAGTACCACAACAAAGCTTACGCAGCTTTGTCACTATCACAAAAAAAAAAACTTTTTAGCAGTAGAATGTTTGAGGTATTTAAAGAAAGGTCTCCTGTTTTTGAGAGAAAATAGAAAAAACAAAATGCATAAAGACGAGGTACTCCCAGGTCTGTGTAGATATCTGTAAGTAATGCCATATGAAGGTCTACTTTGTATATCGTGAAAAAACTGCAGTTCCTCTTTTACAGAGCATTGGAACTTGGAGCTTGGCTTAAGCTCAATTAAACTAAAATGAGTTAAACTCAGGCTTAATATAAATAACATGAAGGCCTGATTTTTTTTCTGCAGTAGACTAACTAATGTGATTAATTACGGGGGATGATCTGATATGCTGAAAACTAACTGCTCTAGGCAATACAGAAAGGTTCATATCCACGTATGTTTATATACGAGTATACTTACTGTCTCCTAATGAAAACTTAACTTTGATACTGTAAGTGATGACTTGTCAGCCAAGGATAGCATTTTATCTGTGATTGATTTAACTGGCCTCTGCCCCTGTAGGTATTAGATTGATTCTTTTTCTCCTGTGTCTTATATGTATTGACTCTTTCTACATCCAAAACTGTCCTAGATGGCTAGGTGTTTGTAACATGAGTAAAAATAATCTCTCTTCCTAGAAAGAGCTTTGCAAAAATCTAGGAGAGCATGTTAAGCAACTTGAAAAAATGCTGGAGGAAACCAAATGTGAAAAAACTGAAATAATAAATCGACTGACAAGAAGCCTAGAAGAAAGCCAAAAGCAATGTGCAAATTTACTGCAAACAGGTCAGCCTTTTACTCGTACCTTATCTTTCCCTGCAGAAGTGGCTCCAGTTTTTTGAAGTATGAAACTGCACATCTGTGTTCCTATTGAAATGGAATCAACATCAAGCTAAAACATTTCCTATGCAGTACTTTCGTCAGACTTAAATGAAATTTAGTGAAGTCTAGACTGAAACGTAAAAAACAATAAAAATAAAAAACAGCACCCCCCTCCCCAAAAGTCCCAACCAAACAAAAAGAAACTACCAAAACCCCAAACAACGATTAAACTATTTTTATACGCATTTTGGGCTGCATATGCGTAAACTTAGTTTTGGACTAAATAACAACAGCCTTTGGGAGCAAGGCACTTATTTTTGTGTTAGGTGTTTGACTTGAATTGCCATTCTAAATTCAAATCTCAACGAGAAAAGAATTGGTTTTGTGGCTGGAGGCTGGTTCTTGGAAACTTATATCAGTAGGAATAGCACATGAAATATTCTGCTCTTTGTGTGTTTGACTTGTGCCTACCTTTACACATTAAAATCTTTTAATAGTACTGTATGTCTCTTCATAGAATCCAAACATCGTAACTAAACAAAATGTCTGTCTTCCTGGATCCAAATTTAAGGGCATGGTCTGTTTGAGAAGTGTGGTAGTCTGGAAGAAAAGTCTCTCTAGAGAGACCCTAAATATCAGGATAGAGAAGCAGAAAAACCTTATTGGATCTGTATTATGTAGTAAATAAGTAATTATAAATGTGATAGGATCTTTAAAAAGAGTGCACCTGCCAATTGAAGAAATGCCATGATTTTTCTGTGCTATATTCATTGAATGCCTTAAAGCAGTAATAAATTGTCAAACTGATAAAGCTAAACTTTTCACCTGGGGAGGAGGGGAAGGTGGCCAGTTTTCCAAGGTGGTCCTGTTCCTGCTAAACTTCTGGCACAATTGCACAATGCCATTTTTTGCTTCTGGTGAGCTACAAGGAAAGCAAACATTTGGCGCATCTTGCTCCTCATGGTATGTATGTTAAAGCTGCTATTAAAAATCCTGGAGGAAAAAAAAAAGCCACTATAGTTCCCAAACTTTAAAACAAACTGCAATTTCAATTGGAGACCTGTAGTAACCTTCATCTGCCCAACTCAGGCAGAAATATTCTTTCCTTGATTATTTGTATTTTCTATTAGTGAGCTCAGGGAAATAGAAACAAAGTAATGCCTATTACCAGAATCAACATTGCTATTTTTAAGTCATCTTTTTCAGATTGCGTAGTCTTTCTCCTGTATTTGTGACTTGCTCTTTCTTTCCCTTTTCTTTCCTGCAATAGGATCAATGCAGGAGACAAATCAGTTACGGTTTCAATTGCAACAAGCTCAGTCTGCACACATGATAAGCAGCAACATGAACAAGGCTTTGCAGGTTAATTCATTTTATTAAACATTTCACTGTTTTGATTTTAGGGGGGCGGGCATTATAGCTAAGAGTTTGGTAGTTGAAACTCTTCTTACTTGTTGGGGGGCGGGGGAAAGCATGTCTCCGTTCAGTAAAGGACTATCTACTACCTTATCTACCTTATCTCCCAGTGTTGCACATCGGACACTTTTTTGTTTGTTTGTTTTTTGTTTTTAATCGAAACACAGCGTGGCATATGTATTGGCACAAATCTGATATCATACATCTATCCTACCTGCTTACGGAAAAAGAAGAATGTAAATTCTGTTTGCTGGAAGTCTCATAATTTAGGCTATAGAGATACTTGGAGATATTATGTTCTGACGTTTACCTTTTGCCAGCAAAAGGGAATGCTTGAGAGTCCTCTAAAAAATGAGTGGAAGTCTGTGTTTCCAGTTCAGTTCATATATCTGACTTAAATCTATCATCTTGGAAATTATGAATCCTAATAAGTACTGAAGTAATGGGTTGTTTTTCCAGCTATGTACTTTTTTTTTGTTGTCATGCATTTTACTATACAAAGGCAGCAGGAAAACAGTAGGGAGTATTTTCTGTTGCTCAGTACGTTCTAAGTAATTTGTAGTTTTAACATATGCTTTGCTAGAGGTATCAAGAGTGATAGTATAACTAAATAAAACTAATGCTAGATGATTTGGGTAAACACAACTAAATACAACTGTATTTTGAAAGAATAGCTCCGTGTATTTATTTTCTTTGGAAGAGTTATCATGGGCCTGATGTTTCCTTTGAGTTTCTCTGAGCAGTGTAACTTTTTTCTGTCTCTTCCATTAAGGAAGAATTAATGGAACTGAAGGAAGAAATAGCTTTGTACGAATCTGCTGCCAAACTTGGAGTATTCTTGAATGATGCAGGTGGAGAGCCGCATACAAACCCGTGTGATTCCTATGTAGATTTGGGAATTAAGAAGATTGCTGGAAAGAAACCAAGGTTCTGCAGGTATTGAGTGATGACTTTTTTTTTTAAATATATATATATTTTTGTTGTTGTTGAAACTAAAATCTAAAATCCTCATGAAATTATACAAGTGATGTGTAAAAGATGGTCTTACTAGATCAACATGCAGGGTTTTTTTGGTTGATGTTTGAAATACTGCTTGTGTTGCCAGGTAATCTGGGAAACAGTAAGCTGGACTAATATCATAAATTGGATGGCTAATTGCTGTTTAATTAATCTTCGGATTTTATAGGGACTATGTTGCAGTTCCTTGGATTGTATGGATTATATGCATGGATACCTTTTTCATAGAATCATCTAGGGTTGAAGGGACTCTTAAGATCAAGTCCAACCATTAACCTAACACTGCCAAAACCACCACTAAATGATGCCCCTATGCACCATGTCTACCTGTTTGGGTTTTTTTTGAATACCTCCAGGGATGGTGACTCGACCACTTTCCTGGGCAGCCTGTTCCAATGTTTGATAACCCTTTCGGTGAAGAAGTTTTTCCTTATATCCATCTTAGACCTCCCCTGGCGCACTTTCATGCTCAAAGTTACTTAATGCTAAAGCTGTCTCTTAAAACAACCAATTGAGTTGTCTCAAAATACCTCACATCATGTGAGAAAGAATCTTTTGGGGAACCATCTGAATGAGCAAGTTTTCTGTATGTTAATTGCAACTTGATGAAAAAGCATATGACTTTGGCATTCATGTTCTCTCATTCTTTTTGTTATTACCTCTGTATTTCTGGTAGCATTAGTTGCTCTTCTCTTTGCTATCGCTACTTTTCAGATAAATGTTTTTTTGTCTTTTAAATACTGAATTGGTTATGTCTTCCCTAACAGTGCCATACAGAACAGAGACATGGATAAAGAGCTCTCTAAAGATGAAATTATTGTAGAATTAAAAGCTGAGCTGGAACGTTTATTGAGCAGTAATAAAATGAAGAGAAACCAGATTACTCAATTACAAAATGATCTTAAAGATTGCCAGAAGACATTAGAGGAATACAAGCAGTTGTTGAAAGCAGAAAAAGCTTCAAAAGAGTCAGAGGTTTGTTCTTTTATGCTTTTTTTAACAGTAAAGATGCACTGGATTTTAGTGAACAAACCCAACATTTAAACTTCTTATAAAAACAGACCAAAGAATTTACAGCTGAGTAATATATATAGCAACTAAGTAAATCTGTCTTTGATCTTAAGGAAAGTGTTGTCATTTGGGTGATACCTTGTTTTGTATCTTTGGGGAAAAAGAAATAAATAGAACAGCAGAACTTGGGCAGCATATGCCTTATTAGCTGAGTTCTGATGTGGTGGCTTACTTGCTTGATAGCACTTAATGGCTGCTCTGCTGTTTTCAGAACCAAATTTCATTGGATAAAGTAATTTTCTTTAGCTAAAAAAAAAGGTCTAATTTCTCTGAGAAAGCTGATAGTATCATTAGGTTATATGAATGGAACATTAAACAGACTGCCTTCAGGGGGCCTTCACTATGTAATCTGATCAACGAGGAATCTCTTTGATATTGCATCTCTCTTCACCCCATTATTAACTTCTCTCTATAAATTGATCTGACTTGTAACATCTGCTCTTGTAATCTATACGTTGTGACCTGGATGTGGGATAGGACTGTAATATGCTTGAGAAGTGTGCTCTCTGTTGGATGATGGTAGTCATTCAGCTTGCAAACACTGTGTCAAGTGTGTGCTTCTTTAAACCTTCATGATGCTATGAGAATTCACCTAGAATAACAGTGATACTGTTAGATCTTGCATTGCAATAATTTCCTTTTTTAATTTTTTCTAAGTAAAATTTTTGACAGCTTGAACTTTTTTTTAAAGCATCAACTTCTAAATCATATATAACTTGAAAGATATCTTAATTTTGTTTATTTTTAGCCTGTCAAAAATCTGCATGATACTTCGGTGACCAGTCCTTTGGCTTCTGATAACCTTAAGGAAGAAGTTCTGAGACTCAGAAAGGCTAATGAAACTTTGCTGCAAGAAGTTGAGGTGAGACACAGATGCTGCTTATCCCTACAAAAAACCCTGTGCTGAAACCTGCAATTAGAAATCGTTCTTTACAACCCACCTATTACTTGACCCTTGTTTGTCCAGAACCATACTTCGACTATTGAAGAACTGAAGGAAAATGAGGAAAAACTGAAAAGCTTAAATCAAGATCTCTGTTGTCAGATGAGAAAGATGGTTCAGGATTTTGATGAGGATAAACAAGAAGCCATTGACAGGTAAGTCTGTTAACTCTGTTTAGTTCCACTTGTGAACTTTTAGCCTGCATGTGTAATCTTGTACCAGCTCTCTGGTACCAGGGGTGGTCAGCATTAGAAATTCTTGCTTAAGATTAAATTGAACCCATTTTAGAAGGGGGGAAAAAAACTAGGCAGTGTTTTTCTGACTTGAAATTGTAGGTGTGAAAGGACTTACCAGCAACATCATGAGGATGTAAAAGCACACTTTGAGAAAGACCTGATGGAGAGGTATGCTGCAGAAAAACAGCAGCTTATTCAAACTTACGAAGAGACAATCTCGCAGTTAAAGTAAGACTTACAATTTTTTCCACTTTTACTAAAACTTTCACATTTCCTGTCTGGCCTTCAGTACTAGTTACGCTTTTTCTAAAGCAGACTTGCTATCCTGTGAGTGTAAAGACTAATTGATAATAAATAATCTGACTTGTGAAGGGCTAACATAGAGGAGCTGAATAGAGAGATGACTGCGGTGAAGGAGTGTTACATTGGAGTCTGTGGAGAGAAGGACACCTTGGAAGCTACTTTAAGGCAGAAATTTGAGCAAGAGCAGCAGCTGAAGGAAGAGAAGGTACTAATGGAAATACCTATAAACCTTATAATTTCAGAACTGTTTTTAAGATGCAATATCCATAAGTGTATTTAACTGTAATTGTTTGAGGAAGATAGAATCATAGAATGGTTTAGGTTGGAAGGGACCTTGAAGATCATCTTGTCCCAACCCCCCTGCCACGGGCAGGGACACCTCCCACTAGACCAGCTTGCTCAAAGCCCCATCCAGCCTGGCCTTGAACACTTCCAGGGATGGGGCATCCATAGCTTCTCTGGGCAACCTGTGCCAGTGTCTCACCACCCTCATAGTGAAAAATTTCTTCCTGATACCTAATTTGAATCTACCCTCTTACAGTTTGAAGCCATTACCCCTCATCCTATTCACTACATGCCCTTGCAAAAAGTTGCTCTCCAGCTTTCTTGTAGGCCCCCTTCACATACTGCAAGGCCACTATAAGGTCTCCCTGGAGTCTTCTCTTCTCCAGACTGAACAACCCCAACTCTCTCAGCCTGTCTTCATAAGAGAGGTGCTCCGGCCTTCTGATCATCTTTGTGGCCCTCCTCTGGACCCGCTCCAACAGGTCCATGTCCTTCTTGTGTTGAGGACTCCAAAACTGGACACAGTACTCCAGGTGGGGTCTCACCAGAGCAAAGTAGAGGGGGAGAATCATGTCCCTCAACCTGCTGGCTGCATTTCTTTTGATGCAGCCCAGGATGCAGTTGGCTTTCTACTTGGAAATGGCTTTCTATTGGATACTTGAAGAGATGCAGCTATATCAGAAAATTAATACATGTGACCTATTGGTTGTTAAATTAACTTGCTGTTGTCTCCTGGGGTTTAAAATATTGTAGAAGTAACCCTTCCCAATAGCTATTTGCTTTCACATAGTCAACTTCCATAATTTTGACTCTTGAGGACAGCTCAATCAGCAGTGAGACATTTTACATTCATGAGTCACTTTCCAAAAAACTGAACGGCAATACAAGTTTTCTTCTCCCTATATAAAACTGAACTGAAAATACTGTGATTTTTAAAGTAATAATGAATTCAGACTGCTATATTGATTTAAAACTCTGCGTTTCATAAGATACCAGTGTGAAGTGACTAAAGTAGGTCAACTGACTTGTTAAGCAAGTACAGTAAAGACGTGCAGCTCAAAGTATGCTGGGAATAAAGATCCTTGATAAGAAAACTTATGTTAGAGCTATAGCCTATAATAACCTCTGATATCATGCCTTAAAACTCCTCCTTTTGAGAGCTGAATCTCTTGTCCAAGTGTCATCAGTAAGATCAGCGCACAGGCAATTAATCATCTGTCTCTTACATTCCCATCACTTTGTACCAGAGCAGTTTGCTATGCCGTGGAGAATACTTTAATTTTTTATTTATTTTTTTTTTTTTTGCCTAGCTCAAGAAACAGCTACTAGAAGAAAAAGAAGCCTCTCTTAACCTTCTGAGGGCTGAGCTGGAAGAGAAACACAGCAGTTCTATGATAGCAGCAAAGAGGCAGTGGCTGGAAGAAAAAGAACAGCAGGTTGAAGAGGAAGTTGCATTAGCTAAAGTTCACTGGGAGAAGGAAGAAAAAGAGGTGTGGAACTTAAACCCCGGGGTTTCAATTTATTTATTTATTTTGGATGGTTTATTTTCAGAAGGAGAATTCATACATAGATAGACTTACGCGTTGTTATTCTGCCATTTGAAGTGGCTTTTAAGGATCTGTCATTTTAGGAGTCTCTGAAGAAGTCAGTACGTATTACACATGCTGAAGACTTTGGGGAAAAAAGACCCCTAGACCTTGTAAAGTAACATGCAGAATGTCCTGAATGTCACAGCTGGTAATATGTTGGGAGTTTTCCACCCTGATCCCTGGGTGAATGGTTACACTTTCAATTGTTTCATTCAGTTACCATATAAAAGCCCTTTATCCTGTCCCATAGAAGAAAGCTGTGATGAGGAAGAAGAAACAACTCGTTCTTTACCAAACTCTCTGCTCTCTGAGTGTGGTTTTGCTCTTCCCCTGTTAGGGAAGATTATTGTTGTAAACAGAGTTTTGTTTAATACTAGCGAAATTCTAGTTATTTGGACACTGGGGAGATTTTCTTAAAAAAATGTTTTCTTCCTTAGAATAAAGAACAACTCTTTGCAAAAATAGAAAGAGAATGGCAAAGTAGGCTCGAAGAAATAAGAAGAACTGTAGTTGAATGTAATGACTGCAGCAGCCAAACTGACCGAGTAACAGTTGTGGATGAAGCTTCAACTAAAGAGTTAGAAGGGATTGTTGAAGACCAGAGGCTGCAGATCCAAAAGGCTCTGAAAGAAAATATGGTCTCTGAAGAGGCCTTAAAAGAATTTGAAATAGAACTGGAAAATAAATACTGTAAAAATCTTGCCAGCCAGGTAACAAATAATTGTTCTGTCTGCCTGGAGTCTGCGAAACTGCCATGTGCAACTGAGTCACCTAAGATAAAAAAGTGTTCTCTTTCACTCACTTTCTCTTAAGCTCAGTAGTTGATATTTGCTATATTAGAGATATATTTTAAAAAACAAAAGTTCTGAATAAGCTGTAGCATGTAGCTTGTTTTTTCTAGCTGTTAATTTTTCACACAACTGGACAAGTTTTGCAGGAGTTCTTGAACAGAACTGAGCAGAACTGCCTTAGAGTTTATACCACTGTGTTAAGAAAAATAAATTTAATATTCATCACTTTGCTATCATTTTGCATCGTGAAATGCATCAGATGCTGCTGGCCTGAATCTTTTAACTTCTGTAAATATAGGCAATCCAAATTGAAGTCTGTTCTTTCACTGCTACATGAAAGTAACAATAAAAATGTATTTGGTGGTGGTGACTGAAGTAGGTGTTTTTAATCTGCTTATAGGTAGATGCAGCTTTAACCCAAGCTCGTGCCAGGTGGCTGCAAGAATTAACAGACCTCAAAGAGTACAAAGTAAATCTAAAGATAGAACAAGAAAAATGGGAAAAAGAACACAAAGAGACTGCAGCAAAGCAGGTAGCCTAAAATACTTGTATATGTGTATTGATAAACAGTTCAGTCTCCCAAATCCCACATATTACTGAGGAATGAATGCAGATATAGGTGGGGAATCATTAAGGAAAGATGTTTCTAGTGTACTCTGGTTCTGATCCATTTTTTTCCCCTATATAGGTTTATATTTTTATTAAATGATTTGAAACATCATCTCCAATAGACTGATAATGACCCAGGGTTATATTTTATGTATATATAAAGGTATGTGTATATTTATAACGACTGTGTTATATATTCACCAGTTAGCCCTAGTCCTCTCAGCTGCTGAAGAGAAGTGGAAGAAAGAATATGGGAATACAGACAAATCTGGACCAAGAATGAAAGAACTTGAAGAAAAGGTAATTTCTCTCAAGAAGGAATTGGAGCTAAAGAAAGAAGAAATTCCTGCAACTATCAAAGCAGAACTAGCAAAAGCCCGTGCTCAGTGGAACAAAGAAAAGCAAGAAGAAATCCTGCAGATACAAGATCAAAATGAGAGAGACTACCGATCATTCTTAGATGATCACAGAAACAGAATTAAAGAGGTACTTGCCACAGCAAAGGAGGATCTTGCGAAGCAGAAGAATGATCTCTGCATTCAGAAAGAGGCAGAAATTAAGATGTTGCTAGACCAAAAGCAGAGAGAATGGGAGGCTCAGGAAACAAAGAGACTGCAGGATGAAAGAAATCGGTACGAAGAGAAGACTCTGGTTGAGCTCGAGTACTTGTTGAGTGAAATCCATGAAGAACTAGTCAAGTGCACACATAGTAAGCATTCTTGGAAGGATAAGTGTTTTGACGCTCACGTTCAATTAAGACACCAATGCAAAGACAAACTGAAGGCTTGCTTACAAAAGGCCTACAGAACCACAGTTTACACAATTCTGGAAAAGAAAGAGCATGAATGGAAAGAGGTAATATTTCTGTAAGCTGTAACTGCCAATGAGAAAAGGGATTTGAGAAGTCAGACTCATACCTGTTTTCTCCCTATATAAAATACCATGTAATCCTGAGAATCCAACATTTGAGTTCATTGATAACAACAATCCTTTAAAACGTAAGAGGGCTAAATCTACCATTAAGTGAAACAGGAAAGGATAGTTGTAGCTTTGACACTTTCTGTCTTTAAAGAAGAGAAAGCCAGGTTAGGAGTGTTACTCTTTAGTGCCAAGATTCATAAATTAAGGAGATGAATCCACCATCTTAAGCTTGGGAGCCTGTTAAAGGTTCCTTGTGACATCTTAAGTGGGTTTGATCATTAAGGCTCATTTTAGGTTTTTGCATAGCTGCTGCTTTTTTTTTTTTTTTGAGAAATGTAGCAGTTTGTAATGGTGATTGGACAGTGATTGTGGATCACGTTACTCTTCCCCCCCCTCCCCTTCTGATACAAAAATACAAATAAAGATGAAAACAATAAATCCTTTTTGCAAATTATCTGTAGTAGAACTGAATAACTGATAAACTGATCTTTCTCGGGAATAATAGTCTTGCTTAAATTTATTGTGGCTCTAGGAAATCCTTTTCAATGTGCCTGCCCAAATGAGGAAAGACATCCTACCCTCTTCTAGAAGAGTTTGGGGCTAGGGAGAATTCTGTCCCAAAGCTTCTGTTTCTGTTGTTTTGGCAATATTTATGCTTGTAGTAAGTTTTTGATTATGGGGAGCATCCCACCGGAAATGCCATTGCCACCCAGCATTTAGCAGCTGGGGAATTATCCAAGAATAGGACAGAGAAAGAAACTGTCTTGTTCTTCAAGAAAAGGCAGCAATAGGGGCAAATGAGTATGAAGTGATTTCTCATGACAATTTTACCCAGTTTTTTAGTGGCAATATGTTTCTGTTCAGGAAGTGATCCTTTAAAGTTATCTTGTCATGAGTTGTTTTCACGATGGTAAAGAGAATCGGATGTTTTTTCCCTACTCCTGATGCATCTTCTGTAATAGATGTGAATGTCTCTTGGTAAATTGTTTTTAATAAGCCTTTGAACTTCAAAGTGTTGGTTGGCTTGAACCACCTTATCCAGTGAAGTCTGTGTAATTTGTTAGTAATGTCTTCTGTTATGCTACCATAATAACAATAAACAAAGGAGTTACATTTTTCGAGATGACTTTCCTGTCTCTCTACTTCCCATACTTGTGCAGAAACCCTAAATGGGGTCCAACCCATTTTTTTGCTGGATATGCCTTTTAAAGAACAATTTAGCTTCAACTATTCAAAGACGCTGTGTAGTTCTGCAATGTTAAGTGCTACTGATGTTTCCAAAACTCAAGATAGCCAGCTACTGCTGTTGCAGTGAATTAGACTAAGCGAAACTTCTATATGCTAGAATACACATGTTTTCCTCCTGATTCGAGCTGCAATTTACAGTTCTATTGCAGGCTTAAAGTACCTGCATTAGAATTACTGAAGCTACTTAGTGGCCAGGGTTGCTTGTTTTTATGCATAACATACTACTTATCTACTTTAAGACAGTCGGGAACGCTCTTTTTTTTTTTTTTTTTTTTTTTNCTGGAACACCTTTTTTTTTTTTGGTTATGTGTTGGGTTTTCAGGAAGTGTTTTTTCAATTGCAGAAATATGAAGAGCTACTGAGTAATGTAAGTAAAGAAGCGTGCTCTTGCCTGCAATCTGGTGAAGGAGAATCTGGGGATGTGGCAAAACCTCCTGTGTACAGTGTTGGACACCAAGCAGAAGCACAAAGGAGACTAAGACGACAGCCACCCTTGCAGGAAACTGGCACAGACAAAGGTATTGGGTTTGTTTTCAATCTGGCAACTTGTGTACCATCAAATTAAGCTTGTTAGTAGCAGTCTTTAATAGTTGATGTCTTATGACTAATTCAAAGTTAGTTCATTCGTGAATAATTGGGAGACAGAGGAAGATGCGGTTCTTCTGACTGTAAGGTTGTTTAATCTTGCATTATCTTGTACTATGTTAGAGTCTCAAACCAGGTAACAAATGGTACTGGTCTTCAGCTTACTGACTTAATGCTAGGCTTTGAGGTTTAATTTTATTAAATGCTAGTAGCTTTCTGCTTTTTAAAGCCATTCTTCAGGAATAAAGAAATAGCTGCAGGTGTAAATACTCTGTGGGTTGTGGACATGAACACTAATAACTTTGGTGTGTAACGGCTCATAAGCAAGCCAGTGTTAGCAAAGATTTGAAGATAAAATTATACTACTTGCTCTTGACACTAGACAAGACAAGGAATTCTTCATTCATGTAAAACGTTGTTGTGTCAGGAATTATACTTCACTTGGCATGGTAGTTTTTTCCGATTGTTTTCATCAAGAATGTAGTTGAAAAAAATGTGACTTCCCGGATGATGTTTCTCTCTTTTCCTTTTTTTTCCCCTTCCTTCCTTCCTTCCTTCCCTCCTGCCCCCTGTATATACTTTAGCACTGTAGCTCTTCCCAAAGATGTCACATGTACTATTCAAAGCTAGAGACAATATAGCTGGGGAAAAACTTCATGGGAGGCACAGAAGTCTCTCTGGGGCTTTCTGTTTAGTTTGAGTTCTTATGCAACCGAAAAACATAAAGCAAGAAAACCCAAGAGAGTCTTTGGCTTTATGCCTATAGTGTGGCTTGAATTCCTTCAACACCAAAATAACAAACCATCTATAAAACAGAAAACAATACAAGCAGTGCAGCTTTTCTGTCTCTAGAGCTCCCTGTCCTGGCCATAGGGAGCATCCATTGCTCTCCTGGAAGTAGCCCAGTCTTTGTGAACTTCTTAACTTAACTAGACTCAGCCGCATGTGAGGCTTCCCAGCTGGGAGAATCTCCTTCAGCTGACTCTGAAAGACCCTGCTTGGCTGTTGGGTTTTTTTGTGTTGGTTTTTTTTTTTTTTTCTTTTTTTAAAAAAAATCGACCTACAAGTCTTGTATTGCTGGCTGGAGCCTCAAATCACCACTGATGTGAGTGCATTGAGGCTGTGAAAGGTCAATGACTTGATAGATGCTGCTGCACCTTCTAAAATAGGGTTCCAGCCTCTTGTGATTATTTTGATTAGACTAATGTGTTATATACTTTCCAGCAAGAGAAAAAACTAAGTAGAGCACTAGAAATGGTAAGGTTGGGCTTGATTCTCTTTTTTTGGTCCCAGGGTTGATGTATAACTTTTAGCAATTACTGTTGCAGGTCAGAAATGTACAAAAAGGAACCTTGGGTCTCAGGAAGTTTTTTGCTGTGAATACTGCTGCCAGGAGCTTGAAAAAAGAGAGACTGTGTGCCAGGACTTGAAAAAAGAGCTGGAGATAGCCCGCAAACATCTTCAGCTTGCTGTGAAGGAACATGAAGCTAAGTCAGAGCAAATCCAAGGTTAGGATTGTTAGTCACCTAAAGACAACATTGAATGGCTCTGCCTTGCTGGCTGCATGAGTCTTTCATCTGTTGCATCATTTAGTTTTCAGTGGCTGGAATGGGTGTGTGTACATACTTAAAAAACCCAAACGAACAACACCCACCCCCCAACAAAAAAACTGACCTGCCCCCCACCCTCTTGGCTTTAGACGTTACTTATTGCTTTAGTACTCTTTTTGTGTGTATCAGGAAAAGTATAGAGGAAGACTGAACATGTGGCAGATGTTCTTTGAATATATGTACATGTGGATCCTGTTGCCCCTGAAGGTTATACAGATGATGCATGTGTGTGCACATACACACGTATGCTTATAAATGTGTATGAGTCAGGGAGGTCTTTAACTGTCTTCTCTGGGGCTGTACTGCTACTATGCACATACTCAGCCCCCACAGTGGGAGTATAAAGACCAGAGCAGCCCTGAATATTACTTGGTTCCCCTTGGCACCAGTAGTAGTAAGCCATTGACCACAGTTTTCTTGTACCTTCCTGCAGTTAACAATAGCTTGAAGCTGTACTTCTGTTTATTTTCTTTCTTTTTTTTTTTATAAACCTTAAAATAGGGTTTAAGTAGGTTTTATTTAGTATCTTTGCCTTTTAAATCAAGATTTTCTTTTTCCTTTGTCACCTTGAAAGGAGAAATACAGGACAGATGACTGAGAAAAGGTCCCTAGTTCTTAAATCTTTCTTTCCTATGTGACAACTGTCTCTACCAGTGATGGATATGAAATATCTGCTCTGTTTTTGGAAGGGTCACTGGAAGGAAGGCTTCTGCCTGTAGTATGGAAATAAGGCTTTTCTGTAGCTATTTGTGGTGGAAAAAGATCCCCTCAGTCAGCTGTATTGAAGTCAGTAGAGGCCTTTGTTTTAAGGAGCAGAACAAAGAGAACTATGTTTTCTCTAAAGGAAAACATGTTGGTGATTGAATGAAAGGATCGTTCTCCCTGCAGCGTCTTAATCAGTTGAAGCTGTACACAGTAGTGTTCAGTGCATTTTTTTTCAGGCTCTCCTTAGAGCATAGCAGGAATTGGACTTGCTGAAGGTCCTGGTTCAGGAGAGGCCTCAAACTGCATCCTGAGGGTCAGTAGCTCTGTAGACTTGTTTGAGCATGTCTCAGTGAAAGGTCACTGTGGCCACTGTAAGCAGGTTTGGCAAATGGTCAGCTTGGAGAGAGCAGATGGGAGGCAGTAGGTTGTACCAAGTGACTAAACAGTCTTGCTTGCCAAAGGCTGTGGTTTGTGTGCGTTGCGTGAGGTGGGTTTTCTCCATTTTTTCTTTTCTTTTAGTGAAAAGTCTGTTGCCTGCTCTAATAACTTTTGTGCTCAATGAGGAGGAGTAAAATGCTATATGTTTATAAGAGAAAGGTTTCTGCCAGCTTGCAGATGTGTGAGCAAGGGCGTGTGGGTAAGTTGCACAGATTTGCATAACATTTCTGCGTTCTTTTGACGACAGCTACGTAGTGTGTAAACTTCCTTGGAGACTGAAAGAAAGATTGAAGAATAGTGGGAGGTCTGTTAATGAAAACAGAGGCTACTGGTGTCACCAGGGTCATCACAGATACGAGTCTCAACTGCTAAAAATGATATTCACACCACGAATCAGGATCTCTGAAGGCCATGAATTGCTTCTATCTATATTCCAGGATGGCTGCTTGCTTTTTGCTTTTCTGTGCATCATCCTAGGGAAGGAAGAAGGCCAAACTTGTCTGTGCCATTCCCAGGGCTCAGGTCCTCATTCTACCTATGAAAGCCTTGATTCTTCCAGAAGGAAGACTTGTCTTAGCAGACGTGCCCTCCATTGTGTGGTGACAGTCTTTTGTTTTCCTGAGGCCATGGTTCATATGAGAACTGCTGTGGCTGGGTGCAGTGGAAGTACTGCCAGCACTCAGTGTAGATGTTCAATTCATGTCAGTTTTCTTTCCTAAAATAGGAAAGCTAGTAATCAACTGTTGATTTTTATGGGTCTATCAAAGTTTATGCATCAGTTCTTCAAGTTATGGTAAATACCTGTACCCTTTTTTAAAATAATCATTTGCTTAGATTAGATTAGCTAGCTAATAAATAGGTTTTAAGGTTCTTTAACTTTCAGGAGATGACCCACAGGTGGACTGTCTGTATGCCATGATCAGCAGTCTTCAGTATCAGCCTGCAGACCTACCCTTTGGGCTTTTTCAGCTCCACTGTTCTCATTCTCTGTGGTGGCTCATTATTATATTTATATGCTTCTTGGTAGCATTCAGCAGAGTTCAGCATGGAAGTCCAGCCTTTCTCTGTAATACTGGCTTTTGGTTATAAAAAAAAACAAAAAACCAAAATGAAACAAACAAAACCTCAACCAAAACTAACCAAGTTTTATCCTTTAGCTCTCCACCCGAAAGAAGGCGCAATTGCTAACCTACAAACTAATAATTCTTTTCCAATGTTTGTCAAAACAGCCCTTGTTATTTTTTTTCCTGTCCTTTCTCTACATGTGCACTTGATACATCTAAGGTTTTGCTTCCAGCATAGTGTTTGTAATGACATATGAAGGCTTTAAGCTTATTTAATTACTGTATGAGACTACTTTTATGTTCAGGCTTCATTGGAGGGTATTGTGGTTGATTCCTATGTGCTTGTTACTGCAACAGCTGTACATCTACTGATGATGCTTTGTGACATTGAGCTCTTATACCAGAGACAGCAGTTTATGTAATAACTTCTGTTGAACTCAACTTGAATTTAGAGAAGTGCAGTGAATTATGGTTCATCACTGTTTGTTTGTTTGTTTTTTTTTTATAGAAAATGAGAAGGTTCTAGAAGCTCTAATTGCAGAAAACTCTGAGATGAAGACTAAACTGAAAGACCTGGGAACACCACCAAGGTATTTAAAAAAAATCTAAACAAGCTGATTATTTTTGTAAGATACAAGCTGCTTTTCTTGTACAGTGTGACTTACGTGCATTTCAGGTCACTGTCAAAGGGAGGCGTCTCAAAACCTTGTACATCCTGTGACTCAGTGAAAGGGCTGGAAGAAATGCGTGCTCAGTACATTAAAGCTGTGAGCAAGATTAAGTGTAAGTACTAAAGTCTTAGTTTAAGAAGTTAGGAGAGCAAAATAATTTCCTTTGTTGCTTCCTCCTCCTTCAGCCAACTTGCACAGGAATCTGATGGCCAAATTGAATGAGGAGTACATTTTTCCTTCTTACTGGAGTGAATGTGAGCAATGGAATTGTCACCATATCTTGGACAAGATTAATTGTGATGGGTGAAGCCTTGTTATGCCATCCTTGCTTTGTTGCACTGTATTATACCTTTTAAAGTAGCAAAGGGCACTTTGAAAACTGATCTTGTTTCTCCAGCAAAAAATCTACCTACCCTGCAACTTGTCCTGAGGGAGAATGTGCTTTTCTCTGCTGTGTCCTGCCATCTGGCTTAATCAGCAGTCTTCTGCCTGAGGGAAGGGGGTTAAGTGTAGTGCCATGTCTTACTTGAGTGCAGCAGGCCAGCTGCATTGCCATCGAAGAATTCCTAGACACGAGTTTTACCAGCCAACATTCCTCTCAAATCCCTGTGCCTAGAGTTTTCTATTGCTGCTGAAGACGCGGAATTGGACAACTGAATTCCTGTCTGATGCCTCATATTGACCTGCTCTGGTCTTCAGTGGCACTTGTCCAGTAGGCAACACTTGGCACGAGGATTTGGGTGGAATGTTGGCAGGTAACTCCAGGCCCTTGCTGACTTGTTCCAGGTCTGCTAGGCAATCCCAGTTTGCGGTGGTGTTTTTTTCCACATCTGGGGGAAAACTGGTACTAATGAAGTGTGTTTGTAGGTGATATGCTTTGTTATATCCGTGAAAGTAAGGAGCGAGCTGCTGAAATGATTAAAGCTGAGGTTTTAAGAGAGCGCCAAGAGACGGCACGGAAAATGCGCAAATACTATTTGACATGCCTTCAACAACTTCTTACTGATAATGGGAAACATGAAGGGTAAGCTCAAGTACGTTTGGAAATTACCATTGCTTTTGAAAGAGGTGTGTAGATGTTTGTCTGGTGTTTGCCCACCTTGGAGCAAACGGTGTCTGACCTAAAGTCCTGCCAGTCTGCTCAGGTTGGTGTGGGGTCACCGCTGAGCAGTCTGGCATACTGTCTCTTCAGCATTCTTTGACTCTTGCTAACATTACCTTGAAGTAAAATGCAGAGTTGAAAAGGAATTAACCTTAAACTTATAATATTATTTTTTTTCATGTTCTGCAATTCTTGGCAGAGCTGAAAAGAAAATAATGAATGCTGCCAGTAAGCTGGCTACAATGGCTAAAGGACTTGAAACGCCTCTTCGACACATTCCCCAAAGCAAATCTACCCGTTCAGGTATGTTGGATTCTATAGTTGTTTTCTTCTTGATCATATTGATTTAATGCATGTAGTAATGAAAATGCAGATGGAAAGTGAAGCACTATTTATTTATCAGCTTGCTAATGGAAATGTAAATATAAGCTGGTTTTTTTGACAATGCCTGCAATTCTTAATTTAAAAAACAAACAAGAGAACCTAGTTTTTCTTCCAGCATTAACATTTCCTTCAATTAATCTATTTCATTCCTTCCTCTCCTAGCTCTGCTATTAAATTCTGATCTACCACCTGGAGTTGAGTACTCAAAAAGAGATCGTATGCTTCAGGCTAGGTCAAACCATATGGAAAGCAAATCATGTGGCGAAAGCATTACCCAAAAAGCCAATGATGAAGTTGTTCAGAAACATGTACCACATGACTTGAGACAGCGGTTTGATGCAGTGCAGACTGAAACTCGACATATGTTTCATGAAATGGTGACTTCAAATATTCAGAACAGGACTAATTCTAAAAATCTGGATGGTGCTTCAAGAGATGCTCTGCCAGAGTTTTATCCAACTGAAGATGGAAGAAGAGAAAAATATGGCCCCATTGTAAATGCAGACAAAGAACTCTTGTGTGCTGCTAGTAATATAACACATCAGAACGTTCCTCCATCTGCTTTTCAAGTAACATTAGAAAATACGCATGCACCCAGCTTTACCAACGGCCACACCATCTCTGGGCCAACTCATCATATGCTTAAGAGCAAGAATGAAAGAACAGTCTTGAAAGAGGATAAATGTCTCCAGTCACGTGGAAAATGGAAAACTAGATCTAAAAGAACTCTGGAATTTGATTGTCAAGAAACTCCAGAAAGGGATGAAGGAAGCTGCAGTGAATGGAGTTCTGTGAATGGAAGCCTGCATCTGGATCGTAGTGATATGCCTCTCTCGTATCCCGAACAAAAAGCCAGTACTGATGTCCAAGCACAGACTGCATACTCTGAAGAGTTTCCTCACATCAGGTCGTTTTCCCCTGCAGATGAAAACGTTACTTCTTGGAGAGATCTTACTAATGGCGACAGCAAGATGCTCAGCACAAAAAGCAGCACTAAAGGTCGCAGTAGAGGCCACCTGATAACAAATCCAGAGCCTACTTCATTCCTCAACTCCGACAAATCAAATTCTGCTGTCGCACAACTCGATGTATCGCCAGATCCAAATGGAGGAAAATGCTGCAACAAATGCTTGGAAAAAAATGGTGTGGGATCGCCGGTCTCTTCAGCAAGACAGTAGTTTTGATAGCCCACTTTCTAACTCGAACCAATACCAGCGATTCCTTGTTTGAAGGAAAAAACGATGACTGGATATTTAAATAAAAGTGTGAGGACTGGGGAAAACCTGTTCTGCTGTGTCCATTTCATGATCAATGTTACACAATTTGCGTTACGTGAAGAAATTCTATAAAGTTACTTGAAATAGTAATGCAGACTTCTGTTTACCTTTGTAATAACACTTTCATAATTGTTTGTAGTGTACTATATACAAATTTATTAAATAGAATCTATTTTTATATTAAGTTTAGCTTGCAGTGCAATGTTTATCTAAAACAAAGCTACTGTAACTTGAGGTAATCTTTTTAAATGGTTATGAAAATTCCTTCAGAGCTCAATGAGAGATGTTTTAGGATTTGTTTCAAGTAAGTATTTTAATTGACTCCTTCATTTTGAAGGACCCCATTTAAGCCTCTGTCTGCATCCCCATAAGAAAAGCAAAAATACTTGCATTTTTTCATTAAATTATTATAACAAATCAAATTTCAAGTATTCTTCCCTTTGGTACAGCAAAAAATAGCCCGTACTGGGCAGAAGAAAGGTATAAATTAGAATAACCATGTTTTGCAGGTGTTCCTTAAATAGCATAGGTTATCAATGTAAATTGAAGATGTAGTGATGTTCCTCCTGGTGCTTAGAAACCTTCTGTTTTAAAGACCTGATCGCATTTCGAAGCAGTTACGAAATCTAGATGTTTTGCTTTCCTTGGGACGGCGTTTCATTTCCAGTGATACTGTGTGGGAATGAGGTGATTAGCTCACACAGGGTGTGATTAAATCATACTTGTTGCAATTAACAGTATGGTTATGGGCCAGCAATTCACATCAACAGTAATGCAGAAGACATAAACAAAAAGGTTTTGCTAGCTATTAGCTGTGATATTAGAAGAAAAAAGACTGAATATTCCCTCAAAAATGATGTTTATGCTTTTCATATGTAACATTTACTGCTCTAAGGATGTTAATTTGCTCTTTCAGAGTCGAGTCTGAGAATCTTTTCAGTTTTAAGAGGAAAATAGTACAAGATTCAACAGAAATCTTCTGAAGAAAAATGTGTTTAACTTCCTTTGCAAAACCATCCTGCCTGTTTATATTTCAGGCCAACTGGCAAGGCAGAATGCATTACAGCTCTTGGGACGTGGGACCGGTTTGTGACTCAAGACTTTCGGGCGATCTAATGAGAGTCTTCTGAATTTCTTGGTGGCCTCTAATGTTGCCCATAAATCCAACCCCGCTTCCTCTTTAGTGAAGGTGGGGTTTGTCATCGTCAGTGGGAGCAAACTGAGGCCATGAGAGACCGCTTGTGCCTAAACAAACATGGGCAGCGGTTAAGTTCAAGGGCCAAATTCCGAGCTCTTAGCTGAGGAAATAGCTGTGGCCTTGTCTGCAGGGGAAAGTTTTTACTAGTTGTCCTCTAAGCCCCATGTGGAGGCTTTTTTTTTTTTTCAATGATGAGTGGCTTTTTTTGGTTAGCTTAAACATTTTCCGAAATTGCACAAGGTAAAAAAGAAGCACGTTTATTCCCACATGAGGGGTACTTGTGCAAGTGTTTAAACCAATACATCGGCTGAATTCATTCCTTGGGCTTGCCCAGAAACCTTCCCCAGATGAAGAAAGCCTGTATCTGTAAAAGTAAAGACGGAGCTGTCCTGTAGGACATCCCTGACCGTTCAAACGGAGCAGCTGAGGACCCATCCTCTCATGGGTGTGGACCAAATACACTTTTCCAAGTAATCCTTCATCTGAGGTGGGTTGGAGAGCTTCTCTGTAGTTGCCCCCCAAAATGCCAATGTGCAAGCTGCTTTTACAATTATTCTCAAATGTAACTTCTTACAGTACATTTAATTTCTGTTGCCGCCTTCAATGTGTTTATGCATAACTCTTACTGTCATTTCTCGGTAGCTTCAGAAAGTGTGTGTGTTTAAAAGCTAAGAATGAAGTACTTAATGATCCTAGCCCTGCTAAAACTTTGAGCAGCTGATGATTTTTCCGTATTTGATTTAGAAGCTGGGGTCCCCCACTGATGAGACGGGATCCTTCTGCATTACTGACCGCCCTGGAGAAAGCCGAGGGTGCAGCAGACCCCAGCTACAGCGAGGAAACCAGGGGAGCTTTCTTCAGCAGAGTCTGTAGCCTGATGTGAGAAAAGGTTCTCTTGTGGGTGTCCTTCCTCTCTTATGGGCAAAAGAGGAAGGGGGGGAAGAATATTTCCAGTCCCATCTAGTAAAAAGGAGAATATTTATATAGGGTCATTAGGTGCCCAGCTGGATTTGGTGGTTGATTCAGTCATATCGTGTCACATCACAATAGTGGGCAACTTCAGTGACCAAAACTGCAATGCGTGTGAGAAGGTGGATGTAGGCAGAGATTCAGTGAAACCCTTGCTCACCTAATGCTTATTGTGTGTCTTGTTGCACTGACAACTCCAGAGAGCTCCCGAGCTGCCGAGGGGATTTTAAGTTTTCCTTAATGAGAATCAACTGCAGAGGCCTGGAGGGAAGATCCATCCCCAAACAGCAGCAATCATTCCCTGGTGAGTAGAGTTTGAGGAACAAGGAGATGTTTAGCCCAAGAATCAACAACTGCTAGTCAAAAGCATTCCTCAGCCCTCCTTCCAACGTCAGTAGGAAAGAATGAAGCAATAACCAGCCAGCATAGGGGGTGGCAGCTCCTGAAGTTGGACAGCCGACACCAGTCGGAAAGGGGGACGCAGTGTTGCAATACGTGTGGTTGGACTTGTATTGTCGAGCCAAGATTGTAACAGAGCCACTAAATGGATATCTTAAAATAAGTTTGTCGTGTATTTTCACCCACTGCGTTATACTGCTGAAAGAACTTACCTGTTTGATTCGAGAATTCATTACCATATGCTGCTATGTCTTTTTGATTCAGATGGTTCCTTGTTTTTATACTGCATTTATGCTGTAGGAGCCGGATCTAATTTTATTCTAGTGATGCTGCAGGTCGGCACTATTTAGCTTAAACTTTGTGTAACCACACCCCACCTCCAAAGCAGCCGAATGCAGTAGTACTCTTTACTGCATTTTTGTTCTTTATACTTTCCTTAGCTGATTTATCTTGCAGGTATAGTGTCTCTGCTTAGAACGTTCCTGCTTAGAACAGACTCTTTGTAAAAATGCATCACTATTTCATACTAAAATACTGATATCATAGAAGCTATTTCCAAGATGACTTTTTCATACTATGTTTAAATGGTAATTAAAATTTATATTTTATGTACATCTTGAAACATCTTTTATATAGCTAATTGTGCATAAGATGCTTATATGTGATGTACAGAACAGTAATGCACAGGATTTGTCAAACTCCTGCGTGTTTTAAGTAATTGATACTTTGAAAAATTAATACATTAATTATTGGTCTCCAATTCTAGTGTGTTAGCTTGGCTCTTCAGGGGCCTATTTCAGCTGGAACGAGAAACACCTTTAGCTATTAATGAAAAAAAAAATTAAGAATAGGTCTTGCATAAGCAATTTAAATTTCCACATTCTTTATTTTTGGTAGACACGTATGCGCATCTAAAACCTTGTCTCCTATCACAGCAAGTTGCTGTGCCCAAGGATGGCTATAAGAGTAGGAACTGTGGCCATGAGAGGTCAGGTAGCTTGCTCAGAAAGTTAGGAAGCCTGAACAGGGAATTAAAACCAGGTCTTTTAAATCCTAGGCTAGTACTTCAAGCACTAAATTACCTTTTCTTTCTACTTGATGGCTTTACTGTGCTTTTACACTTCCTTTATTTGTCTTTTCTTCTAGTCTGGTTTATCCCCTTGTACTTTTTTTTTTTTTACTTCCCTTTGTCTCTATATTGGTCAGTTTTCTTTTCTCTGGCTTTGCACTTAGCCTGTCTCTTTTTTTTTTTCTTTCTTTTTCTTTTCCCTAATTTTAATCTTGGACTCACTTTCTTTTTGCCTTTGAATGGGCTTTTTTTTTTTTGAGCTTCATGTTGTGTTAAGAGATGTGTGGCTCCCCTCATCTCTGGTCTTTGCTGGTGGGGGAAATAGATTCATCTTTATGAATTTCTTCACTAGAGAGACAGATATCATTTTTCATGTGTCATCCAATTCATGACACTACATTATATTAATGAATTACAATTTACATAATATCACAGGTCTTCACCTATACCTTTCTAAAAAGGTCGTGCAGTCTGTTTTCCTACTGCATCAGCTGTGCTGATGTTGGTCCTAATAAAAGTTTGTCCAATGTGTTCTGGAAGGTCTCCAATAATGGAGACTCTACAACTGCCCAGACGAATCCCTTCCAGTATTATCCTTACTGCTGGAAGGCTGCCTCCCCAGTCCCTCTGTCTTACCGCAACTCTTCTGCTGCAGTTTAAGCTCGTTACTGCTTCTCCAACGTACAAAGGACATGGAATAAGGATTTCTTTTATGTCATGCTTAAAATCTACTGTTTTCCTCCCCAGTTTTCTTTCACTTAAGCAACACCATTTCTTTCAATCTTTTTTGCATAAATCAGCTTTTAAGATGTACGTATGGGTCTGTTGTTGCATGCAAATGTGGAAAGAGTCCAAAGGACAGCAAATGGTAAATGGAAAAAAAAAATAAACCAAACAGCCTTGGTCCAACCTGTGGATATGCAACTAAGGAGAGCTCTGGCTTGCTTGCGTTCCCAGGCTTTCCTTAACACCTTTGGAATTTCGTATCTTGTTACCCCCTTACCTCTTGTTTTACTCTGTAGTTGGTACTTTCCACTGAATTTTGTAGGTCTTACTACTGTATAGTGTCCCTTTTCCCATAAAATCTCAAGCTGGGTATACTTCCAGAAGTATTGAGATACACAGTCACGTATATATATTTCAGTCATTCATCCTTAAAATTTGCTGTCAAAGCCATTCTTCCGCTGTTGGAACGCTGTTCTCATGTTTCCCTTTGTTCTGCGGGAGTTGCTAAGATTTCCCATTGAAATTTATTTTAAACGTTTGCTCTTTTGTGCAGATTCACTGCACAGTCTCGTCTCCCACAGTGTAGATGGGTTACAATGGAGACGATGGTAACCTGGCAGTGATACAGGAGCACATTACTTGCAGCTGTAGCGAGATTTCACCCGGCATTCTGATGCAGAGTACTTCACGCTTCCAAATTAATCATGCTTCTCTCTCTGTTCTTGTTGCTTGGGTAAATGTTTCACTGTAGCGTAGACTTGGGCAGTGATCTATGTGAGAACCAAAGTTCTTGGTTTCCTACCTCTGATACATGCTCACCTACCAACCTGGTTTTTAAGCCCGGTGTCTTCTTCGCACTTGATAAAATGAGTCTGTTTCCATCATGTAGCGTTGCTTCTTTGTAAATCTGAATACAAGTAAAGAATTTCATGTCTATTGCCAAATGTTCTGGCTGAACGCCATCCCTGGTGTTCTGGCTTCATCCAGATGACGAATGTTCCCTGTCAGCCTGCAGCATAGTGAGAGGGGACAATGGTACAGAAATACTGTAATTATCTAATCAACTTTGCTTAGAATGTTAAGCAAATGCAATTCTTTAATACTCTGGTTTTACTATAGCTGTTAATTAACATGTGCAAACGCAATTTGTACAGCAAAACCAAGTAGAGGAAACATTCACTTTTAAGTTACTTTACTCCCCTCTAGTGGTCTTATACCATACATACTTTTATATAACACTTTTCATCACAATAGATTTAAGGATGATGTTAATATTCTGTAAAAACCAAAAGTCTACTGGTAACTTCTCCTTTCTTCTGCTCATCTTCTCTTTCTACAGAGAAACCAGTTCAGTGACTGGGATTCTTGCCAGTGTAACTCCCTAAATTAAACTCTTCTGTATATGTTGACTATCATTAAAGGTCAAACTGCACCCTCAGCTTGAAAATCAGTACGTACAGAAAAATCTTAAAGCTCTGTACCAAGCACTTCCTTTCAGTGCCCTCAAACTTATTCACAAGGGGTGTCAGTGTCAATGTCCCGGTGACCCAAACGGCAGCCACGGCTGTAGAAACATCGGCAGAACCCGGTCGCATCTGTAGTGCTGCTCTATGTTTGTTCTGTGGGCCATGCCAGTTTTGGTGCGTGTCTAACGCTGTTTGGGCCTGTGTGAGTTGTGGGACATATGGAGACTGTCGAATGACTGGGTTCCTCCTTTCAGCTTGCCAGTTGGCCATTTTGTGTAGGATGTGGTTTCCACTAGCTGGAAAACAGATGAGAACCTATAGGATCAGAATGGAAACTTCTGCTTTTCCAGTAGTTCTTTGCTCAAGTTAGTGATGTTGTAATCAACATATACAGGTGTGCAACGCAGGCTTAATTTAGCAATAGTTAATGGGGAAGGTCTTGGCTAAATTTTTCTTTGCTTCCCGGAGTATGTATTTTTAAATGAGTCATTTGAAATTGCTTGGTAATGCAGTGTCCGTGGAGAAGATAGGGTACCTCCCAAGATGCTTTTCTCCTTTCTTCTTTTTCTGCTCAGAGAGAATATATTAAGAAAAAATGTAGATAGAGGATTCACTTTTCAGAAGCTAGCTGCTCTTTTCAAACTACCCACTCGAAACTTTTCCACTTCTAGAATGCCTTGGACTAATATTTGGAAGAAAAGAAAGGGGAATAAGAGGGGTGTAGAGTCAATAAAGAAAATGCTGACAATTTTCCATTTGAAAATACAGTTCTCTTAAAATACTTCACAAAATTGTGTTTGTCTTCATGTTTAGTTATGGAAGAAAAATGGAAAAGTGCCAAGAATCAAAACATTTGAAACTATTTGAGTGGAACCTTTTGTTTTAAAATGAGTCTTCGTTTGTAAACTTGTGCAAATCTAAGAAGTCAAAATTGAAATGAAACGGTTTGGGAGATCCAAACCCGGCCTTTTTTCCGCATGATTTTTCTTTTGTGGAAAACTTAAGTATCTCAGTTTCCTTCCAAGCTGGAAGGAAACCAAATGTGAAAAGTAAAATCCTTAATAAAACGTAACTCCTCTCTTCCTGCAGTGCTCTTACAAGAGATTATTTGCCTGTGTCAGCGATGCATGTTAGAATAACCAATAGCTGGGGAAACTACGTCCTACGTTTCGCAGGATTGTTCCCTTTAGGTCATTAGCAGATAGTTCTAATAAACATGAGCTGAGCCAGTAGAGGCTTTGACTCTATTTATCATTGCGGATGTCTGAGCAGTCCCTGTGGGAAGCTGTGACCAATTCATCAGCCAGGGAGTTTAACTTCTTCTTAACTCTGCTCTTGAACAGCAGTGTCAACAGTGAAACTAAATCACAGTCGTTCACATGTACGCATGTAGGAAGCAGGTAAGATATGTAACGTTGAAACAAAATTATCTGTACAGCTGTAATGATCGTGTCAAGTGGTTCCTGTGGATTGCTGTATGTGACATGGTACTTTAAAACATTGCTAGATGTCAGCTCTTCATTTCTGTTGGGAAACTCACTGTTGTTACTACCAGAAGCAATGGTATGACTTATAATAAATATTTGCTAAAATCCCTAATAACGGGGGACACCCCCCCCCCTAAAATTATTCTCACTGCTTTTTGTAGTTTCAGAAGAATGACACCGTTGACAAGGTCTTAAAAAGGACTATGCAAGTGGTCATATCCAAAAGCTGTAAGATCTAGTTATGGCAAATGAAGTCCCGGAGTCAGCCTAGAGATGAAGAGGTTGGACTACTTACTGCCCCTGTTTCTACCTTGCTGTCAGAATGTCTCTCCGCCACTGCTAGGGTTTGCCTCCACCTGGTGTGGCAGGGAAGTGGCTAATTGCCTGGAGCTTTCTCTCTGTGCTGCTGGGAGAGTGCAGTAGGGCCACAGCCTCACGTGGGGCTTCTGAAAGCTTCTGGAATACCAACAACCCTATAAATTACATCACCACACTGTCTGCTGAAGGCTTTCTTGCAGAAGTGCTGGCAACTGTGGAACATACTCTGCTGATCATCTGAAGAACAGCAACTTGGACACCTGGCAGCTGTCAGACAGCGTTTTCTCGAAACAAGGCTGTCTGCTGATAGCTCAGGAGTAGGGTTGAACAGTGCAGACTCAGAGAGGTTTATAGCTGGGATTTGCAGATTAACACACTGTTGTACTTCCCAGCATCTTCCTGGGCTAAATCCCACCTGCATTCTGCGTGAGTGGAAGAAGTTCCTCAAATTTTCTTTCCACTCCAGTTCTTCAGTCACAGTTAACAGAACACAGAATTTAGTTCCAAATATGTTAGGACAGCTCTTTTCTCCAGGGTGGGATTCGATTAAGTGCAGGGCTACCCTTTCCCACATTATGGGGTTTAGCCAGTAGCATAAATGATAATATTTGTCTTTAAAATATTTAATTTTTAATTTTCCTTTTTTTTTTTTCTCCTTGCAAATGTTATTATACAGGTTTTGACCACGGGCAGAGGAAGGACAACTTGTGAAACAAACCTGTCAAAGCAGGGTAAGTGGCTACCAGGGTTGCTGAAGTCAGCTTACCCGTAAGATGCGGTTTATGATAACACTGGAGGGGATGGGGGGAGGTAGAAAACGAACCAAAAAAAAAAACCAAAACCATAGAAAAGGCTAATACGATCTCAGATGCTGATGTGCCTTAGAAAAAACAACTTTTTCCAGGATTCCATGGGGAATGACCGTTGTCAGCACATGCATATCAGCCATCCACTCAACTGATATAACAGTGCAGTTGGTTTTATTTAGCTCTGAATTTGTCACTGTTCAACATATACGTTAGAGTATGATACCTATATGAATTCTAAAGACTTTTTTTTTTTACAAGTTGGAGTAAATTTAAAAACAATTAATTTCTTGGTTTAGACAACACTGCCAAGATCTCTCTTTGTATTTTCACTGTGCAGGACTCCGAATGCTTAGTCAGCAGGACTGCACAGACTTGCTGTTTCGCTGTTTGTGACAAAAACTCAGACAGGTAGGTAAAGAGCCTTGGGTATGGACCAAAGAACGGAGAGGATTGCTTATTTTGAAAAGGAGGGGGAAGACTTTGGAGCCAATTGTATGTAAGGAGTTGTTTTCAGTTCTCATAATGCTTCAGAATCCATGTAATACGCTGTTTTCGGAAACTTCACTGCTCTGGCTTAGCTTAACTGATGGAATAGCATTCACCATACTGAAGTCAGGGCATGCTCTGAAGTCCACTGAAATAAGTGGAGGGGAGAAAAAAAAAACAACATTATCTCGGGCCTTGGACTAGGCTTGTAGTGCCAAAGGAAGTTTCTCCAGATCATTGCAGTGCAGGGAAACTCTGTTTTCCCAATAGTTTATCATAAAACGCGTCCAGACTGGAGCCTCTGAAAGACTTCCTTATCTTGAAAAGGCAGCATGAATCTCCTTATTTACATCACCCACTGTTTCATCCATAAAATGAGACTTCCTGCCTCTTACTGATGAACAGGAGTGGGAAAAGTCAGCCTTACTATTTATCCATATATCTATAGATAGATATAGATAGATGTCCTTTTTCCCAAGCGTCTCCTGCCCATGAGTATTTTTCCTTGGCTCTCCCTTACGGGTGTCAGATGACATTTCCTCTGCTGACTGTGTGCCTGTTCGACCTCTGTTCTTATTCGTCTGAAGTTATGTGGGTTTGTTTTTTTTTTTGGTATTGAAAGGAGTTCGCAAAGCTAAAAACAGTGTTCAACTTCTTTTATTTAAAATTTGTAAAGTGTTAGAACCTGTCCCTTTAAAAAAGAAATGTAGCCGACCGATATCTTCTGAACTCCACCCCATTCATCACAGTACCAGCAATTTTGGGTGGATCTGGTGTTGATAATTTGCAAACCATTAGGGATGTTTTAGAGGCAGTTGGTTTTTCTTTGTTTCTTCTTTGGTTTTAGTTTTGGGGTTTTTTTTAAGCTTTAAATATTTTTTAATATTAGAATTGCTTCCCCCGTTTAAATTGTAATCTGAATAATTTGTACTAGAAACACTGGTAAGTTACATTTCATGTGATCTAAGTAATAAATTTTAAACTATCCCTAGATCTCAATTCTCCTTTTAGGGAAGGAAAAAAGGGTTAAAAAAAAAAACCAACCCAAAAATGCCCAAACATACAGAGCTTTCTTCCTGTCCCTTCTTGTTCTCACTTTGAGCCACAGTATTTGGAATCTATTGCAACTTCCTACTCAAGTAGCTTCCTTAACTTCATTTGGTTACTTGTAAAATGAATATATGTTTGAATTAACTGTAATCATTATTTCCTCTTTCCTTATAAAGAAAGGCAACCCGATTATTTGCATTATTTCTATGCTGTATAGCTATTTGTTTTGGGACACAATAAGCGTGCTGCAAGTTGAGCCAATACATAAACGAGAAGGGGCTGATAATGCAGCAAAATAATCTGCAAGTTAATAGGAAGTTTTCTGTTGGACTTCTGTGGGCTGAATTACCCAAGCAACAATACTGGAAGTGCAGGATGCAATATATTAATGATGTATGCGTTATTAAATGAATGTTCTGTCCAGTGTGGTGTACAAAAGACCTTGCATCGGATGGGCATTTTGAAGAAAGGAAGACTGGCTAGTGAAACTTATGAACCTGATAAAACTACCCCCCAGTGATTCGCGGTAAGTAAATTTTAATACTTTCCGCAGACAGGGAGGACAGAAAAAAAATTTTAAAAACCCCCAAATGATTTTGTATCCAGTAAGAAATCACAGACTCTAGATGAGATATTGTCTCACTTAATTTACTGGTATCTACAAAACCTGAGGAAATTAAGTCAGCCTTTGGAAAGTCGCTGAATAAAGGAAAGTACAGATCAGAGCTGTAATGGACCAGTCACTGGCTGGAGACTCATCACCGCCGTGCGGGAGTCGGCCGTGCGCCCTTGCAGCGAAGGCGGCCAACTGCACGTGGGGCTGTATTAGTGGGAGTGTAACCAGGCAGTGGAGGGAAGGGGGTCTTCCCCTCCTTTGGTGCTTGAGGAACTGCATCTGCAGTACTGTATCCAGCTCTGACCACCCTGGTACCAAAAAAAACCTACAACCCCCAAACAAAAAACCACCCCACCAAAAACCCCCAAAACTAAACCCAAAAAACACTGACACCTGGAGTGAGCCTGTTAGAAGGCCACCAGGATGGTTAGGGGCTAAAGCAAAGCTCTCCAAGGAGCAGGGTTCATTCAAACTTAAGAAGCAAAGGTTAAGGAGGATCTTACTGCTGTCTTCAGGGTGTAGAGGAGATAGAGCCCGACTCTGCTGGGTGGTGAGCAGTGGCAGCGTGAGAGGCACAGGCACAAATTCTAACAGGGGAAGTTCCTACAAAGTATTAAGAAAAAATAATCACAATGAGGGTTGTAAAACAATGGAGTAGGTTACTCCAGAAAGGCGAAGCGTCCATCCTTGAAGATGGAACTTGGCTGGATAGGGCGTGAGCAGCCTGATCTCAAGTTGGTCCTGCTGTGAGCAGGGCACTTCACCAAATGACCTCCCCGAGTCCCTTCCAACCTAAATTCATCATTGACTCTATGAGAGCTGTATGCAATGCTCTCATAGTGTTATTTCTCAAAGGAAGGGCCTTGCAAATGGAATGTGGTGGGTTCGGAGTCTAATCCCTGGTCTCTTATTACCTATTTTATTATTTCAACGGCATCGTGGGGCAACTCCCTATCAACGGAGTCATCTCATAGCCAGAGGAACACTGGGATGGAAAACAGAGGCAGAGACACCCAATCCCTCGCTGACACAATGTCTGAAGGAATGTAGGGCCTGATTCAGCTCTCTTTGTTCGAGTCAGTAGGGAGTTCTGCATAAACGAGAGCTACGAGAAGAGGCTCCTAGTTACTGATTTCCACCCACTTGGAATGTATTAATTCTAATAAAAAGCGATATCCGTTTTGCTCGATGTCTCAGCCTGAAAATTCACCCAGCAGTTGGCATTTCATCTTAAGCCATGAAAGTTGTTTCCCTTTGCTTCTGAGCTTACAGGTGGGATTTAAGAGGTCATCTGGGACAAATGTAAGATTGAGGAAACTCGGCTTGCGACTGTTACTCTGGCAAAGTTCCCATCAAATTTGACAGGGTTATAGCTGACAGAAAGAATCGGTGTATACACATTTCCTTTTCTTGCACTGAGGTTGGATTAAAATCTTTATTTTTAAGTCCGAGAAACATTTGCTATTGTTAAACTTTAGGGTTTCTAGCTGTATGCATAGAATTAAATATGTTGATGTATGTATTGTATTACACTGGGATTTTGAAAAAAAAATAAAATAATCCATTCCACTGTATTTTAGTTGTATTTCTATTCAACACTATTCTTACAAAAATAGGTTGTGCTTCCTCTTCCTGGAGGACAGAAGTCATAGGATTTCTTCTGGTTTAGTTATCTTTTCTTTAGGACCCCCATGAATAACTCTGTTAATGTAATCCCATATGTCTTCAGTAAATGGAGATGTAGTGTAGCAGTTTCACTCTTACTAGGTAAGGATTGATTTAAAATGAGACCCAGTTTTAGAAAAGAAAATAGCTATGAATGTAGTACAGAACTTGCCTAAAAATAGTACTGAGAAGGGGGTGTCTGAATTAGGGCATCTCTTGAGTTTCCTCGTGCTTTCTTTGTCGCCGCTATTGAAGAATCCAGGTGTCTTAGAGGAGTAAGAACATCTGTTTCATTCAGATCTTAGTAAGGACAAATCCAGTTATTGTTTTGACTTCTCCTGCAATTTTTAGTGGGGTGATATCAAAATTTGCCTTGTTCTTGCAAATTAAAGGGATTGTTTTGTTTAAAACAACGTAAATTCTGTGCTAAAACTATTCCGTACAGGCATAAATAGGACAGACGTGCTCTGAATCTGCATAAAATGTAATGGGTTTATGGTCATCTAGGACACAACTGAGAGAAAATACTGGAATTTCCCCAGAAGGCCCCTAACGTCTGAGCCAAGAGAGCCCTTCTTTCAATTCTCATAATATTACAGAAATATTATTCCAACACTTTGCACATATCACAAATTATGGATTTATATGCTAATGTAGGTTGGCGTTCCTCCTCCGTCATTATAAACTCAGCTGACAGATGAAAACTTCAGATAAAACCATTTGTAAAAACGAAGTAAAAATCTTACCTGAAATTTATCCCCCAAAAGCTACCATTAATGGATTTCGTAGCTAGTTATCACAGCCTGTCTGACCAAACAGCATTAAGAAAAATGGGTGATAGTTTGTTTTATTTTGAGTTACCTAATTATTTATATTTTTTTTTTTTAGATTTAAACCAGTTAATTGGTTGTCTGGATGTAATTACTGTTTGTGCTTGTAATGCACTTAAAAAAATACACACACCAAAACTTTCCCACACTATTTGTTTTCATTGGCATAAACAAGGCTTTCTTAATAAAGAAATATGTAAGATGGACATACTTATTTTTGCTCACTTGGGTTGGAATAAATTTACAGATCAAAAAATACAATTATTGCAAAAGTTCATATAAATTGAAATTAAAAAAAAACTAAACGAAACCAACTCCCAACTCTATCACAGTACTCCCAGTGGTAAGATTTATTATTTTTGTTTGTTTGCCACAGTTCAAAACAATTTGTCTAAAATACAAAAATTCTGATAAGCATCCTACAGGAGGAGAGGATGCAACATTTGCATAAGATGAAGAGGACCTGCTTGGTAAAGGCCAGGAAGGAGAAAGACCAGTACTTTGCATCACTGCTGCTGAACACAAAGATCCTCAGCGCTGAAAACTTCGGTTCAATGGTTTTATGGAAATGGGATAGCAGGACAAACAGGTATTTCTCTGACAATCAGTTAAATTTTAATGATTGAGCCACTGTATAAAAGGTACGTGATGTTAATAAGCACAGGGAGGTGCCCTAAGGCACGGTGAGCTAAAAGCATGTCTTTTACTAGAGGAATGTACTGGACTTGATTGAAAGTGTGTGTGTGTGTCTGTGTATAGTTATGTAAATATTTAGGATTACTGCTTCCAAGCTGATACCTAACTGCAAAAGGTAGTCTATGTCTTCTCTATCATTCCCTGATATAATCAATCTACCTATAATTATCCTCCCCTGCCACCACAATCTATGCCACCTACATCCTCCAAGATACAGCTATAAAATCCTCAAAATCAGCATTGTGGAAAAATAGTTGCTTATGTGTTACGGTGAATTCCGCTACGCAAGTAGCAATGATGTTCTATGCCTTGGTCTTCTTGGTCTTGTCTTCTATTTCCAGCATTGATTCCAGGGTTTGATCAAGGAGCTAAAATATCGCTGAGCTGCTGGACCTCAGTTAACTTAAGAGTTCAGCTTTTTGTTTGTCGTGGAAAACGGCGATCAACTGGATCACCAGAATTGCTTCGTTTGTTTTTTTTTCTTGAGTGAAACTTCTGAGTGGATGACAAGTGTTTTGGAGGCCCTACAGGGATCTGCTTGTCTAGATGTTCTTCAGAGACCAAATGTTTGCAAAGGCTCAAGTGGCAGTGAGAAAGTGTGTGGGTGACCTTAGGTGTAGCTCTGCTCAGCAGCAGAGAGCAGTTGCTTTAAGTCTTTTCCTCCTGACAGTGTATTTTTCTAGTGGTCTGAGAACCCAGGTGGGCACTATTCTAAAGCTGTCAACAATTTAAGTACTTCTAATATATAGGCATAGTCTTTAAAATGACACACCAGAAGTTGATGATGTGCTACATATTTCACTAGATTAATTAACGGACAGCCCACATATCATGTAACATTACTTCATATAGTGTAATCCACATTTCTGCAACCATGCAAGATACCAAAGAATACATCATAAAATGTCCTAGAAGATATGAGAAAATCATCCCGTTAACCTGTGACACAGACTAGATATTTCTCTGGTAGCTCATCCAGAAAATTAAAGTGGTTGAAACAGAAAATGTTGAAACCAAAAGAATGTTTGAGTAAATAGTAATGCAGAATTCCTTTCATAACTCACTTTTGTTTACTGGTAAATTCTATCTTCGCATTATAAACATAATCAGTAAGTATCTGACAACATTTTTCTGCAGTGGTTTGGTTTAAACACATCTACCTTCTATATTCACTAAATAAATGTTTAGATTTTTGCTGTACACATAGATGAGAGTGAAGGAGAAGAATTGTGTATCAATGTACTGCATGTCCTGGATTTCTAAATAGCAGGGACGGTTACTACCACCTTTATCCTGGTCTCTTTTCTTTTTTTGAGCAAATTTTCATTTGCCACTGTAGGAGAAATACAAAATCCTTTACACAATGCTATATTGTCTCTTTAATAAGCATAAGCATAAAAAAGAATCTTATCTTTGTCTGCTTATGTGGCAGACAAACAAGAAAAACTTTGAAAAATTAAATTTCTCTTTCTTCATCTGGATTGTAGCAGGAAAATCAACATTTTGCGTAAACCCCTAATTTCTGCTAAGTTAATTCCCTTGATTAATTTTGTACAAGTTACAAAATAGTGGTATAAGGTTTGGGTCGCTGCTATCTCGGGCCTTGTTCAGACACACTTCTTTCTTGTGCCGATCTCTCATAGGCTTTCACTGCACATCTACATTTTACCTGTATTTTAAGTGTCTGTCTGAAAGTTTTCACATTGAACTGTTAAACAGTGACGTTGGAATAGTCAAAATCAAATTACTGTTTTCATAATTTGTGGAATCCACCACTTTCCTTGATGATAAAAATCAGCCAAAATGGTTAGAATGCTGTTATTGCGGTGACCACACACAAACACAGCATTTCCTGTACTAGTTTAAATACTTCTGTGTACGTGTAGGAGAATGCATAATAAATAATAATAATTTTAAAAATAATAAATAAAAAATATAAAAACCACTGTGAACTGATTCAAACTATATTTTTCAAATAGCATCTATCGTATTTTCTGTCACCATTACATTTCAGCTGTAAACAGAGATTGGATAGCAAATCTTACAGTATTAGGAAAAAAGGAAGTACCATGTATTTGTGGGACACAATACACAGTGCATTTATCTTTGGCCAGGGGTGTTCGGCAGCTGTGGTGGGCAGGTGGTCACCTGCTTGCTTATAAAATTGTGCAGCTGAGCTTTTGCAACATCGGTTCAACAATACAGAACCATTCACCATGGTTTGACAAAAATTGACAAAAACCAAAAATATCTGCAAATTAGGAAATCCAACATTTCTGCCAAAATATTTGTAAGTGAGGAGCAGCACAATGCATAAATACACCTTAATTTCAGTCTAATAGGTTCGCGTGTTTTGGTTTTGTGTTTTCTGTGTATGTTGAAATGAGATAATCCCAGTACAGAGTACATATATGAAGTATATAATCTGGGTTTCAACTCTTAACTTCAACTTAGAATTTCCTAATTATTTCAGTATTAAAACTTTCTACCTTTCAAGGGGCTGCTGGTTTGCTCTTCAGGATTTCTAAATCAGCCTTAGCAGAGCTGGTCATGGACAAAACCCCAAAAGCAGAAGTGAAAACTGCAGGGCTTTTTTTTTTTTTTTTCCTTTCCTTGTTAAGGATGAGACATGCATTTGTCCTGGAGCTGGCTGTGGAGATTTAGGAGTAGGTACAGAAGAGCTCGGTGCGTCGGTGCCTGTGCCAGGCTGGTTGTTAGAAAGTTCATTCATTCTGCAGGAGCCTCTAAGGTAAAGCCAACATCGCTGCTGTTTTCCCTTATAAGGGAAGCATACTATTATGTGGTTTTTCTTCTTAAGCTACTACATAGGTGAAAAAAGCTGCACCTCTAGGACGTATATATTTTTTTTAAGAGGGCGTCCACTTCCTCCGGTGCCCCCCTAAATCCTGTGTCACACACTTACTCCTCTGCTCAGCCTTGAGCCCAGCCCAGAGGCTGCTGCTGCTGCTTCTGCCGCCGTGCGCGCCGGGGACCCGCGGGGTAAGCGGAGCCGCCAGCGCTGCCCGCCGCGGCAGAGCCCCGTCCCGCCGGGCTCCCTGCGGGGCGCAGCATCCCCCCCCCCTCCCCGGGCCGCAGGTGACCCGCCGCGGGGCTCGCCAGGACCCTCCCGCCGCGGTGGCCGCCCCGGAGCCCCCGGGGTGGCGGTTCGGGGGTGGGGGGACGTTTATATTCACCTCTCTCTCGCGAGAAAGTGTTGCGCGGGCGATACTTGAAAGGGGGGGGGGGGG
>VUYV01000097.1:2033532-2439016 GCA_008711295.1 Anarhynchus alexandrinus
CCCCCCCCCCCCCCCCTTCTTTCTTCATTTCTCCCCTCGCAGCTCGCCTTGGAGAGGCTGGTCGGAGACAGGGCGGCGGGGACCGGCGGATTTCGGCGGCGGAGAGGAGGCGGCGGCCGCTCGCAGCCCGGGGGCTCGGGGGACGCGATGTGGCGGAGGCGGCTGCTGGGGATCGCCCTGGGAGTTGCCGTGCTGTGGGCGTCCCAGGCGGGTACCGCCGCCGCCGCCGGGCACGCCGAGGGGGCGAGCGCCAAGGAGAGCCGGGCCAGCCGGGCCAAGAGGCGAGGGCAGGGCGGCGGCGGGCACGACGCACTCAAGGGGTAGGTGCGGGGCCGGACCCCCCCCCTCCATTCCCCCGGGGAGCCGCGGTGCGGGGAGCGGGCGCGGGTCTGTCCGTGGACGTGTGTCTGTGCGCATCTATAGCTATTGCCGTGTTGGGGTGGGAGAGCTTCTCGACCCCCCTTATCCTCGCGAGGGGCTGCCTCTGCCGGGGGGGGCGGCTTGGGCTGGGGGGCGCCGGACACCGCCCGCAGCATCCCCGGGTAGCGCCGGGGCACGGAGCGCGGAGCCCCGCCGCTCTCCTGGGACACCCCCACCCCCCCTCTCCCGGCTGCCGGCGGGGCAGGGTGCTGGGTCCCCTGCGTGCTGCAGCCCTTGTTTCGCGTTTGGGTGGGTGATGCTTCATGAGGATGAGCCGCTGCATCTCGGAGGTCGCTAATTTAGCTTTTAGGAAGGGCGTAGATGAAGGCGCACTGTGGGTTTGTGCATTCCTCCTGCGTCCCGTGCTTGTGCTTTGCATAGAGCAGAATAGCGGTGAGGCCGGGAAACCACAGCGTTGCCCGTTCCTTTAGCTGTCCTCTCTCGTTTCCACCTTAAAACTTTCGCGATGTGCATCATCTTTTGCGCTCCAGTGGACTGTCTTTGCTTATCTGGTGTTCCTTGTGTCCCTGGGATGGCAGGGGGGAAGAATAGGGACCGCTTTTTTTGTATCAGAGCTATCTAGTACTAGTATGAGTGAGCCCAACCATACAAGAGTTTAGAATCCTTATGAAACGTTGTGGTACGTGCTTAATAGAGTGGGGTTTTTTTTTAAAGGGTGAATCTGTGTCGGGCAAACGTTTTTCCCAATTGTAATGGAACACCTTTCCAATGCAAAAATAGTTGTGAAGTCAGCTGAAAGGCATTGCGTGTGTGTGCAGTTGAAAACTTGGTTCACTGTAAAGGTGAAAAGCTTGCGATATTGGAAGAAAAAAGAGGTTTCCTTTTTCAGGTGTTCCCATGCACCTTTTCAGCTCATAGCCAGGTTTTTCACTCAGCAGGCAGAGGGCAAACGTAGCAAAAATTATATGGAGATAGTTATGCTTCAGTAAGCAATGCGAGATGTTTTCTTTCTTTTCCTGATTTCCTCAAAAAGGAGCTGTTACAACTTTATTTTGGAGGCCTTGATGAATATGTTTTAGTTTCTTGCTAACTTCCTCATACTTATGCAGTACTTTTATTTATATTCAGATTTTAAATCTCGGCATTTTTTTATGCTTGCCTGATTGGAAAAGGTTTATGTTTTTAGGTTCCCATGCTGCAAAAGTAGATGTAAGCTATCGGTATTGTTTTTGAAGGATCCAATTTTGTAGGTTCAGACTCTCATATTTCATTTCCTAATATCTCATCACTAGAGAGATAGTTAGGCAAAGTAGTAGATCCTTCCTGTGACAAAAACTATTCTAGGAGGTGAGGAGGACATGCAGTAAAGTTTGTGGGACTAACTGCAAGCAATAAAAGGTGATAAGGAAAAATATTTGTCAGAAAGAGCCTTTATTCTTCAGGATGTTTTAATAAACTTTCCCATTATAGAACTCTTGAGTTAATATCAAACTGACAAACACCATTTTCTGAGCAGGGACAGAGTATGCCATCTAGCACACGTGTGCTGACTTGCTGGACTTGGTGACACGTTAGCTGAGGATAAAATTTCTTTGGTGAATGTAACTGTTGCTCTAAAACTGCTGTTTGGACAGTAATGATAGTGCATCGGGAGATGTTATTTCAAGTGTTAATTATTTTTGGAATCCAAAATGGGTTAGGGTGAATATTTAGCCTTATGAGTTGATTCTTACGTTAAGCTGAAGTTGTCAATTTATTATGTACTTTGCAATGATTCTGCCTTTTATTGTGTATTACCTATGAGTTACATATCTACTTAGTAATCTGCAAATTTAGAGATAATGGTAATATCGATTTTAGGTATGTTATGTCTCGCTCAGTTTTTTTGGAATATTCCAAATCTGAATGAGTCCCCTTGGGAAGCAGGTTCTTAACAAGAATATCATAATTTGCCAGATGATCTGAGATACATTAAAGACAAAACAGATTATTAGTTTGGTTGCGTGCTAGCCCTTTTTCTGTAACTGTCACCTGAGGCTGAGTGTAGAGTTCCCAAATTGCTTGGAGGAGATTGTTAACACACAGTCATCTTCATCATTGTTGGGTGAATCCTGCTGGAGATCTCCAGTTTAGAAATTCTGAGCACTTCCTTAGGTGTGGTACAGTACTGTACAATATGAATAAAAAGAATTGTCATTTTAACAGACAAGGTTGGAACTAATTCTTTGGAAGGCCAGATGGAAAACATATTTTGAATGTACAGGAACTGTATATACATTAGACAAGGAGAATTCATTGTTATTGAAGGAGTAAAACGCTAAAAATATGATTTTACAAGAAGACATACTATTTTTTTTTTTTAACTTGTTCATCAGTCCAAATACATTTGGGAATCTGAGAGTTGTAACACAAGTCATAACAGATGCTGGGAAACTTAATTTTCATGTTATTGTAGTTGACTAAGACTTTTTTTTTTTCTTTTTGCAATGAATTCTTGCTCTGATTGTAGAAGCATGGGAATACATTTTGAGAGACAACCCTTTACATTTAAACTTTTTGTGTGCTTGATTATAATGACTATTGAAAGTCTTTTAGCGTTTAAAAGTATAGAGGTTAGTCTCTGTGTGAGTACTGGTCTTCTACGTTAAAATGAAGAAGCCCAAGATCTGTTTCAATTCTCGTGATTTTTCCCACTTAACATTTTTTACTGCAAGCTGTTGATTGCAGGAGATGTTTGCTTTGTCCTTGTGACCTTTGCCTCGTTGTTTATGTCAGTGAGCTGTCTGAACATATAACATGATTCTAGAAGTGTATTTTAACTTTAATAATTATAAATTATGCGGAAATGCCTCTTATGTACTCATTTTAAGACCTGAAGCTTGCTGCTTGTGTAGTTTGAATTGGTGCAGCTATGAAGGCGTTAGCAATGAAGTCCGTGTAATGCCGTTTGTGTTTGCTCTAAGGCAATGGGTGTTTGTGTGCTCGTGCCTCTAAGAGACCAGAAAGCAATCAGAATAAAGGCAATAATTATTTCAGAATATAACTAGATTCTCCATTCGTGGAAATGTTGCTGGAATGCATTGTGATTCAGGAAGTTAAAGGTGTCTCAGCAACAGCTTATTATTTTATCATCTGCATCCCCCAAACTTTGACACAAATGTTAATGTATTGAATTATAAGGCATCGAGCCATTATCCTGCTACCCCTTAAACACCTAAGGATGTAGCATCAACTTCTGAAGAAATAAAACCTTCAAAACTGGCCATGAATGGGAAGTTCTTTCTAAACAATATAGACTTGCAGTCAACCATTTTTATACGTTTCAATCATTTGAATATAAAGTAAAAAATAATTTACTGGTCATTTGATTGATTGGTATTTGACTGAACACAAGAATTATAGTGCTTAAAGGTCTTAGAATTCATTAGGATTTGCCATTTTCTGATGATGCTAGACAAAGACCTCAAACTCTAATGAGGATCAGTCAGTTCTTAATAATATTTTAAGCAATGTTTATCTGTCTCTTCTCAGTATAATGGCCAAAAAAAGCAATTATTTGCCTAACAAATAGCTCAGCAGAAATTTTAAAAGAACTGAAATTTATTCAAGATAGCTGAATTGTGACATGACTCTAATCAAGACACTAATTAAATGCATTTGTTCAAGAATGATTTGATTGCTTTGGTTTTGCTGAGTTGAAATGATAGTGAATATTGCGGAACAGGATTGTTGGCTCCAGAAGGGTTCATAAAACTCTTGGATTAAAGCTATTCGACAGGGGATTGAGGTTTTTTGAACCAATTTCTTTTGGTCATCCCAAACAAAGTCCACAGGTTTACTGATATGCTTCCTTGAGTAAGCTCAGTTGGATTTGACCCTTTTTATGCATCACTGCTCCCTGAAATAAAATAAATCTTGTAATCTGTAACATAATTCCAGTATTCAACTATATAATTAAGGCTTCTAGGTTTCGCTTTAAACCACTATTTGCCACTAAAAGCCTGCTGAAGAAAAGCAGACTTTCCATACTGGTAAATATTGGTTTATACTGAAAAACCTCAAACATTTTTCTTACCACTTTTGGCCTGCACACCTCTGGCCAGCTGTGGTGCCACACCTTGTCAGTGTCACTCTGTGGGCAGGAGGCAGCCTGAATACTTGGGAGTAAACATCTTAATTAAAAATACATGTAAGTTGCTGTAATATCTGCTGCGCTGAAGCACTCGCTGACACCCAGGCGGTGTGACCGAGCTCCTTCCAGTCCTTTGCGCCTTACGGGGTAAAGCCTGTATGGAGGATGAAGAACTTTTATGCCAGTGCATCCTAATTATAGAATCATAGAATGGTTTAGGTTGGAAGGGACCTTGAAGATCATCTAGTTCCAACCCCACCCCCCCGCCCCCCGCCATGGGCAGGGACATCTTCCACTAGACCAGGTTGCTCAAAGCCCCATCCAGCCTGGCCTTGAACACCTCCAGGGATGGGGCATCCACAGCTTCCCTGGGCAAATGCAAAACTTGAAGTCTTTGGCAACTATGCATAGCGTTAAGATTCTGTAGCTCTCTGAATTTATATGCCAATGGTTGTGATACTCTTTTTTTCTTTTTCTTTTTCTTTTTTATTACTTTATCCTTGGAAATCTAATTCTAGAGTGAAATGAGTTCGTAGATCTTGGCACTGTCTCTCATGTACATGTTTCCTTTCTTGCAGTAGGACTGTATGATGTGATTTGATGTAGGTGTGAGTTTCTCTGGGAGCAGGATGTATGGATGATGAGGAGTAGGGAAAGCAGACGGAACCAAGCAAGAAGCCAGCTCAGATTCTGTTCTGTGGCTGGCGTTAGCTGTTATGAACACTTGCTGAAGGGCTAGTAGTTAAAGAGGGAATTCTTTTCAGTTCTGATCGTATAGATGTCTTCCCCTGGATGTCACAATAGATTTTAATTACATTTTGAAATATACTAGCTTAAATCATAGAATGGTTTAGGTTGGAAAGGACCTTGAAGATCATCGAGTCCCAACCCCCCTGCCATAGGCAGGGACACCTCCCACCAGACCAGGCTGCCCAAGGCCACGTCCAGCCTGGCCTTGAACACCTCCAGGGATGGGGCCTCAACAACCTCGCTGGGCAACCTGGGCCAGTGCCTCACCACCCTCACAGGGAAAAACTTCTTCCTCATGTTCAATCTAAACCTGCCCTCTTCCAGTTTGAAGCCATTCCCCCTCGTCCTATCACTCCATGCCCCAGTAAAAAGTCCTTCCCCAGCTCTCCTGTAGGCCCCCTTTAGGTACTGGAAGGCCGCAATAAGATCTCCCCGGAGCCTTCTCTTCTCCTGGCTGAACAGCGCCTTCTCTTTCAGCCTCTCCTCATAGGAGAGGTGCTCCAGCCCTCGGATCCTCCTCGTGGCTCTCCTCTGGACACGCTCCAGCAGGTCCATGTCCTTCTTCTGTTGGGGACTCCAGAGCTGGATGCAGTACTCCAGGTGGGGTCTCACGAGAGTGGAGTAGAGGGGCAGAATCCCCTCCCTCGCCCTGCTGGCCACACTTCTTTTGATGCAGCCCAGGATGCGGTTGGCCTTCTGGGCTGCGAAATACTGCATGTAAATTTTTAAATGCATTAATTGAAAGCTGTCTGACAGTAGTCTGCACTGGATTGCTTTATCCAGAGCCATTAGCAATGCAAAGCTCCCATGCTAGCATTTTTGTTCTAGTTCCATGGTGTTCTTCAACCTGAAGGTTTTTCAGCCTGAAGGCCTACATAGTCCTTGTTCTCGCCACTTCGATTTCCAAATCCCGTCATTTGGACACTTTAAAAGGCATGGCCTTAATCCTAATTGTGGTTTATGATTTATGGGGATAGACTTCTGAGTCTACATAGTTTGTAGTCCAGAATTAGGAATCAATTCATTTTGGGCGTGCCAGTGAGAAATCATCCTATGGTTAAAACTTTTGGTGGGTACTGTTGTAGTCTCCCTTTCACTGGTGAGTGTCTTAGGCACACGCGATTCTGTTACCAGCCACTTAGCCAGCTCCCCCTCTGTGAGCTTTTCTCATGTGATATTATAGCTGGACACAAATGATTTTGAAGTGCCATATGTCTGTTGTTTGAAATCAGAATCAGACACCCCCCCCAATACATTAGAGAAATACTTTTTTCCCGTTTGATGGTGGTATGTCACAAATAGAGGGAAAAGGCCACAATAAGCAGTAGAGCAGCATTCTTGAGGTACTGTATGAAACATGATTGTCTTGGAAATATTGTAAAATTGACTTGGGGCAGTCAGATGAAGCAGGTTTCCTGTCGCCAAGCCCCACTTTGCCAAGGTGACCCACCGAAGATCTGGAGGGCAGGACTGGATGTAGTTCCTTTCTTCCCCTCTTTTATTTATTTATTTAATTTTATTTATTTATTTGTTTGTTTAGGTCTGCATAGCTCTTGGCTCTGTCAGGCAGGCCTGGTACGGTGACCCAGATGTTGCAGGATGGGTCACAGCTGGCCTGCGGTGGGTTTGTACTTTGTGTACAAAGCGAGTGGAGAATTGCATGTTGGGTTTGCCACTTTGTGTCCCATCACAGGAAGGTATCTTGCTGTCCTCCATCCTGAGGGGTCCTGCGTAAGGCTGATTGTGGCTATGACTTAGTTGCTTGGCAGGTTAGAAATACATTTATGCTACAGCCCTTACTCAGAAAACGAGAGATGTCGTGGATTGCGCTTTGTTTCTTTCCTTGTGTTCTAGGTAATAATTTGCTTCCGTGGATATGTGATGGAATTGTCTAATCTTGTGTGCGGTGTTGTCTTTCTGGAAACTTTCTGATCTCAGTTTGTGGGTGTTTAGCTGAACTTTTATTGGGGGGGGGGATGGGACAGGTGGTATTGTCTTTAGAAACTGGAGGCACAAAGGGTTGGGGAGAAGAACTGCACCTGCAGAGCGTGTCTGGTTGCAGCAGGGTACAGGTGGGTTTCCAGAGAGAATTATTTGGAGGGGGCAGAAGAAGCCCGCGGCACGTGGCTGCGGCACTAACCACAGCTGTGCTTTTCCTCAATTAGGAGCCCACTTAAGGCTTCTCCCCTGTTGTTAGGCAGCACAGGATACATTTTGTGTTCAGTGGTGGTTCCACAAGTTGTTCACCAGTTTCGGCCTGTTCTGGGTGTTTGCCTTGTTAACCAGGTAAGCTACTCTATACGCAACATCACACTGCTGTGCCACAGCCCTTGGGGCTGTGCTGGGCTTGAGGATGCAGACTTGAAGTAAGCTGCTCTCGGTTTATTGGGAGCAATGGGAGGATCACTGGGTTAGGGTTTGGCAGGGACAGTCCATCTGTCTGCTTCATTTACAGTGATCCTTATTGAATAAAATTGCAGCTTCTGTTTTCCTGGATGCTTATTTTCCTTTACCGTGGTATGTTGTTCAGCAGTGCTGCTCACTCAGGACGGTCTTTTTCATTGTCATTCATCTTCCATCCTGCAAACTTGAATGCTTTACGTATGAACTTCAATACAAGTTTTGACAAGGGTCGCTTCAAATATATTCATGGACTCAGCAGCTTGTCATTGTTAGAATAGTACTACCTAAAATGCAAGACCCAAACTATTTAGCCACGTGGATCACCAGGAAAACTTCCTCTTGATAGAAGTGTAGTAGTCATTGGCTACTAGGAGGCCATCTCTACTTAAACAAGACTTTAGGAGCTGGGGATCTTTGAGTGTGTACGTATAGAAATAGTAAGAAATTAATCATTAGCTTTTTTGCTTTGCAATAAGATCACCTTCCATGTTGTTCCTCTTCATCTCCCTGCTGAACCCTAAAGATGAAGGCGATATAGATGCATATGTGTTGCTTCGGTCTTACTCCCCAGACTCAATAAATATTTTCGTCGAATGGAACAATTGTGGCCTGGAATGTTTCTGATTAACCATCACACTGTGTTGGAAAATATATTTGTAGCTTTTCGGTCTTGTCTTGTGGATGTCTTCTTTGGTTGTTTTCTCATCCATTCTGACTTTCCCACTTCAGTTTTATTTATTTATTTATTTAAAAAAAGATTTCAGACCTACCGAACAGCCTCATTCATGCTCAGGTTGATGTGCAGATAGGGGCATGAGAAGAATAATTTCCTTTTTTTGTGACGGTTCAGTAAAACTGGGCTCCTCTTTGGAAGGTACATTGGGAGGTAAAATATGTGCCTTCTGGTTTTGCTTATAGATCTTCACTGAAGTATGTAGGAGTTCTAGCTTTTATCTGGAAGAATATTTTGAATGTTGACTTGCTGGAGAATCTGTTGTTTTCCCTTCTACTTCTCATTTTATGAAATGATTCATGACCGTTAAAGCCTCAGAAATACCAAATGAAAGCCGCAGTTCTTTTGTCTACAGTCTTAATCATTTTCATCCTCTTTTTCAAGCTTCCCTCTCTCTCATGTTTTGCTGGAGGACATCAGACTATCCAGTGATGTTCGGCTGAGGTTTCAAACTAAAATTTGTTTCCTTTCAGGAACATTTTTTTCCTGTCTTTTTTTCTCCTTCTTTGTTTTTTCCTTCTGATATTTCATCTTTTTCTCTTCCCCGTATAGAGAGTAAATTAGGAGTGGCTGCTGGAGACAAGGTGAACTGAAACAGCGGGAACTGATCAAGGGGGTTTTCCTGTTGCCTTATGGCAGACGTGCAGTTAAGTGGCCTTTTGAAAAGGCGGTCTCGCTGTCCCAGCGAGGAGAGGCAGAGGGTAGGATACAGTGGGTTTTGAGGGAAGGAGCAGAAATGCTGCTCTTACCTAAAATAACTCTTCCAGTAGCCTAAGGGGGAGCACTTTAAAACAAAGGTTAATGGCACTGCTTAACACCTAAGGGTGTTAACTGACGAGTGCGGATACAAGTGTCAGGTTTATGAGACTCCCTAAGTGGTTGCAGTTGCTCCAAGGTGGGGACGGTGGGTAGCACCAGCTCATCCCATCCCGCAGCCTCTGGGAAAGCCTCGACAAGGGGCTGGCTAGCCTTGGGGCTTGGCTGGCCAGCGTGGTCCCTGCCGGTCCTCCTGCTCAGTACACGGCGCGGGCTGGGGGAGGTGCTGAGCTTGCCTGTGTGCTTTCTCTTGGGAGGTTGTTGGAGGTCTACCCCCATCGATAGCGGGTACATGGTGAGTGTGAGCAATGGTGTGGAAGGTGTAATGCGGTTTCTCCCTGTTCCCCCATTGGAAATGACATCTGGAGAGCTAAGCATTGCCCTAGCCCACAGTTAGGAATCTGTTTCCCATGGAATGCTGTTTAGGGCTACCAGGGAAGGTACCTGCTGGATCCCTCCGGGGTGCCAGCCATGCTCGTCTGGCCCAGTAGATAGTTTTTGTGGTGGTATAGTTGTACTTTACATGTCCTATACAGCCATGGAGACTGGGCGTTGAACTGGACCCACTGACATTCTCAAGTGGAACAATGATAGAATACGTGCCAAAAACGCGTCTGTCTCTGGCTATGAATGAGAACAATGCCTGGCTGTCAGGTTAGATGAGTCTGTCCCTGCGAAAGATACGGTCGGATTTTCAGAGCAAGCGCGGAAGAATTCACTTAACGTCAAATGCTGTTGTTGGATTGCTGTATTTAGCTGTCACAGTGTGATGGAAGTTAGGGTTAGAAAAGTGTTCAGTGTTGCTGCAGGAAACTCGCATGTCATTTTGAACTCTTGACTTGCACATAGGCCGGAGCCAAAGACACCCGTAGAGCTGATCAGAATGTTATTTTTTTTAGTTGAACTGAGCCAGGATTCTGGGACAGCGCTATCCTTACTGTCAGAGTGAGAAATAGTTATCATATTAGGCTCTCTGCATGGCACAAACATCCAGGCTGTCTTAACGCATGGTAAAAATGAGTACATCAGATACAATCCTTTGTATGTAAAAAACATATTTTGCTTTCAAATGCATGCTTATCCTTTGTAGGATAATAGAAGCTAAATTTTGTGTTTGCTTTCAGAGTCTAGCATCGTTTCCTAGATTTTCCTTTTATACAATTGAAATAAATAGCTTCAAGAGTCCTTTTCACTGCATTGACTCTGAGATGCTGAGGAGTTTAGGAAGGTACATAAAGCAAAAGGTATAGATCTGATTATGTGTCTCTGGAAAACGACTAGTAAAAGCTATTCCTCTTCATGTTCTAGAGCCTTAGTTACTATTTCTTAGTGTGTTGGTTATATTCAGACTTAGACAACTTTATTTTTAAGATCAGCCTACCATTTTTTCAGGTGCAGTTTGTCATTCTTTTTAACTCCCAGTGCAAGCATGGAAGCACCACTCCGATTCTATGTGGAAATGATGAGCAAATAATTCTGGGTACAGTTTTAGTGGGTACCGGTGTTACCCACGTAAGAAGAAAACAGGCAAAGGCTTCTCTAAAAATAACCGTTGGCTGATGATGTTGCTTTAAATTGTATCCCTTCTGCCAGAAAATTGGGTCCCTACGTTATGTTAAACATATGTTAGCCGCTGCAGCCAAATAGTTAATAGAAGTCCTTCATTAAACATCTTCTTGAAAGGAAGAATCCCTGTGTGTTTTCCTAGGGAGAGGAAAAGTGAGTTGAGGGAAGGATTAGAAACCCTCCCCGGTATCCCTGCGTCTCAGCTCAGCTGTAAGTGGTGATCAGCTGTCTCTCTTACACTCTCAGCCGCTCTCTGCCCACTCTGTCTGGTCTCTCCATCTAATTTATTCAAGACCCACGCTTTGGGTTTGATTCAGCCTGGGTTACGCCAGCGTTGGCTGGAGCATGGCAGTGCTGCTGACAAAATTTCCGCCTGAAGCCTTGCTCGCAGCAATGCCAGAAACTCTTCCTCCCGTGGGAGCTGCAGATGGGCAATGCTTTCTTCGGGAGAGGGCTGTAATTTCCTCGAGGGGTCACAGGCAGGGCAGAGCCGGGATATACAGAATTAGCACACACCCCCCCCCCCGGTTAGGCTGCAGCGTGGGGCTCCGGCTGTGGCTCTGCCGGGGCCCTGGAGAGGACAGGCACCATGCTGGAGGTGCCCCCGCTGTTCCTGGGCTGGGTGGTGTTCCCCACTGCCAGCTTCACACAGGGCTTTTGAACACCTCACTCCCTTCTCTGGCTGTCGCGTACCCTCGCTGCCTGGTTATATCTGATAAGAAGGCAGCGCCAAGCTTAGCGTGATTTGCTTCCCGTCGTTTTATGTTTGTGTGCCTGCTCCACAAATCCCCCCCGCCAGTTGCTGCGTAATCGGGTGCAATTCGGGAGAGCCAGGCAGCCGTGTGTCCTTGCTAAGATGGGGCATTGGGAGCAGGGGTACCAAGGCAGGGATGGACCCTGTTGGTCCTTTCCGTGAGACGACGTAGTGTTGCCCCGAGGAAAAAGGAGAGCACGGCTGCAGCCCCAGCCTGGGGGTAGCGCAGCGCTGCCCTGGGGCAGGACTGCCTGCGTCCGTCTGAAGGAGCTGATGCTGCAGTCCTGCCTGTGCTCCATCCCCGCCCGGGCAGAAAGGACAGACAGAGCTTTACTTCGTAATGAGGGTGGAGGTTCCCCACAGTTGTTCCTGAATGAAGAATATCTTCTAGTTTGGTGCACGCAGATGCTGTCACTCTCAAGCATTAGTTATCAGAATTTCCAGATGAACTTTTTTCTCTCTGCTGTTCTAAGACTTTTCTAGTTGATGACTAATGTCTTTTGATAATTACTCAACTCATTTTGCTACTGAATTTGTACTCGCATATCGTGAATCAAAGACATAATTTCTTGTTTATTTTGGACATCTTTGATGAAACTCTGGGCATCAGTCATACTGTCTCTCAGCACCATACCATTACAGAAATCCTTTTATACTTTACAAGTTCATAAATGACTCTAAAATCAAGTGAAAGACTTACTTTTTAAAATGGCAATGGGAACAGCTTTGTTCCTGAGATGCTCTCTCCCTCCTCTGGGCTTTGGAGTGAAAGGAAGGTGCTGTGGGCACCACGGGTGGCTTGGGCTGTATAGATGCATTTTTGCTTATTTTACCATTACAAATGAGGTTTTATAACTGAACTCTGTTTGTAGCGCTGTTCAGGAAAACAGTTTTATAAGAATATAAAATGCTTCTTTAGTATTCATAGCCTATAATATCAGCAGGAAAATGTGCTCTATTAAACACGACACTGAGTAACTGTTTAAAGTAAGTACCGCAATAGAGCCTTTACAATTTATTTGATGCTTTCCATGATTTTACATGAGGTAAATTGTTATTCCTGTGAATAATTTATTTATTTATTTATTTACGGGGATTTATTGCTATAGTGTCTGATCACTTCATAAATATCAATGAATATAACCTTGAAAATTAATTCTTTTTAAAGACATTTTACAAATAGGCACAAGTAAAGAACACTCCCTCCCTCTCAAAGAAGTAGCGTTCAGACTTTAATATAGGTTTCTTTTATAAGCTAGACAGCAGCTTTCTGACGAAAAAGTGTTCCACTGGAAAATGCACTTGTCAGGCTCAAACTGTTCCATGGAAGTACAGTTTGACTTTTTTTTTTCTTTTTTTTTTTTTCAAGGCTAAGCACTCCAAATCCGAGTCGGAGCTTCTTGGGTGTACAGCTCAGCCTACCCTGTGGACAGCTTCAAGGCTCCCAGGGTCTCTGACTTCATGGCTGCTGGCACATCTAGGTTTTCCAGAGCCCCATTTTGGAAACAGAGTTTAAAAACTGGGTTTCCCCGTGGCACAAAAATCTGCTCCTGACTCTTAACTTGGACCAGATGGTCCCCAAAGCTGTGTACTTGCTGAGACTGATATTTGACAGAGTACCTAAACATCACTTTATGGCCAGCCGTTCGTAGATTCGTACCAACGCGGATCGGAAATGGGTGGTTTATGCCCGTAGGTTGTAACAGGTAGCAACAAACTCATTCTGTCTGTCTTAATAAGTTCCATTATTTCTTCTGCCTGGAGAAGGTGAAAAGCAATCTCACTTGTCTGCTTGCCAGTCTTACTTGGCAGATGATCGTGGAGCAACATTTGGCATTGATGAAGAGGGAACTCTAGGAAAGTTACATGGTTATAGCCCTGCAGGGAAGTAGCTGACATTACTAAAACTGAATACATTGGAATTATATGAATAAGACTTTGAGCCTGTAACACCAGTTGCAGGAAGGGAAAAGGGCCCCGCAACAAGTCCGATTGTGTTGCTCGCGTTCACCTCGGTTACCACTTTGTAATTAGCCAGAACCAGTGGAAGGTAATGGTAGCGGTTGCTTTGACTTAAGTAGCTCCTGGCCAAGCACTTAGTGAAAAGACTAGGTGTCACCGAAGTTGGTGTCATCAGAATACTTGAAATTGCTTTAACAATACAGATTCCTAAATAAATACAGTATAAAAGTCTTGTTAGTTAGAAAATGTGCATAAATAAATGTTTGTATATATGGAGATTGTTTGTCTTAAGTTGCCTCACCATATGAGGTAACTGTTGTTTACTTAGACATTGCAATACTGGGGATGAAGAACTTTCTGAAAGACCAAGGACAAAACAGTAATAGAAACCCCTTCCTAAAACAATAAACACTTTAAATCTGTCTCTAATCTGTATACAGTATTTTAATAAAGCAGTTTCTAGGAAGTACTAATTTATAGCTGGCTTTAGTTGCATTGATTTATTGAGTAATTGCTCCCAATATTATAGAGGGTGTAAAATTTTCCTGATAATCTTATTAAACATACAACAAAAGGAGGCATGTTTTCCCATTTTTGAAGCTGTTCTTACGAGCTGTTTTGCATGGATAGATGCATTAAATAAGTAGGACAAGTTAGATTGGAAAAAAAAATTTACTATCTGTGAAGGGCATAGAACCATTTCACCTTTTCTATTTTTACCAATTAAATAATGATAGGAATAGTGTCATGTCCTGTTAGCTTTCAGTGTAAACTCTAGTGATATAATTATTTGAAAGGGTAAATACGGATGAGAGGAATAGGTTGGAAGGAAAAATTCCTGTGTATCCATTGTTTAAGAAGTGCAGTAGGCCCTTCATATTCACTTCTCACGACCTCGTCTCTCTACAGGCACCCCCATCCTTGATTATTTTGATAGTAAGTCATTTTTGCTAATGAAGCAGTTACATATTTTAGCTGATTTATTTGGCTAATGTCATGGTTGGCATGTTTCACACATACATAGTTCTGCTCATGAACAAAACAGGGAACAGTGATAGTGCTTTAGAGTAAAGAAGAGAAAGCAACATGAAGCTTAAAAATTCTTATTTAAAGAGCAGTAGATTTCCTCTGTGTTCACTAATGATGATGGATATGTTCCCTCATTTTGTATTTAAAGGGGAGTTTTGCTCAAAACCCCTGTACGCTACTTTTTCCAAATACGGCGTGATATGAGACAAGGTTTGCCCGTTCTGTTCCTGTTGTTCAGATGTTACTGATTTGATTTCGTGTTTATAATGTAATCTTCAATTTGTAAGAGTGTATGTTACCTAAAAAACCCAACAACCAACCAAAGGCTTATAGTTCTGCTAAAAACACACAGCACTGCTAGATTTGATTATTGAAATGTATATCGCAGTGATTTACTTTTTCCATTTTTATGGCTCTACTTTTAAAACATATTTCTGAGTAAAAATAAGAATTTGTCCTTTTTTTTTTTTTTTTCCCCCAAACAAAAAAAAAAANAATGTGTGTGGATCACGTTACAATGCTTACTGTTGCCCTGGATGGAAAACTTTACCTGGTGGAAACCAATGCATAGTCCGTAAGTTAATCCAGTTATGTGTAATGACTGAGGTTTATCTTTGTCCCTCCATGTCAGGGTATTTTTAATTGTGCACCAGAGCTGCAGTATGTTTTTTATATGGTTTCAATAGCAGCTGTGCATCATTCTTTACCATTTTAAATATATTAAGCTAATATACACAGTTTTGTGGGCTGCAATACAGTGATGTGATACCAGTATTTAACAAAGGATTAATCTCATCCACATGTTGTGTTTAAGTCTGTGGTAAAGGGATCTAAGGGGTGTGCGGACTCTCAGGAGCAAGTAGCTGTGGAATACGTTAATCTATTTAAGTAAATGAAAGGAGGCGACAGCATCGGGCCAGCAAGTACATTTTCTCTGCTTGTTTTGACCGTACCCCTGAAATATATCTGTAGGCATATAAATACCTGCGTATGTATGTCATAGTGCTGTATGCATAGTCACGTGTGATGGTACAAAGTACCAGAAATAATTGTTAAAGGTGCTGCCTAAGGCTGATAAGACCCCCCCTCTAGAGATACTGAGGCAATGTGCTGTCAGATGGGAATTATTATGCTTGTGTATGTCTTGGGGCAGAAATAAAGGGAGCATTGTAATGCTGCCTCAGTGCCATCCTTCCTCCAAGGCTAGTCTGGTAAAATGGACCACAGCATTACTTTTCCAAGGAAATCTCCCTATATCTGGTGTGGCCTGTGGCGCGTTCCTGGACCTCTTCGTAAGAGATGGTGAAGGTCTAGGTTTTTGCTGTCCCCTAGAGAGAGAGATGCAGGTGAGCGGGAGGAACTGTTTTGGAATCTGTTGTATGCAATTTAATGAGTTTGTAGTTATTTATGTTACGGTGCTGAATGCATATTTTCTGTCAGGTGTTTTTTATGTGTTTGGGGTTTTTGAAGCATATTTTAAAGGCATTTATGTTTTCTTTATAGCAATCTGCAGACATTCCTGTGGGGATGGATTTTGCTCTAGACCAAACATGTGCACATGCCCAAATGGTCAGATAGCCCCCTCCTGTGGTTCAAAATCAAGTAAGTATTTCTTCTGTGTCTTTGATATTGCTCTTTTGAGTCTGTGAAGCTACTAAGGTATGTAAGATAGTTCAGTGGTCAATATTTAAGACAAATAACCTCTGAGTCACCAGACATACTTTTACCACAGGAAGGAAGGCGTAGCCTCCTATGATGAAACTGAAGAATGACTTGGACACTAGTTATTGGGGACACTCTTTTTTGCCAAATTAAAACCAAATTAGTTTTATTGGAAGGTATATTTATTTGCCAGTTTGTAACGCTAATTCCAGTCTTCCTTGCTTGCTGGAAGATGCCTTATCTCCATTCAAAGCTAGACATGCAGACATATACAGCACAAAAGTTGTAATGATAGAGATATGACTGTTGACAATTGGCTGGATTTGACTTGCTCTGTAATCCTACTCTCATTTTGGGGGGTTACTAAGCCAGACACTATGCTGCATTTTACATACATAGGCCTACAAGTGTTATAGCATTTCCTTGCCAGGCTTAGCACATACCTTCTGAATCTAATATTGCTGAGCTTATTCAGGTGATGCTTCTGCTAGAGGTACAGCAGTTCTGTCAAGGTCTTTAAGTGAAACAGCTTTTAATCAGAAAAAAAAAAAGATGCTTTGGAAATGAAACTTTTCAGAGAGATGACGTTTCCTAGAAATGTTTGGATTTCAGGTTTTCAAGGAAGGTTCCCCAGATCCAGAAAAAAATAAGTAAAATCAAATTAATTCAGTGAACCAGATAGCTCAACAGCTAAACATGCGTAGAGTATCTGATATGAAGTAGGATTTTGCTGGGGATAGTATCTCAGTTCATATCTGAGATGCCAGCTGTAATCTTCACTCTGTTCTCATCTGAGTATGGTGCTTCTCTCTTAGAATGTAGATGATCTTGATTTTTATATAAAATGTGAAGTTTCTGGGAAGAATTTTGGGGGAAACTGCTTCCCACAAATGCCCATAACTATCTGAACAACATATTAACTGAAGTCAGTGGAGGATGCACTCTGCTGGGGTCTGTAATATTATGCAAAATAGTCATCCTTTTAATTCTGAATATCTTTTCAGGTTCAGTGTGTGGTCTGCTTTGCCCCTGTATTTTTTACCTTGCAATTTTTTTTTGCTTTCCTAGTTGATAAGAGTTTTCCCACATAACTGACCACTTCAGCTTGTGGCTTTAGCATCCTTGTCATGCAATAACAGTGGAAAAACAATAACAACTGTGGAATGTAATGGAATGGCATGTACTAAAATGGTAAATATTGTTCTTTGTAGTTCAACCCCTTTTTTCAGGCTCCTTTGATGTCTGTTAGGGAGAGGCCAGTGTGAGGAGGCTATGGAGCTATGGAGCTCCCAGAGAGCACTGGAAGGAGGAAGGGTGCAAAGTGCTGCAGATATGTGTGTGGTGGTGTGTTCCTGCCTCAGTTTGCAGCTACTGTTTTACCACGTGCATACGCCTTAATCCTGTAAGCCAGTAAAGGAAAGTATGACCTTCTCCCAAGTCCCCTTCAGGATACAGAAGGAGAGATACATCCCTACATCTGTTACATGTTTTGGCACCTTTGTAAAAGGCAGGAATGAGTGGGCCTTAGTATTACCTCATTTTTTTCTTAGGCCACACTGAAGTATTTTATGAGTCAAGACTTAAAAGAAAAATAGAGTGTGAGTACAATTACAGTTCTTCTGGTGGTTATTTTACTGAAATATTCTGCCATTGATCTCCATAGTTTTAGCCTTCATTGGAGTTGCACAGATAAATGGGTGCAGAACGACTTTACTATATTTTTTAATCAAGCAGCTTCTAAAGCCTGTATGACATAGCTGTTTTGGTTGTTGGCAATTACCTCTCCTAGGTATGAGTATTCTACTGCTCATTAGCTTTAATCAGTGCTGACATTATTCACCTTACATTGCTACACAGATTTGCCCACTTTTAAGTGTTGCTTTCCTGTATATGGTATAAGTATTAACACTTTACAAATAGACTTAAAAAGATATAAACAATATCTTGTTTAATCAGTGCAATAATTTAAGATACATTTTGTGTGTGTGGTCACATCACCTTTATTTATTAAAACAAACCAGTTCTAAAAGCAAAAGTGTCTTGAGTTGTTGTAGAGAGAAAAGACTCTGCTGCCTCTGTGCACTCTTGTGTAATAATGCTTATGACCCAGCACCTCATTAGGACTTACAGAACATACAATTTCTGTAAGTCATTTGCTCTGTTGGCACTGTAGACAAAATCCATCAATATGTATTTACACAATAGACCATGATGACTTAGATCTGCTATTAGGAAACAAAGTAAACATAAACATAAAAAATACCCATTGGCATCAAAGGGTTACTGTCAACTCCCGTTAGTAACAGTTAATATTTTGTCAGAATATGCATTCATAAAACCTTATTTTAAATATATGTTTTAATAAATGAGAAGAGGAATCAGTAGTGGGCACAGGTTTTGTCGCGTGTACAACCATAGGTGGAAACTGAATTCACGGTGGCTCTTAGAGACTGATTGTCTGTCGGAATCAAATAATGCAGAGCGGAAAGCAAAACAAAGCCTTCGAGTTTGGTTCTTACGCAGGTCAGTTGTTGGGACTTTTCTGGTTACGAGTCAACTTCAGGAATCTGATTCGTGGTTGAAAAGATGAACCGGTGGTTTCCTCAGCAGGGATTTTCGTGACATCAGTGAACTTGCTGGTGGAGTAGTGGTTATTTCTGTGTAACTGGTGCATTTTTGAGTATGCTTACAGCAGGAGATAAGATTGCCGGCTGTGGAGGCATTCCCCCTGCTGGCTCTGATGTGTGGATGGCTCTGAGGTTGCAGGTGCACGTGTGGGGAGATGTCCTACACCCTGTGGTGGCCCAGCCCTGTGGTGGCTGCTCCGCTACTACCTGCCGCACCACCTGGGCCATGGCTGCTTTGGCCTTGTCTGTTCTGCCGCCGTTGGTGCTGCAGACACCGTCCTGCCATGTTGTTGGAGTTGCTGCTCTGCCCCTGTGGGGGCACCAAAAGGGTTATCAAACATTGGAACAGGCTGCCCAGGGAAGTGGCTGAATCACCATCCCTGGAGGTATTTAAAAGGCGTAGACGTGGTGCTTAGGTTTAGTGGTGGTTTTGGCAGTGTTAGGTTAATGGTTGGACTCGATGGTCTTAAAGGTCCCTTCCAACCTAGATCTATTCTATGGTCAGGCACCCCTGAGTGCCCCCAGGGTTATGGGTCAGGCGTGTGTGTCTCTGAGCTCACTGGTTTTGCTTCCAGCCCCTTTTAGTCGGAATGGCTTGGGCTGGCCTGGGCAGGGGAGGCGTTTGCTGAGGGGGCTGTCTCTGAAGGAAGGGAGCTGTGGCAGAGGCAGTGAGAGCTGTGGGGTGGGAGATGTCCGTTCAACCGCAGTAAAACCGGGAGCTCAGCCCCTTCCTTTATATCCTGCTGCTCTCAGAGGTGGTAAAAGGTCTTGAATTTTAAACGTTTCCAGGGTTTTCAAGGCTGCTGCGGGTTTTCTCAGCACGCCCTGCGGGGCTGCAGGCCCGTGTCCCATCCCGGCACTAGCTGCCCTCTCTCTCCTGAGTCAGTCGCTCGGCAGAGAAAGCACGCTGAGCATCTGGGATGCGATGAGGCCGTCGTTCCTTGTTTACAGCTCCTGGCAGGCGAAGGCCGGCATCCTGCGCGGCCGGGGTTGGGAGCGTTTCCTCAGCAGCGGCACGGGGAGGTGAGAGGCGGCCTCTCCCGCAGTGCCCGCTGGCCGGCCATGCAGAGGGCCCTCGGCCTGCGGCGCTGGGCGAGCGGCTCCCCGGCGCTCCCACCTGAGGATTGCAGGTGCCTGGCCTCTGTCAGTTTGGAATTAGAATATCAGAATAGGTGGCATGCGTGTTACCGTTCAGCTGCGTGGTGAGCTCCTGAATGTTCTGCGAGCGGCTGTGGCGTGATGTAGTGCTCTTGGTGTGACGAAGTCTTTACTCAGTTTTGCTGAGAGTTTAAGAAAGACAGGAACTGGTTATGCTTAAGCATGCGGCTTGTTGTTTCGATTTGATAAACAAGGCAAACATTGCCCACACACAAAGCGGGTGTGTGGATGTGTTTGGTCTCGCTGGCGCTTTCGCAGGTTTATAAAGCTGTGGTCCTGCAGTTACTCTGGGTTTGACCTCAGAAGTATTCAGTGCAGACTGTTTACAAATGGGACCCGAAGGAGAAGAATAATTGATTAAAAACAATAATTTCTTAAGGTTGTTAACATTTCCTGTGCATGCTGAGGTAAGGCAAAGCTGTATGCATTGCTTTACCAGTCTTACGGTAACTCCTGTGATTTTTTTCCTTGAGTCTCTGTCAGTGTGATACCTTGGAACAGGTTATTTCATTTACTGGAATATCTCCGCTGACATTAATGGAATTGTTGATATAGCTGAGAAAAGAGAGTCTGGACCTGCATTAATATGCTACTTTTCAAAAATGCAATCTTAAAATCATCGTCTGAGCTCCAGACAGCCTTCGCATGTGTTTCTATAAACTTTTGGAAGGGTAATGTTTCAGAATAGTCTGTATGATTTTGGAAACGCTGTTTTCAACATTCCCTCAAAAGAGGGCAGAAAATAAATAATTGGTTTTCCGATTGTATGTCACTGATTTTCTTGCATGGTAATAAGGAAGAAAGCCCACTGATTTGAATGGCTCATTTTAATAAAGATGTCTGGGTGTCCCAGCAGTGTCCCGTAATGATTTTAGTTTGAAAAGGAGGAAGAAATATTTTACCTTGGAAAAGTTCCTTTAAGAAGAAGTAAGACAAATTATGGAAACTTTGTGTGTGTGTGTTATGTGTAAAACCTCTCCTTATCCCAAAATGGGGACATACGCTTTACTTTTACTTGAACAAATAATATGAAAATCATCATATAAGCTACTGTTAACCTTTTTATCTCGAATGTAGTTCAGACTATTTAAATGGCTTTGGTCTTCATGTGGGAATGGAAATTAGCTCTTGGCATAGCTTGCTCTAATTGAAATCAGTTTGTGGTTTTTAAGTTCCTTCCCTGCTTGACAGATGATATCATTTCCTATGCTTTTTGTAATCCCCTCTGTTTTTCTAAGATTGTATAAAGCTAAGTTGAACTACACATTTTAAAGTAACTATACACCTTTTTCTGACCTACTTAGGACATTGTCCAAAAATCTTCACCAGATACTCACTCTGTATTTGCAGACAATTTTACTTTTTATTGAGGAATGTTAGTACATTTTTGTTGCCTGAAGTACATCCAAAGCAGAACAAAGATGCATCGTAACTATTAGACATATAAGAAATGTAAGATACAGCTTTTACTTTTGTAATTGAAGAGTTCAGAGTTTAATGAGTGAGAATAAGTGTTTTAAATGCTAGATTGTTTTAAATCCTTTCTCCAATTGCATGTTTTAAGTTCTGCTCTGTGGATTCATATTGCTGTAGAAGGCAATACAGTTAAAATTATTATTTCTACTTGAAAATAAAAATAAAATTCCATTCACATACTTCTGAACTGTAAAAAGCCAAATGATGCTTAAGGGCTTTGTGCAACAGGAAAAATTCAGTGGTTGGCATGGCACCTGTTAGCAACAGGCTCTGGCGGGACATGCAATTTCTATTTTTCAGTCCTGAGCATTTCAGACAGTGTGGTGTAGGTATCCGGTGCTCCATCACAGTCTGCTGAAATGCTGATCTGACCGTAATCCTATCTGGGGAGGAGCCTTTCATGTGGTTCCTGTTAAGAGGGAAACCATTCCCTGGCTGCTTATTGGAGTGCCTGCCCCAGTTCACAGCTGTGTCGGACAGCGAGACGTGTAAGGAGGACTTAGAATCATAGAATCGTCTAAGTTGGAAGAGATCTTTAAGATCATCAAGTCCAACCATTAACCTAACACTGCCAAAACCACCACTAAACCATATCCCTAAGCATCACATCTACCCATCTTTTAAATACCTCCAGGGATGGTGACTTGACCACTTCCCTGGGCAGCCTGTTCCAATGTTTGATAACCGTTTTGGTGAAGAAACTGTACTTTGTCGGGAGGCCTGCCCACTTCTCTATGCCTGATGAAGAGCCTGACATACTTTAAGTTGTTCCTAACCTCTAGTTAAAAATTATATTTGCCCTTATTTCTAGAAAAATACAGCACAGACTTTTAGACTTCACTGGCATGGGACTTAAGCGGCATGTTAATCATTATAAATGGTGGGACTGCGGCTGAGGAGAGTGTGCTGCTGCTCCCCTGCCTCTGCTCCTTCCAGGGGAAGGTTGTTGGCTCTGGGGAAATGCTGTGTGTGAGCTCCAAGCACAGTGGCCGGCAGCAGCTTTACCTGGAGATGGGCTGAGCCCACGGATGGCATACAGAAAGAAATTGGTCTGTTATTTTTCCTTTTCATGCAAGAGGTCCTACCTGGGCAGATCAGCTTCTGGTGTTGCGTGTTGGCAGAACCGGGCTGTCTTCAGGAGCTTCCTTATATGCTTGAGGCCACATCCCTGGAGGTGTTCAAGGCCAGGCTGGACGTGGCCTTGGGCAGCCTGGTCTGGTGGGAGGTGTCCCTGCCTATGGCAGGGGGGTTGGAACTCCATGATCTTCAAGGTCCTTTCCAACCTAAACCATTCTATGATTCTATGATTCTCTTTAATACTTCTCTCCCCCATTGCCCAGACAAGACTCTCTTTCTTCTTGGTGGTATCTGCCAGAAGTGTGGTGCTTTTCCCTTATTGATGGCCTTTTCTCATGATTTCAAACTAGGAGACAAATTCTGTGTATTTATGCTCATATGAAATACCTTTGTCTTCAGTGAATAAGGGTGGTATCAAATTCTTGCACCATGTCCTATATTCCTTAGGAACTGTAAATCTGTTAAAATAAACTGTTTTCTGTACTGCCATTTTAAGTATCTGTCCTAAAATATGCAGCCTTGGTTTCTAATACTGGTTTCTAGCTCATAGAATCAATCCCTAAAAAAAATATCTTTTAGCAGACAGTTAAATCAAACCAGTCAGAAACATTTAACTGAGGAAAAATCTTTTTTTCCTTTCAAGTACAACACTGTAACATCCGGTGCATGAACGGAGGTAGCTGCAGTGATGACCATTGCCTCTGTCAAAAGGGATATACGGGAACACACTGTGGACAGCGTAAGTACACTTTTATTTATGTAGGTACTTTGTACAGTAAAGTAATTCCGGGATGTATGGATCGGGTACCCTTTAGCACTAAATTTCAGCTGATGTTGAGCTTGTTTTTGATCAGGTGTAGTGGAATTTTACAGGAAAACGCATGACTTTGTAATGAATGCTGAGTGAATTCTTTCTGATCAGGACTATTAAAATAAACATCATGTGAATTCATAATAAATGGATATAACTTGATCCTGTAGTTCTCACACTACCATAATTCCCATTGACCTCCAGGTCTTTCCGCTCGCTAGAGCAATAGGCCATACATTTAGAATTTACATGGGATTCACTTTTCATCCTCTAGACAAAATTAGGCCTTTTAATACAATGCCTTGTTTTAATTTCAGGGGTTTGCTTCAGACTTAGCTAGCATGCTTTAGGAATTTTGCTCATTTTGATGTTGTCTTATTAGAGTTGATCGACGTATTTTTGTTTTCCTCAATCAATCCTGAGCCAACAGCATTTCTGGATCCACCGGTTGAAATCTTTCCCAAACTGACTCTGGTGGTCTCTTGCTCTTCTTGGCTGGAATGCCGTGAAGGAACTCAAATAAGGATGTAGAAGCTGCTTTTAACCAAGGCTGTCATGTTGCTATCTAGTGAACTATTGGTCTGACAGAGAAAATGTGTTCAGCTCATTTAATGAAAACCTTTTGCGCTGTGTCAAAATCAATGGCACACTTTACGTGAACTTCAGTGGGACCAGGAATTTACCCAAATAATCTGGAAGAGGATCACATGGTGAAAGGATTAAGAATTGTATTTCTGCCTTCTCTGTGAAATATCAAGTGGATAAAAGAGGATAAATGGAAACCTTCTTTTTACTGAAGTGAATGTGAAACGGAGCAAAGAATAACATTACTCAATGAGCATCAAATTGTATTTTAAAGACCTTTTTTCACGTGAATATTATATTTTCTGATTATTTTTGAGAGCAACTGCTTTTGGAGTTTATTATGAGGAAAATTTTGGTTCTGAATCTAGCGACAGTGTCGTACAGGGGAAGAATATCTCGGATTAACTTAGTCAAAATAGATATTGATTACGTTTTGCTATCCTAGTTGATAGCATGAATTATTTAACATCAGCAAACAGCCTTTTAATACTGGGTTGTTTTTCTATTATGGTAGAGGAACAAATACATTTTCAAATTTGTTTCTGAATAGGGAAAAATTTTGAGGATTTAGAGGTGAAATTTTCTTCTGCACCTTCTATCTGCAGTCTCTACTATTTCGGTGTTTCTTTGTTGAATATTTGAAAGAGATGGTATTTTGAAGTTATGGAATTGTCTAGCCGTCCTAAAGAGGAAGGCTCTGAGAGGTCAGAAAAGCTGTGATTGTTACTGTGTTTATATTATGCTCCCTTGAAAAGATGAATTCACGATACTAATGAAGCCAGGAAATAGGAAAAGATCATAAGTAGATTCTGGAAAATAACGTCTCCTGTCCCGTTATGATTACCATTTTTACCAGTTTATCTGAGTTGGTCAAGTACACACCTTCATGTCTTTCTGGAAATAGCTCAATAAAGATTACTTTTGCCTTCCCTTTGATACAGCTGTCTGTGAAAATGGATGTCTAAATGGAGGGAGATGCGTGGCTCCGAACCGATGCGCTTGCACATATGGCTTTACTGGACCCCAGTGTGAAAGAGGTATGTGCCCTGAAACAGTGGAAAAAAAATTATGTTCCAACTTACTTAATTGTAACTTAAAAATACTTCAATAGTAATATGAAATAAAATACTTAAATAGTAATATTTTATTGCTCTCTGTGAATAAGGTGAAATGGCTAAGGTTCCTGTAGAATGCCATGTAAGGAAGCTTTACTGAAAGGAAAACTCCAGTCTAAGAAAATTGTGGCGATATTAGTTATGGAATGACACAAAGTAAAATGGTAGCAACTTTCATAAAAGGCATTTTTTATGGGAAAGAAAACTTTAGCATTGTTTTAAAAGCATTCAATGTTTTATTGTTTTGTGATTTTTATATATCACAAGTGTTGATTGGTATGATTTTAATGGTTAGTTCTTCAGTTCGTGCTAGGTTTACCAAGTGTTGTTTTCTTTTCCTGGGGCAAAAATCCCCATTTATTTACTCTAACAGTAGGGTTGTTGAGCCATTGCCTATTCTAATCTATAGCTGAATTGATTGGATTTGTTATTGTTAGTCTCAAGATGGAAAATAAATTTCAAGTAGCATTTTTAGGGATAAGTGAGCTTCGTAAGGATAGAGGCCAGGATGAAACACACATGCAACTCATTAAGGCCTTTCTTTTCTTTACTTTTTTGCTATGAAAACACTCCAATGGAAGAGGTGGCAAATCAAAAATATTGATAAGGGGTTTTACTCAAACTTCAGTTTCTAAGTCATCAGAAAAGCTCTTTATCTCTTATACATTTGCTTACCAATGATAAGCAGCACCTTGCCTCTGTCTTTGGCACGTTTTCTTTTGGCAGACTTTATTCAATTCTTCTTTCCATTCTGTACAGTTTTATTGTTATCAATTTTAGCTTTTTATTTGCATATCCATAGTGATAACCACAGCTGTTTCCACGTGGTATAGCTGTGTTTTCAACTGTCTTATCTGGTATACGGATTTTTTTCAGGGTTATTAAACCAAGGGTTCATCTGAAAGAGACATAGTGAACAAGGTGTAGATAAAATCCTTCTGTTGAACTTTGTAATATTAAAAATAAAACACTTTCATTTGTTAGGCCTATCAGTTGTTCTGTTTAGTTGGAAATTCATACATAATACTCATTAAGTTGCATTACATATCTATGAACCTGGGACAGAATAGACATTAATAACCTGATTTGGGGCTTGCATGTAGGGGGTGTGGTTAGCACATGAAATTTCTGTCAGTGAGTGTGTGAGATGGTCACTGCTGTTGGTGCTGCACCTGGAGTAAAGGTTGGCTTTTTTAGGGGGGCAGCATAGATGGGTGATGCAGAAGAGCAAGTCTTAGCAGACCAGAGCTTTTCATTCTGTGCTACAGCTGATGGTAGGGTGAAGCAGGTATTTCCTGCACTCCCTACAGCAGATGAAATTGCTGTGTTGGTACTGTGTGAAGTCTTGCCAGTTGTCCACTCAGATGTTGTAAAAGTAGTCCAACCTGATGGTGAAGGTTTTCTGAAGATTGAAAAGTAGCTCTGTTCTGAATCGTGGGATCTCCCTGCTGGAGGGGAGTAAGAGGAATGGAAAATTAGGTTACAAATCCTAAGTTTGAAGAGAATAGAGGCTTTATAGGTAAAGAATGTACTGAATATTACTGCAGAGGCTTTGAATTTCAAGCAGTTGACTCCATGGGTGAAGGGTATAAGCCTTCAGTCCAGTGAGGGAGTGTAAAATGCAAGTTCAGAAGAAGATTGTTCAATGCTACTTTTATGTTGCCTGATCTGGGACCAGTTTGACTCCACCTCGTTATGGCAAGTATCAAGACTGAAGCCTGCTAACAGCTTCAGTCCTGTCCCTCAGGGCTCCTGCTTTGTGTCGGGTGGAGTGAGAAACTGGTTACACAGAGCCATTTGAGCCAAATCATGCCGTCATGCAATCCCATGCATGTTACTGAGCACAATTGAGGTGGAAATCTGTAACTTATATGCCTCGTCCATAGGCAATTTTTACCCTGAACGTGTTTGATTCTGTAGTTATCAATAAAAGAGAAAATAATCATTAATGAGCTGTAATACTTCTGGCTAATGCTCACTGCAGTATTGAGGCCAAATGATAGTCATATCTTCCTAGAAAACCTCTGAAATTTGGCTTCTTTCACAGAGATTTCCTGCAGCCTGTCTACCTAGCTGAGCTAATATGTTCCCCTCCTCTAAAAAGGGTGTGGTGGGTTTTGGTCCCAGAATCACATTATGCCATCAGAAAAACTTTCTCTGAAGATAACTTTTCAAGTATACGCTAATGCTGGTCTTAGAATAACTTGCATTGTTCGACACACGCACCTGTGTGGTCATTAGGGAGTTGTCTGGCTGCATATGATTTTACACATCTGTCAGCTAAGTAAGAGGTCCATATTGCGAGTCTAGCTTTGGAAAGTTATTTGTATTTGTGACACTCCCTGGTGGGCTTCTGATGTGTATGTGGATGGATGTTATCCAGTAAATTGACAAAATTCGTGCTTTGTGGAGTAAAACTGTGTCTTTATTAGGAAAACAAAAAAGGAGGGGGGAGGGGGGAGAACAAAACCAAACCAAAGCATCTCTATGCATGGAGGGGAAAAAAAAAAGGAAATTACTCAAGAGAAATAGTCTCTTAAACTATCCCATTTCTGGGGAAGCAGGAGAGGCAGATTGTTTTGAACACACCATTTCTGGATATAAATGTAACGTGAAGTGATACGGTTTTGTGGCATGCACATTCTCCATCTGTTTGGCTGTGGTTTGACTTCTAGGTTATGCCATGCCACAAGCTAACAGTGATGTAAGTAATTTACTGCTGCGTATCACGCAGTGCTTTTCACTACAAGCAGCAAGTAATAGTAACAGTCACAGAGTGTTTGTGGCATGTATGTCACAGACCAAAGAATATTCCAGCCTTTGCTGCATGTGTCATGGCTTAGAACTGTTTTGGATAAAACAATGTTGAGGCAACCAAATTCATGGGGGTTATTCCAATAACCTGATACAGAAAACAATTAAAATGTTGCAGGTGGTTGTAGCAAAGTTAGAGCCAGTTTCTTACATCCAGAGGCAAGTTGTATAGTTCTGTGTCTACTGTTTTAAGTAGTTTTTCCATACATTTGGTCCATATTTGTAATACAAATTAGCCTGATTGGTATTACCTCAGTAAATGCTGACCATATGGTTGTTAATGAAGGTCTACAAGACTTCTGTGTAGGTCAGTGGCTTCAAATACATGCACAACGAAAGGGCTTTATCTGCTGGAAGACCTGCTGCTTTCACAGTGCAGCAAACTCCATCAAATTTGTGGCAGTAGTATTTTTCTGTATTTATTCAGTCATTCTTTGAGAGGGTGGCAGCTGGCCTTGGACAGTTCTGGCAGTGTTGGCACATGAATTACTTTTTGTGTGTCTTAGAAGTGTTAATGATGGTATAAAAAACTTATAAACAAGAGCAAAAGGAATTTTTAAATTCATTATCATTTGAGTTCCTTGTCTTGTTCTGGGAGTGTGTACCATGTCAGTGGTGAGATATGCTTCATCAGAGCTGGACTGATAACTGTAGCGTGGTCATAAGTGGTACACGTGTACGATTAGCTCCGGAGCCGTTGTGTATGGTGTTTGGCACCTTTCCAGCGTGGGGGAAGTCTCCTGGGCATACTGTCGAGTACATGCAGGTGTATCACAATTACAACAGACCTGGCTTTTCTGTGGGATAATGTTCATCAAAAAGGTGAACTTGACATAAGCTGAACAGTAAAAGTGTAGTGGAGTTGGAAATGCTTCCTACAGCAATTTAAGACACATTTAAAATACGTAGTCCAGAAAGGAAAATATTTCATGGATATTGGCTCAGTTGAAATTTGAACTTCAAGGATTCCTTCTGGAAGGTGCTGAGTTCTCTGGCTGCGATCCAGCGATGGGCTTTGACATGCATTTAAATTCAAACCTGAGATGTCAATATGCTTAAAATTATCCAAGTGCTTAAGGGCCTTGTTGGATTTTGGCCCAAGCTTTCAGAGTCAGTTAAGATCTGAGAGGTGCACTCAGCTTTTAGCGTATCATCTAGTCATATTGTTAATGAAAGAAAAGAAATCACAGGTAACAGAAAATGAAGATGCAAGCAAAGCAAAATTTTGTCTACTGGTTAAAAACTGGATGCCATCTTTATGCCATTTGACTTTTAATGCTGAATAACTTGAGTGAGTTACAGATTCTGCAGTTCCTTTTAGAGTCGTTGAGGAGATTGAGAGCAGAGACTTAGCTTATGTTCCCCTGAGGATGATTCAGAACATCAACAGCTCTTTTTATTGTCTGTGAAAGAGCCTAGGGGATTTAGCTGGCTATATGAGATGCCCACGTTTCGGTCATGTGAAAACATCCCTATGTCATGCACTTTATTAAAGTCCAGAGGAAAAACTGATGTGAGAAGCTCAGAGAGATCAGACATCCCTATCAGATATGGTAGAACTGCGTCCTCCAAACTTGTGCATAAAAGCTTTCTTGACTCTTTGAATCTGTCTGTCTTTGGACATTTGGATGGTTATACTCCGAGGGTGACTTCTATATAATATAAAATTGTGCATTGTTGTTATCCTTGTATTGCAAAAATGCAATGAAATGTGCTTTTCTTTTTCTGTCTGGTTCCATTTAGAGGAACACAGTGGAAGCTTAGAATGCGTTACAGCCCTGTTTGTTTATTTGAATGCTTGTGACAACATCAGGGGCTCAATCCTGCTGCATTTTGGAGTTTTGCCACTCGCTTCGCACAGGAGCAGAATTGGGCCTGATGTAGTTCAAATATCAAAAAAGTACCACGTGTGTTTTGTTTTTTTCTGGACTCAGAATATGAGCAAGTGATTGCTTTTTCTTCAAACAGAGTCGTTTCTGTACTGCTCTCTTCATGGCAGGAATTTTTGCATAATTTTTAATTATATTTGGCCATTATTAAAAGTTCCCAGAATTAATGCCATATGTAAAAATATCTTTCCCAGAGCCTCTCTATGAAAGTGGGGCCGCTGAAAGTGGTCGAGAGTAGTGTAGTGCTGTGTATATTTTTTTTCTTTCTAAATATTACAACGGGTAGAATGTTTTCACAAAGAGGACACTGCACCCCTTAGCGTGCCCCGTCTCTGGTATTTAGTCTAAATGGAAAGTAAATAACAAAGTGTAGATAGCAGTAAAAGTATGTTCCCAAAGCCTTATGTTGCATTTAAAGTAGTATTGCAGCATATGGTAGCTGGCAAACATTTGAATAAACTTGATTTCTGTAGCTGTCTTCCAAGAAACACATCTGTTGACATAGACATGTAGTTTCTGCAGCCCTGTAACATGAATGCGTGTACAGTATTATAGCAGCAAACTAGAGGATGGCTAAGCTTGGAGGCCTGGAATAAGGACTCTTGTGCACCGTTTTCCCTCGGAAAAATTATGAAAAATGGCTTCAGGCTGAAGATAAATATATTCAGTCACAGAGTCATGTTTTACTGTCTATAAAATAATTTTAATACATGTTGCCACCCTTCATGTCTTTCAGTTTTAAAACAAAAATTAAATGTCAGTGTCTTGGATTATCTTTTCTATAAAAGACGTTGAGATAAATGGATGAGGAGTTTTTTAATTTTTAGAATTGAGGTGCAGCCTCAAGGTGCAGCTTAATGGTGGAGAAGTCAGCCTCTGCAGAATAACTATGTGTGATTTAAGATGGTTTATAATACTTAACAATATAATCAGTAGATCTCTGGATCAGAACTCAGTACTAAGCTCAGTCTGTTATTTAATGCCAAAAAGCATTTTTAGGATCTTGTGTATGTGAAGACTTTTATCCATTGTTCTGCTTCTTGCGAATACACCCTATAACCAGTCCTATGTCACTTGCTCTATGCCTTGTGCATCTCAAAATATCACATAGCAAGTTTTAAAATGTTTCTTCAGATATATGCTTAAAGCTTAATCAAGATCCATAAATGATTCAGTACATATGGGCTTAGGTCTCTTGTGAGATGTGAGGGCTCCAACTTTTGTACATGAAGCTGAACATTTACATTTTGTTCCAAATTGAGTTTTGATTTCAGTCAAACAAATCCAAATCCAAAGTTTTCATTCAACTATTTGGCAGCCCTTTCTGTATTTCCATGCCTTCTTGATTGGCTGCTGAGGGCACTGACCTTTAGATGTGCAGTAAGGTATTATTTGGACTTTGTTTTGATTTGATTTGATTTTAGTCGTAGCAGTGGAGATGCATATAAATTTAATCACATACTGAGGAGCCCATATTTTGGTATAAATTATAATACAAATATTTGAATGAAATAACTGTGTCATTGTGATCTGTAAGATTTGATTCTTGCATGTAGGACATTGAAGGGGCTCACATGAGAATCGCTGAGATCATTCCCCTGGTACCACAGACAGCTTTGCTGTTGGACCTCATGCCTACCTCCAGGTGTGCTGGCAGCCCGTGGCACGTGTTAGCTACACAAGAAATTCAGTTCTGCTTTCATTGCAGGCAGGGGCTGAACCTTGTGCTGGCTTTGCTCATGCATGGTACGTGCAATCTGCCTTTTAGTGTCTTAAGAAATGAGGAGTGGAGGCCTGTGCTTTCATCAGGAGGTTTTGTTGAAGTTATATACACAAAGAGATGTCTACGTTTGGTTATGGGATGTTACATTAATACAGATACAACTTTTATATACACAGTGCAGCCAGTTGAAAGATATAACTTCTCTGAATGGCCTGCACTGCCAGATCTGTGCTCTGTGGAGCTCCAGGGAGAACTGGGAAGAATCCGTCTGATGTGTTGGATCGCAAAAGTCAGATTCTTTGTGTGTGCGTGTGGAAAGATTGAGTCAGCTTTTATTGATTTTGGTTGTCATTGCAACATGGTGTTGCATGTGAGGTCTTCAGAACGAGTGTCTTCAAGCCATTCTTGCTCTCAGTACCATTGTAATATCCCCATTTTTCTAATTTCAGCTATCTGCCAATTCCTGGGTCACTACAAAACTTGTAGAACATAAAATAGCTGAGCACAACTGATTTTTCATGGAGCTTTCAATAGAAAAGATGCTTTCAAAATGGTGACTCCTAGAGTTGAATATGATATAGGGAACGAGTAAATGCAGCTCAGAACTTATCTCTAACAGCGCTCACTTAGCCGCTTATGGATAAAAATGTTCCTTCTTCTCTGGGCTGCAATATATTTTGATATAAGAAAGCACAGCTATCTGAAATCTTTTCATTTGTTACAGTGAATACAAATGTTTTCCTTGTGAAAATTTGAAAATTTTCTGAAATTTTATATGAATATTTTCCATTCATACCTTTTTTCCTTATTGAGCTGGTAAGCTGAAAATTTTTGTTACAGTTGCAACAGAAAAAATCAAATATCAGTACGTATGATACCTCACTCGAGTTTGTGTTACAGACTTCATTTTTAATTTGTGTGTTCGCTTTTTAAAGTGATCCAAAACTTTCATGATCGTCAGTTTTAACAAAGAAAAGAAAACCTCTTTTTAAAACATGGTAGATCGTACCTACTGCAAGGAGAAACTGACAAGGGCATTTCCAAGTAAAACAATTCTTTTATGTAGGCCAGCTGCAAAACCCTAATGAAAATGCATCTTAAACAGAGGTGCTCGAAATGGTCGGTGCAACTGCTTTGTCACATATAAGTTTCCTTACAACATATTTGTAACAGAGTTGATGAAATCTCTGTAAAAATCAAAGCTTTTCTAAAGTAAACTGTTACGTTTAGAAAGATATCTCATATCCTAACTCAGCAGAAAAGTTGCAAAAAGTTACAGGAATAACTACCTAAGAGCAGCTGTAAGGACAGTCGCATTCACACTTCCAATTGGCCTTGAGAATTTCACGAGTAATGACTGAGTGGTTTTTATATATATATTTTATTTTTTTTTCAGTGACAGCTTGTACGGTTTGGCACTCTAGAGAAATGCTGTAGGAAAAGAAAAGAGGCCTAAATAAGGTCTGAAAAGAAAGAAGCCCTAAGAGAAAGATCACTCTCCAAATTCTTCTCTGCTTTAAAACAGAGCCTAGCTTTGCGCTCCTTACCCAGAAAAAACTCCTTTTGGAAAAAGGCAGAATTTCCTTATGTAAAGAAACCAAGATTCAGTATTTCCCTTTGTAGGAAGATGTGTTAAGGTTAGGGATAAGTAATTTAAAAAAAAAGCATGAAAGGTATTAGAAGTGTGTGTTACACACATATTTATACACATATGGCTTTATATTTTATGAACAGAAATATGAAACCTTGTAAGTACCTGATTTTTTGATTGTGATCTTATACATTTACCGTGTGTCTATTGTGGGTATTACCCAGGCTACAGCAGCACAGGTAGGTTAATGTAACTGCAGTCTGCTGTACCACGGTCTAAGTTTCTTTTTGTGGTGCTGTAATTCAGATTACAGGTCCTGTTCTGAAGGCCTGGCCTCTGCATTGTTTCCCTTGATCCTGAATGTTTAACTTAGCATGTGACTCTGTTTTTAAAAAGCATTTAACACAAGTAAGTCTGGTTTACCAAATGATCTTGGTTATGTTTTACAATGCCCTGTCCTCATAATTTATGTTTTTTGCAAAGTTTACCCAGTGATCACCAGGACTTTCAGTACTACCCCCATTTCTTCCTTACTTCTTGGGTCTGCTGTGACCCTCTTAACGCTTCTTATTTCAACACAGAGGTGCTGACAGTGATAGGGCAACAGGAGCTTAGCAGAAACCTGTACGCTTGCAGTTCTTGTCATCTTGGGGAAGCGGTGGCTGGTGGCTGATGCTTTCATCCTGCACCACTACACACAGCATGGGACAAAGCCCCTGTTCCGCTGTGCTGAAGCAGGAGAAGGGTCCTTGCTCGTGTTGCAGCAGTGGTAATAAAGTCAGTGGTATTTTATTAGACTTGTGGTTTTCCTTCTTGTTGCTGTATACACAGCAATCTCTTAGTGCTCTTTGGTCTCAAGATTAAGACATCAGTTTTTACTGTAAGTCCTTTTACATTGGTCCCACTGCTCACAATGGCTCCATTGAATCTATTGATAGATGAATTTTCAGCAAGGCTGGGGAAATCAGTTTATCTTCAGCAAAAACAGACAGCACACTAAACTGCACGTCTACTATTTAGTGGAGTGACTCCAACCTATCAAAAACTGTATTTACATTTTTTAAAAAATAGAGCCATAAGAATAACAGGGGGGAGAGGATAATTTCTAATAGTATTTCAGCTTACAGAATTGCTTAGGGTGAAAGGGACCTCTTGAGATCACCTAGTCCAACCGCCCTGCTCAAGCACGATCAGCTAGAGCAGGTTGTCCAGGACTGCGTCCAGCCACCTTCTGGAAAATGTGTTAAAATATATGTTAGTCTGTGATTTGTAACACCTCCAACTGTATCATTCAAACCTGCTAGCCATTTAAGGAAGATCTAGTGCTAACATTGTCCAAGTATTCATAATCTTGGATAGTTTGCATTGTTTCTTATTTGTGTGCTCTGCCATCCAGAGGGTGTTTGTCCTATGGCAGCAATTGATTGAGTGCTGTGAAATGAAAGCACATGTTATGCTGATAAGCTCTAGTGTACTTGCCTAATAAAATCCTAAAAATGGAAGAGTTAGTTTAAAACCATAAAATAAGCCAACAAAATTAGTGGTTCATGGAGTGTGGGATACGGCATGGTTTTAACTCCTAGTAACTACAGACACGCCGTTGGGGGAATTTTCCTATTTGCACTTGACACTGGCTGTACTTACCTGCTTGGCACTTAAAACAAAATGATGGGGAGGCCCATTAGGTACTTCACTGATAATTTCACCTGATTTAGGAGGAAACTGGGTCCCTCAGTGATGGGAGATTTTAGGATCTCAAAAGCTCCGATGTCTGCTGAAGTTTCTGAGAACTAAAGCATGAAATAAAGCAGTAAACATACAGTGGAAAGAGCATGCTGTGCACTTTCTTCAAAGTACAGTTAAGATGGATCTTAATGAGACACCTTGAACGGCTTCTTCAAGGACCATTGGACTAGTCTCTGTGCTGGAATAATATGTCCAGACGTCTTAGTTCAGTTGAGCAGCACAGTGACAGAATACTACTTGAGCTTGAAATGTTTATAAGAGGTAATAGTAAAACCAGCGAGCAATGAATTATAATTGTCCTGCTGGGATATGATGAAAGCCTTTATGAGAATCTCCATGTCCCGGTGGGACAGTATGGGTGGTAACTTGGAGAGATTTGTAAAATGGTAGTATGACAGCTTTACAGTCAGATTAATACAGGCTTCAAAAGAAACCACAGGGTCAAAAATGACTTCCAGACTGCAGGCTTTAAAGGCAAAAAGATCTACCATTGAAAAGGGCAGTTAAAAAAGAGGTAAGTGATCCATAGCTGTGAAAGGAGAGTCAAGGTTAGATTACTTGGGCTCCAATAACCTTTAAGATAAGGTATAATTTAATGATGCAGACATTATGTCTGGAATTGAATTGCACCACACGGTGTGAATTGTTCCAGTTACTGGATCCTCGAGGTGAAGAGTGAAGGAGTAATAAGAGGACAATTTGAGGGACTGAAATAAGGAGAGGGTAATGTTTTAATCCACTGGAATTGGTTAGGTGTATAAGGGGCTTATAAAGAAAAAACAAGAGATGCAGGTGAGGGAGGAAGATAGGCGAGGAGATATAGCCAAATAGTTTTCACACATCTCAGGAAGAGAGTGTTGAAGGCAGGTTGAGAAGTTTAGACTGCTGCTTGAGCAGGGGAAACCCAGCGGAGATGTGCATTCCATTCATCTGAACGGCTCCTCTAGTAAAAACATTGCTAGACACAAGCACAGTCCAGGAATGGCAAATGATGAATGACTTAGCAAGCTATCTTGCTGGGTATTTAATCTGTGTGGTTATCTAAATAATTTGAAATGCTTCTCTTGGCCTGAGCCAGGCTGGGCAAAATCAAGTGCCATGCAGTAAACCTTGTGCTATTTCAGCTCTCAGGTCCCAGCAGGAACCCAACAAGATATGGCTCCATGAAAGGTGATACTATATTAAACTAACAGTACAAGTTGTATCAAACTCGGTTCCAAATTCAATACAAAAAGTCATGGGTTTAGAAGGCATTTTAAATCTAGCACTAGCACTTCAGTCACTTCTTGATGTCAGTACAAAAAAAATGCTTTGTACAGCTGCTGACTGAAAGGAAGATGAGAGGTTAATTTGGGTTAGCGGAAATGAAAGACGTGCAGTGGAAGAAGTATTGGTATCAGAATGTTTATGGAATTTGTCATTAAATAACAGAAGTGTTTAAATTGGAGGGCCAATTTAAAGCGTTCCTTTTTATATTTTTTTTTCCCCATTTATGTGAAACTGAAATTATTTACCAAGATGTACAAGGAAATATTAATTTTTTCCCCTCTTAAAAAAAAAAAAAGCAAAGATGATGGCAAATCCATCTTAGTCTCTTACTGTTCAAGCCTTCTTGAGCTAGGGCCTGAGCCACCAATGTGTATTAAAATAATTCTGCTATTCTTACTACAGTTGATTACAGTGCTCTGTTATAAAGGGTGGAGGCACTTGGTTGTTCTCCAAAGAAAGTGAGTAATAATTGACCTAATGTACAGAGCACATGAATAACATATTCTTTTGGTAAGAAATTTATGTTTTACAGGGTGTGCTAGAGTTCACATCCCTTTTTCACATCTTCCAAAAGATTTTAAAATACTCAGCTGCTCTATTAAATTTCTAATTCAACAAATACTCAAATACAAAGTATGCATTAGATAAAGCTCTTGAGTTGAATCCAAACATTGAAAAATCTTTTAATCTGCCTTGAAAACAGCTGTTTAGAATTTTGAATAGAAAGAACAACTTCCTTCAGCCTATGTTGTTGATGTCCGCTTCAGTCTCAAGCTGGGAGGAATTTCTCTTTGTTACTCTGATGCAAAATCTTGCTGCTGTTGCAATGATTTGACTATCCCCAAAACATATCAGGAGTAGTATCCTGGTCCTGTTTGAAATAAATGGTAGCACTTCCTTTGAATTCAATATAATAGAGGAGAGACTTACTCAGAAGACTTGAGACAGTTTTGATACTTTAAATTGTAGTTGTCTGGAGTGCAGCTACACGAGCTGTTACCAACATCTCCCAGTACTAGAGACTGCCACTGTTCTTAATTCTTTTTGATATGAGAATTGTGTTTTTTAGTGTCTGTAATCATTTAAACAAATTAGATAGGGTTTGTGCATATGTGCGTGCAACTTCTATTCCTTGTTCATAAATACTTGGGTAATACTATAAAATGTTGTGTAGTGACTCGGCATTAAATACCACAAATGAAATTTCTAGGCAGCTGCCCGCTGCATCCAAGGAAATACCAAAAGAGCTCAAGATGGTTAACATTACAATGAACATCAAAAGCAGTAATGATTTGCAACTTATTGTGAACTATTGCCAAAACCTTGCAGGGAATGATTTACATTTATTCTACAACTCTTAATTTTGCTATGTGCCGAAGGTAAATTATACGTGCAATTCATACACATGAGTGCATGTGTATTGGTTATATATTCAAACATGTGGGCAGTATTTTAAACTCAGAGGGCAGAAGTCTCATACCGTTCAGAAAAGCGAAGCCTGGGTGAAACTTCTCAGTAACTGTGGAAATGATCCAAAACCTACTCACGTTAAAGAAAGGGACACGCAAAGACTTGGGTGGGCTTTGCATTGGGAGTCAGAGTTGGCATGATCAGATCTTGTCAGCCAGCTATCAAGAAGGTGTGCAAGGTTATTGAGAAAGCAGTTGGCTCTGTGCAGTGTTACCACACAATACTATGAATCAGTAATTTTGGATAAAAGTAAGAAGTGCTGAAAGGCATAAGCCACAAATATGAACGTGTTTTAGCAAAGAAAACTGTTACCTGTGGCTGTAGGGTATGGGAAATATCATTATATGGTATGGTATTTATTTAACAGCGATTTGGGATTTCAAGATGATGAATAAGAAATATTCTAGTAGAGTAAATAGCAAACAAAATACATAAAACCTCTTTCAGTTTTATAATGTAGTGTGCTTTTTCTTTTGGGCTCGTGTGCTGCGTTCACAATCTTTCATGTGATATTTCTAAAGTGTTTCTGGAATGCAGGTGTGTACATTGGTTAACACAGAGGACTTTGTATGTGATGTCTTTGTCCTATTTTTTTGGCTGATGGGTTTTTTTTGTGGGTTTTTGTTGGTGTTGTGTTGTTTTAGTTTGGGTGATTTTTTAAGTAGTCAGTATTGTGTGTGGTTTGCAGTGAGGTGATATTGATGCAGAGGTGTCCTGGGCAGATGGAGTACTCGGGATGCCAGTGACTCTCCACACCTCTTTCAAAGCAGGAGATCGCAGGCAGCAGCCTTGCTGCCCGGCAGAGGGGCAGCCTCATACTTACGTGAAAAATAAGCAAGATCACATTTGTGAGCAGGGCTTTTAATCAGCTGTTTAAAAGTTGCCGATCCAATTTCAAGTTCCTAATTAAATGAAATGGGGGAAAGAAAGAGATTAGTGTGCTGCTAGGCAAGAGTTCCAATCCATGGTTATCTCATTTCAAACGTGTGGGGTAAGATACATTATCTTCATAATTTAGGCTTATAGTATATTCACACACTAATAAAAAGTTCATATGTAAGGGCAATTTAACCATTGCAAGCTTATTTTATAAGACTAAACTATTTGATGCTTTAAAAACATTTTTCTAATATGAATGTTATTTATCACAAGTGTAGTTGAAACCTGAAGCTTAATTATTAAATTAGATGTTCAGGCACCTTCCTGACAAGAATGATGTGGACAAAAGACATTATTTCTGGGAGAGGTCTTACTTACCCTTTGGATGTAGTGCAAAATACCTCTGATAATCAGGAGGAAGTTTACTCTTCCACCAAAGTGTCTTAAATTATGAGCTTTCTACTGTTTTATGAGATGATTTTTTTTTAAAGCCACCTAAAAGTTTTCCCACAGTGCTGGTTTACAAGCAGCTGAAACTTTAGACACCATTCAGAACAGTCTGTTGTTCCATTAACATTGCTGGGAGTGAGGCACGTGTATTGGTGACCACCTAGATTCCTAAATGTACCCGTTCTATTAAAAATTAAAAGAAAATATTTCCTAGATTTTTAAGTACAAGTTTAAATTTGCACTGTAATTACTAAACCTTGCAGCTTAGACAGATGCCAGAGCTCCCACAGAGGAACTTTAAACTGCATTATGCCGTACTCTATATGCATACCCCTCCTAACTCTTTGCTGCTCCTCAGCTTCTCTTCCTCTCTCTCCTCTTATCAGTTGTGGGAACCCCAAGGCGCTGCCTGTCATGTACGCTCTTGTGCTCAGTCCCAAGCAGAAGTTGACTTTTAATAACTAAAGTATCTCCTGTCTCAGCTGTGAATCCGCTTTTGGCTTGAGGGGCATAGGGGAGAGTTGAATTGGACTAATAGCTTCCTAACAGCTTAATACTTCATTCAAAGCTCAGTGAAGTCAAAAGGATACTCAAGGGTTTCAGTGGTGTGGATCAGATCCTATATCCAGAAGGGTAAGGTAAGCATTGAGTCATTGCTTACACACGGATTACCTCACTTCTGTTCTTTCTGTGAGTCCTGATTTCTTGACAGGACCACCTCTTAAACTCAGTACCTGCTTTGTGTGATGCTGAGTTACAGCCGGAAGACCTGTTGGGGAGATAAAAACGAACAGGATGTGATTTAATGGTCTGGTGACTGTGAAATGGAGCTTGTTCTTCTCAGAAATAATTTAAATCTGTATCTTTTACTGCTCATTTATTTTCCTTTTTTGAAAGGTGAATTTTAAATCTAAAGATGGGAACACAATTAGGCCTTGCCATGGTTTATTCTGCTCCAATCAATTGTTCTTTCAGGGTAAAAAAATATTTTGGAAGACAGTACTACTAAGTATTTACTATCTGTTAAAAATCCATTAGCTACAGTTTTAAATTTTTCCTTATTCAATACACATAATTTTATTTCTTTGAGATGGATAGATAGGAGCTGCCTAATTTAACAGATAAGCAGCATGTTGCCAGTGCTGGATTAGGCCATTCTTCATGTGATTTGTAACCCCCTTTTTAATCTCATATCCTCATTTATCATCGGCCTGGTGTTTGTTTTTCCTGATTTAGGATTATGACATTGAACTATACAAATAACATCAGGGTACATTGTTTGTACCTTATCAGCTTGAAATTATCAAAGTAGAAAAAGAATATGGGAATCAATTCTAGAGATGGGAGGAAAACACCTTTGGGGAAAATTGATGGTTAAGATCTGCAATTTATGTAATCATTGTTTATTCATATTTGGTCACCCAGTGATAGCTAGAGGATAATATTTCAGACTGCATAGCTAGGTGGGATACTGTGGCCTACTGTGTCAGTGAGATGCTCATCACATTGCCATGACATTCTTGGGCACCTTTTTGCTTGATAGAGCATTGAAGGTGAGCGCTGCTAATGCCCTTTTTCCCCCCTGCAAAGTGCGGTGCTTGCTGCGGGTCACCCAGCTCCCGGCTGGAGCCGGCACTGCTCCCGCTCTACTCGATACGCAGATTCTTCTCCTGGATGGCTTTGCCTGGCTGGCTGCTCTCTACTTGTTGGCTCCCTGGACCTCCTTTTTAACTAGTTAGTTGGCCGGCCTGTCCTGGCAAACCTCCCTCTCCTGGTTGGCTGGCGAAGCTCTCGGGCTGGCCGGCCTTTTCCTTCCCTTCCCCTTCCTTTTCTCCCCTTCTCACACATGGTGTCTGCTGGCTCCCACTGTTTATCTCTCCACGTCTCTGTGCCTCCCACTCATTTGTTAGGTTTGCTTTGATCCATCCCGTCTTTGCTGCCTTCCTGTTTTTCTTCCCTCTGCTCTTTTGCTGTTTTGCTTCTTTCTATCCTTGTTTCCTTCACACTTGTTCCCTGAAGGCTCTCTGCTCTGGCTCTCCCCTACCTACAGGCAGCATTCATCTTTTCCAGAGCTCGCTGTCTCACTTTTGTCCGTTCACCTGATCTAGCAAACACGTTATTTGAAACGTTTACTAACAGAACACAGTGTTACAGGTTGGAGAAACGGTTCTGTTTGTCGCTTTTTATTTCCTACAGTCATTTTCATAAGTTCCTTCATAAATCTAGTCTGTGCTTACATAGAAATGCCTGTGATAAAAGTCCAGCTGAAGCGCTTTGTCATGCTTCTGTGTCGTCTTTCCCATAATTGTGGATTATCAAGTGTCTGTGTATTCTCTATAACTCACTGTCATCTCCCTTAGGGCTCTTAGAAATGTCACAGCTCACTGTTTTAATCCCGACATTGCAATTATAACTATAGTCTCACGAACACTTCATTATTTTAGTGTGGAATAAGTACTTTTGGGGTGATCACAATGATGGGAAAGGAAGTGCGGGGAAAATTCATGGCAGTTGAAAACTTGCTACTGAAGAGACTGAGAGAGGGCATAAAATTCTGTGGCCATTCTTCTCCTGCATATTTCAATCTTTGTTCCAGAGTCCTTATTCAGACACAGTTCCTGCTGATGCTAATTGAATTTTGCCTGAGTTAGGACTAGAGAAACAGATCTCTGTTGTTAGATACTATAGTGTACCTCATGTCATCTGTGGTTAAGACCCTCATAAATACCTATACTTTTTGTCCCTGTTTGGTTCAAAGCTATTTTCTAAGTGCTTCTTTTGCTCTTTCTCTCCACATGGCCAATGTTTTCATTCTCCCTGATTATGGGGTACCTAATATCACTCTAAATCACTCTAAGTACTGATTAACAAGTCAGTAACTACACAACCTTGTCAGCTGGAAAATACTGTCATCCCCCCGTATGTGTTTTCTCCTTTCATGACAGAAATATGAATCCCATGTGAGAGGGCATTGTTCCCATGTAGCAGCCCATTCCCTTCAAGTGAATATCATCTGTCCTTCTCTAAGATTTTAAGTTTTTGGATTGCTTTTATACATGTGTATCCAGTATAGATATATTCCTGAAAAAAAAAAAAAAGTTCATAGCATCTATTGAGCTGGAAAATTAATTAGACGACTTAATTGATTGTGCATGAGTTCCTCTGTGGAATGTGTTCTGCTGCTGTTACACTCGCCCAGCACAGAAAATCTCAGGAGCTAATTCCTCTGGTCGTTTACTAAAAACTGACAGTTAATTGAACATGAAAATAAAAAAAAAACAAACCAAAAGAAAAACCTTGGAGGGTCTTAACACAAAAAACATTACGTGAAAGATCTTTTCTCATTTTATTACATTAATGCCGAGAGGCCTGAACTCAGCTTGGGGCTCTCTTTACCGTTCACAAAACACACAAGTCTGTGTCCCAAAGACTGTGTAGTCTGAAAAGGAAAAAACCCCACCAGCATCCAGAAGTATTGGCAGCCCCACGTTACATGTGGGGAGCTAATATACAGGGAGATTAAGTCACTTGTGTAAGGATGTACAGGGAGTCTGTAGTGGAGTCTGAAACTGAACCCAGGTCATCTCAGTCTCAGCCAAGTGTCTCAACCACAAGACTATCCCTCCTCTTCAGTATGTCAGTGTAGAAAGTAGGCCAAAAAGCAGTTTCCATCCTTTTATACACAGCATTTTGTAAGGCTGTGAAGTATTATGTATTAGACAGGCATCTGGATCAACAGCAGTTTCTGCGGATACTTTTATCTGTAAACAGAAGCAAAGCCTGTAAGGGCTTTGTAAATTTTACATAAATTATTATTTTATCTATAAATAGCATAGTTAGATCTATAAATACTATACTTAATTTAAAGGCATTTTAATGATTTTTGAGAATGGAAAATGTAGTTAAAGGATTCCGTATTCTGTGGCTCTCAAATTTTCGTATGTTTTAGGTTCTGGTGCTACTCATACATCATGATGCATTAGCAGTGATGCGTAGCTATGCCAAGCTCTGTAGCGTGTTACACCGTGCGGTGTAAGCTGAGAAAGGGAGGCTCGGGTCGTGTGACAGGCGAACGCACCCGTGTTACTCAAAGGTTAAGTACTCCTGTGTTGGGAGTTAGTGAGGCTTGTAGTTTGCTGACCTAAATCTGAGTGATTCCTATTATGTTGTGCATTTACTTCAACTTTTGGAGAATCTCTGTATAACCAGAGTGTAACAAAACTTCTGCTTTAATCTTTTGTACCCTAAATGGAAGGCAAAAAAAAAAAAAGGTGCAAGTATTTGTGGATATGTGTGCATGTATATCCATCATCCTCCGTCAGCTGGGATCTCCCATTTTTGGATGAAATCAGCATTACTGTGTTGAAGTATACAAAGAACAAGCCAGAGCTGTTCGTTCCCCTCAGCGCCCTAGTTAGCTCTACAGAGACACCTGCGTCATTTGCTGAACCCCTGATTCCTTTCTCCCACATCCCCCAAATAAAAATTACTTACCTGGTTCTCACTGACGTATGTTCTGGAGCACCACTTTTATGAACTCCGTTAATTGAAACCATTAATTCCAGATGTTCTGTGCATTTACACAGCTAAATTTCAGTGATTGTCATGGCAAAAAAATTAAAAAGTCAGCTTTGAAGGACCACTGGGATTTATGCAGCATGGAGGTGAGAGAAACTTGTTTTTCAACCTAGAGTCTCTAAAATACGTAGTCAGAAATCATCCAAAACTGTACAGCAATCGGTGTAATGGACCGTTTGGTACAAACAACAGTCTCCAAAATTCTGTTGCTATTCCCCGTGAGCACGTAATTAGTAAAATACAATTGGAGTGTGTCGCTTTTGGTTGAGCCAGTATGGCCCAACTTTTGGAAAGAGGCCTCTGAAGCTGGGTGGATCTCTCTCTTCCCCTCACCCCCATGTTTTCTACGTGTGGCTGTGTGCATGCACAGTCACAGGCAATGGGATTCCACCACTGAATTGTCATTCTCTCATCAAAGTCCATGAGCCTAACCCTTTACTTGTAACTGGGACCTGGACTTTGTGCTGGATGTCCGTGTCTGGGCACCTACAAAATCAACAAGTCCTATCTAATAGGGAGCAAACAAAAAAGTCAGTTAGGATTTCAGTCTCAGAACTTGAATTTTCGTGTTCAAGGCACTCGGGCTGGTGACTGTTTCCCAAGTTTTAATTATTTGCCCCATGTGTGGAGGCAAATGAAATCCTAGGACCTAACATTCCCATCAACAAACAGAAGAGACGCGTTTCCAGTGCTGAGGTAAAAATAGATCTGCAATACCTGTTACACTAAAACAATATGTACATAGTGAGTGTGACAAATAAGAAAAGGCCAAGGACGTCAGCACAGATGCTATTAAAAAGTAAAGAATTGTTAAACAATATGCTAAGATTGTGGAGTTGCATGCATTTTGAGTAAAAGCAAAGTTTCCCATGTTTGCCTAGAGTATTCATAGTAATGTGAAGCCTTTTAGAAAGGCTCGTAATTGTTCTCAACCAATATCTTAAGTTAAAAAATTAAATAAAATGTGCTCTTTGTTACATCACTAACAGGAGAGTCAGTAAAGACCTTTCAATCTTCTTGCCTGCAGCATGCAAGTAAGAAGAGAATTTGACCCTAAGTTTGATAGTTGAGTATTCATATCTTTTCCCCTCTCCCTGTTTTGAGATATCTAATTAGTTCTGCACTCTCGCTGCTTGGGAAAATCAGGCTTTTGATGTGGTTTTAACAAAGAGTATTTAATTGACAATTGTCGTAAATAGTTTCTATAAACCTTAGATTAAAGATGTGATGGATGCAGAAAGTCCTCAGTCACTTGAGGCCAGTCATTCATTGGCTTTGGGGGACATCCACCCATTAGTGCTAATAAGCAAAGGCAAGACTCCAACCAAGTGTTCAGTGAAGACAGGAATGACAGACCTTAAAGAAATAATATAAGTTTACTTTTTTTAAATTAAATACTAATATATCTGATGTTCATTGGCTCTTTGCAATAAATATAGAAGTCTAGAAGCTCTGTGAGTATCTTAGATTTTCTGAAGATCATTCACAGTTAGCAACAGAGCAATTTAATGCTTTAGTAAATATTACAGTTATTAATTAAAGAAGAGAGAACCCTGGACTCACTGAAAACTTGTACAATCCAAAGAAGACCAGGAGAATAATAACTGAGGGGTAGAGTCCATAGTAATATCTCCAGAATGGTACAAAAAATTAAGAGTAGTGAAACACAGGAATGTTAGCATCTCATGTACTTTATCTTAGTGGGCATAATATATATTTTTTATAAAATTATGCTTGCTTAGTTGAAAACACTTGTGAGTCAAGGTTAGATCATTTGCATTTTTGGAAGGAGATGTTTCCTACTTCCAGCAATAGGTATTGAATATATGAGATAATTGCAGAATTATGGCATCTATTCTGTAACATTTCAACAGCGATACCATCAGACTTACTCAGAGTTAAGTAGTGCATGTTATTACTGTGTTTATTTTTGGACCACAGTCTTAATGCAAATCCCATATATGTGGTTATGCAAAATGAGCCAGATTCTGGTCATGATTACACTGGTGTACACATAGAGTGATGCCACAGTTTCACCGAGGAAGGAATCTGATCCTGTAACACAGAGGGTTGCATGGTATTTCAATTAAGTGGTTGATGTGTTTCACTGTAGAGTTAGAGGTGACATATTAATGTCCGAAGCAATTTTTGTACATTATTGACTTAAATTTGTAACACTTTCTGAAATTTTTCAGGGGGTTATTGTGCAATCATGAATGAAATAATTGTTAAAAGATTTCTGTGAAAATCAAAATACTGTATGTTGACATTGTTTTTCGCATAATTTTTGTGTCTTTTTAGCTGGCTATTTACAACATGAAACCCTGTGTTACAACCTTACTCAAAAAGAACAGTATTAGTTATTCCAAAGTATTCAGGCTAATAAAAAAATATATTCAGTATTTACATCATATCAAAGCTGACATCACTAAAATCATATCACTAAAATCATATCACTAAAAATACATGAGTGTTGAGAATACAAAAACCCAGGTAACTGCCTGGCTGAAGAAATTCGGCCAGAGAGCTGTCTGCTGTGTGGAGAAGAGTCTTTACGGGAATACAGTCTGCATGCTCCTTGCCTTTGTTCTGCGGAAGTTTTCCACGGCCATAATTTCTCAGGAGTGCTGGTCCTTTTGGGTTACGGCAAAGAGGGAGCTTGCTTACGACAAGCCAGATGATTCCTGGCAGCTGTTATAAAGGAGTAAGAAGAAATTGTTGATTGCTCTAATTACCTTATTAAAGAGCTGCCAGGACTTTAGAAGTTCTGCATTCTGTTAGGACCACAAAAGTTATTTGTCCATGTGCCATTATGATAATATATACTTACCAACACCCAAAACATCATTATTACATTTACTGCCTTCCCTTTAAGTCATCCACACTGAAAGTGAGTCCACTTCTCACCTTTCCTGCTATATGTTTACTCATCATATTTCTCTTAGCTTGAGCAGTGACATTGGCTCCCTTCCTCCTCTCACCTCCCCTTTTTATTTATAACCCACTTTCAGTTTTGGACTGAGTTTCATTCCAGTGCTCTGCAATTGTATTGCGTTTCATGACACTGCAGAGGAACAGTTATATTTTAGAAAAAAACCCAAACAGTTATTTCTAATGTATCATACCACTCTCCTTTTTAAATGGGAGCACTGTCTCTTTAGATCCTGTGTGGTGTTGCATTGTCTGAAAGCATTTTCCCTTTTTTTTAGATGTTGGTCTATTTAGTGTACTGCAAGTCATTAGGATCTATTTTTCTTACACAGTTTGCACTACTTTTGGATAGTGTCAGTAATTTTATAGTCAGTGTTTTCTGGAAGCAAAGAGAAGAAATATAGAGAGTTCGTCTACTAGCTTTGTCTTTACCTTGCTATTTAATAGTTAATATTTTGTGGTATGTTAAGAGAGTTTCTATAACGTGGCACTTCTTAAGAACTCTTTTTAAAAAGTAGTAATAAACTTCAGCCAACTTGTTCTTTTTAAGTGAAACTTCCAGAGTTCTTCAATTGAATCCATTCTCCTTAATAATCATCTGGTTTTGACAATAAATATGTCACCAAAGTTACTTACTTTTTTGCAAAAAGAGAGATGGAAATCAACTCAGAATTTTATTTCATTGTTGCTAGCCTGTGAAAGAAATTGGAAAAATTAAAATCTGCAAAGAAATGTTCCTTTGCAGCTTATACAGCAAAGTAGGGTGGGTTAGAGTTTGTCAGGTAACTGATTATTCAGAAATGAGAAGTTATTCTGCATTTAGCTGCATTGCTTACTGTTTTCTTCATCATGGAAAAGAATAAAATGTGGTAACAATTTTCTGTATTTGGACTGCTGCCGCACATAATTGGGAACAACAGAGCTAAAGCCTTGATTTTGGTGAAATGCTTAGTCTGCGTGTTGGATTAAAATGTGTGCAACAAATCACTCCAATTCTATAATAATTTTTTGAACATTATTTTTTTATTTTATTACTGTAATGTTATTACTTTTCAGTTACAGACTTCGAGAACTGGGTCAGTTGCAGAGAACAAAATTGGCATGAAAATAGTTGTATATTTGTTCTTGAAAATGGGTTGCCAAAATACTTTTGAAAATGGTCAGCCTGAGTTGTTCTGTACATCAAATGCAGCTGATAATGTTAGTTTCACATGGTTAGTAAGCTGTTATTTAAAAGTCCTGTTCTTTAACCAGTATCCCAGGAAGACTAGATAATATTTGCTAGATAGACATGTTAAACAGATCATCTGTGCAGAAACGGATTTGTGAAGCAGCTTACAGAATGGAAAATAAATTTAGGCTGAAGTGTGCCAGCAAGTCAATATATGAGAACAATTTGCAACAAGCAAAGGTGAGGAAGACATGCAGAAACGGGGTCGTCAGAATCATGAATTAGAGGATAATATTCCTGGGACTGGAATATATGAGGCAGTAACTAACTTTTGTGGCGGATTAATACAGAATAAAGAGTTATGATACCAGTGGAAGTTATTTATTGCGAGTGTTAGATATGCTTCCATGGATGTTTTTTACTCTTGTTAAAATAACAAGAGGCAACTTGGAGCTGTGATCTGTCCGCAGCACAGCTGTGGTATTTTGAGACATTTCTGCTGCCAGATTTATACCCCTGCCAGAAACAATGCCTGAATGGTTGCGCTGAGTCCCCAGTTCCAGTGACATCTTAGCACTAGCCAGTGTTAAATCTCAGCAATTTGAGCTCTGTGTTGCACTGTGCGCTGAAGCAGGCGGGAAGGGGTCTTGTTAATATGTGAAGCCATCTCTGGTGCTGGAAGGGAGCAGGCAGAAGTGGCACAGTGATAATTTCTTCACATACCTAAGCCTCATTGGTAAGAAGTGTTAGACATCATAGGAAATAAGTTTTAAAATATTTACCAAGTTTTGTTTTCTTTCCTTCTGAACACCCTCTGCTATCTTTGCCATGTACTTTCCAATGATGACACACTGGGATCTGACTGGGGTGAGTAATGGTGTCTGGCTGGGGGAAGGAGAGGACAGGGAGTGCTTAACAGTGAGTAATTATTAAGGCGACGGCCCGTGTGGAAAAAAGAGTGTTGTGATTGGATGCATTTATCAACTGGCATTTCAGTGTCACCTGTGGACGGAGAATTATTGTGTCTGACTTTTTGAAACGGTTGGACGTCAGTGCGTTGAGCTAACATGGGAATGGTGTGTTGTGTGTCTGGTCTTGATTCAGTCCGTGAAGCGAGATGTGCGACATGTCTCCTGTTAAGAAAGACAGAGGTAAATAATAGTTACCCTATGGGTTCCTGAGTGTGGTTATTCACTTTTCCGACCAGCACCTAAAAGCCACAAAGTGCCATATGCAAAACATGATTTCGTGATAGCCTACAAGCGACCGAAAGGGACATAGTGCAAATGAAAATGGAGTTAGGAGCATATTACCCTTCCCTATTTCTCTGGTACAGTGACACACAGAGGTTTGCATGAATCTTTTGGGAGGGGTATGTGTGTAAAGCATTCTGTTTTTTCTCTCTGTCCTTATCAGGAGATTTTAGTGTGTCTGAAAATACCTAGAATCACTTTGAAGGACATTTGGAAACTGAGCCTGAAATGCTAAACCTTTGTGTTCTGTAACTCTCTGTGCTATGGTGGTGCTTGTTGCTATAGTCAGCTTGGTCGTGCTGTGCTCTTGTGTCAGTTCTGAGATTCTCTGTAATTCTTGGAATTTTATGGCAAAAATTCACATTTCAGGCACAGCAGATCCTGCCTCCTGAAATGAGGCAATTCTTGTTTTTCTCCATCGTCTTTAAATGTATTGCTACCTTCTCTGTAGAGAGTAAAATGATTGAAGTACAGTGAAACATACAGAGATGGAAGCTGTTTTTTCCATTAACAGCACAGTTGTTTGTATAGTGAGAGGTATCGTATGGTTTCCAATCCTGTTAAGAAACACGGCTTTCTCAAAGAAGTAAAATTTCAAGAGTTGGCATTTCTTATCATATCCATGCTGCTGTCGTGTCACCATTTATTTCAGATTTTTGATCAGAATATCTGATATACGTTTCTTCCATTCCTGGTTTTTAAACTCAGGAAAAGTGATAGGAGTTTTTTTTGTGCAAGGACACCTAAATCGGCTTAGGTAAATATGATTATAAGCGCGTATTTTTAGGATCCATTTAAGATTCTTTATTCATGGATCAATGAAAGCTAATTTTTTAAAACACTGTCTTTATCTCTGTTCCAAAAACATAATTTGCTTGATGTCATTCTCATGTCATTCTTATTGGTGACATGCAAGTCGATACATTCAAAGTTCCCTTCTCCCCCATTCATTTTTCCCATATATAAGTGTCCAGCCACTGGACATTTTTGGAAACTCCTTTGGAAATCCCATCGTCTGTTTTTCTAATTCTAATCCTACATTGTCTAATCTAAAAGTTATGTTTAAGGCAAATTTTCCCCCTCTGTAACAGAGATGTGATATCTTTTCTTGTATATAGCATTCTCGGCACCTGCGATTCCAGGCCAGGGAAAGATGGAAGCTCATGTTCTCATACTGTTCCTGTACCTGACTGCAGAGTGCTGCATTTTAATTACCCAGTATTTTTTTCTGCTCGTAATTGCACAGTTACTAGTTCTGTCACTGTTTAAAATTCCTGTTTGTAATTTCAATGCCATTGAAAAACAGAATTTATATAAAATTCTTGTGTTTTCCATTACTAATACACATTTTGGATCCTTGAAAAAAATAGTTGAACTTTGCCTGAAGCCGTGTACCGCTTTAAAAGGATCCTGCTACTGGAAGCTCAGACCGCCAACCTTTTAGCTAGCGTTATTCTTTGGCTGCGTGAGATCGGTTTCCAAAGGAGCATTCACAGGTACAAGCGGTAGCGATTCTCTCTTCCGATGGCTGGCCAAGCCGTGGCACGGGCTGTCAAGTGCGGTGGATCCCATGTGGGCAGCGCTGAGTCGGCTTTGCAGAGATGAGACTGCGTTTCTGCCTTGTGCAATCTCACTTCCAATGTTCCTCTTCTATCCCCAACTGGTAAAAATAAAAGCCACAACAAAACCAACCCACGAAACAGCAGAAACAAAAATGCTGTTAGGCAGGAAAGTAAGTTGTAATAAAGATCAGCTTTAAGGTACTTCACTTGCCTTAGAGCCCTTTCTGACCTTTCTTTCATTATTTGTGTGATAATGGAATATTCTTTTCTTTCCCTTTTCCACTGTGCTAAAGCAAGGGAAAGTTGCCAGTTCGTGTTGCTGAGGGTGGTTTCAGTTACACAGCAGTCTTGGCTGGATTTGGGGGTTCATGCCGAATTTACCCGTGTGAAGTGCGAACAGCTAGCAGGAATGCTTCCTCCCTCCAAGCTACATTCTGGGTTTGCCTCTCAGCTAGTGTGCAGCACAGGGTACTACCGTGTGAGCTGTGCACGCTGTGTGCTGAGAACTGGAAAAACAACACTTATTTTATCATTATCAATTTCTTTATGATGGCATTTTCCTGTTTTCAGTAATGAGCTCTTGATCGTGATAAGGTAAATGCTGGCTTGCTAGGATCCCATCTTTCAGCCTTTGCACCCATTCAGTTTCCATTTATTTTAACAGGGGTGGAGGGGTCTGTCAACCTTCCTGACATGTGGTTGTCAGTTTGCAAAATTAGGCTGCTAATTTGAAACTTCTAGAACTCTTTGTAGGAAACTTATAAGGAATAAATCTTGGAGGAAAGAGTGACCAGAATTTCATCCAGCATCCTTGCACTAGTGTAATTGTTTAATCTGCTTTCCACTAGTTCAAAATTTTTTTAAACTGTATTTTTACATTAAAAACTATATTGTGCTTGAAAATAAACAGAGGTTAGCATGAACTGAGGGCTTAAGATGTGTATCTGGTGTCGAAAGTCTTGCGTTATCCTGGAGTCTCTTTGGTGCTGTCCAGCATTACTTGGAACAATTATCATTATTTATTGCTGCACTTGGTTTTGATCAAAGCCTGCCAGTATTACATATTTCAGCAGCCTTTCTGGTGCTTTTAGGAACATAAAGGATCTTTTGAGAAGATAACTGAAATTATTTGATGATTGTGGCTGGAAGAGGAATGAGTTTTAGATCAAAGTGGAGTTTGTTTCTGTCCTGCGGACTTAATAAGCTGTTTAGATTAGGTGAAAATAAAGTCTATAATTCTCCATACTAATGCGCTATGAACTTGGATAATAACAAATAGGAGCTGGATTTGCTTGGTTTTGAGTGCATATTTAACCCACTTCTTGTTACTGAAACCTTGTGGAAAGATTTGCATGATTACAAAGTTAACTTCATTGAGTTCGCCATATTTCTAAGTCATATTAGCCACTGCTAAGTCATTTATAGCTTGAAAGCAAACAATTGTAAATGCTGATCCATTCATATTCTACCATAAAATACAAGATGGGTTATTCACTGCTGTCTGACGCGTGCTTCCCGCTGCGACAGAGAACAAAATGACTCCTTTTTAAACCGTCTATATATAAATGGCATAGGGACAATCTACAATGAGGGATTTCATTCTGAGGAGGTACACTGGAGATTTCCTGTTGCCGACAAAACTGGGGTGTTTCTAAAGAAATTGTCATCTATTGTTTTAATATTGGGAGTTTTGTATACAGTAAAGTAGATGGCTCTCTTAGACCTCATTTTGTTCAAGAATAAAGAATCAGTCTTGGAACTAAAATTGTTTAATTGATAGGTATAATGGATTATGACTTATTTGTGGTCATTTGTGTGTTGAATGAATAAGATAAAGCCGGTAATGTTTGGGAGTGTACTACATGCTTCCAAAGCTGCATTTCTACAATGAGAAATGAGAAAGAAGGCAATGTAAGTTTTGACAACAGCAAAAACAAGCCTGTCTAACTAGGAAAACGAAAGCAGTTACAAAATTGCTTAAAAATGGGAAAAGAACTTGATAGAAGCTCTAGTGTAGAAAATGAAGATGGGAAGTGAAGGGACACAATGAGAAATACCAAGCCAAAAAAAGTTAAAGCGATGAAAAGGAATTAAGTAATGAAGAGGAAGAGAGATGTTGTCTGAGATTCTGACCCATTTCACCATGAGGCTGACAGAATTGCTCGGAAAGAGGAGGGAGAAGTGTTCAGTAAGTGTAGCTGTAGTGTTTGGAGGGAATAAGACAGAAATTTTATATTTGCACTCTGATAGCATTTAAGGATGACATTAAATAGGAGTAATTGCATTTACATATTTTTATACAGCTAACCAGCACCAGGGAGACTGAAAAGAGCTAGCTAAAGGGTTCTCATGTCATGCAGGTTAATCCTCCATAAATCTGGAAATACAAGACCAATTTCCAGAGGCTGGAAGAAAATGATTGTTAGGCTGGGAGAAAATTGTTGTTGTTCCAATATTTTAAAAGGAAAAGAGATGACCCAGGTGATTATAGGTCTGTTAAACAGGCAAAAGATAGAATAGCAATTATAGGATGTCATACATAGTTAATGAAGAGTAAATAGTACTTAGTGTCATTTAGTACAAGCTTATCAGAAATAGGTCTTTCAGACTAACTTGATATCCCTTCTGTTTAATTGGTGAAGATAATATTGACAATGTAGCGCTATTGTATAGCTTACAGGATTTCTGTAAGCCGTTTTATTTATTATATCAAAGAGTGGGTTATAGAATTATAGCATATGGACACAGCATCCCTGGATTGGAATGCAGATTAGTTAAATGATAGGTTTCAAGGTGCACCTGGTATGGGGAGATGCGGCAGATGGGAAAAGGCATCCGCTCTTACTTCTGCCCTGTTTAACACTCTTTTATCAATGGTTTGGTGGAAATATGTTATTGTTAACAAAGTTTGGAAGTGGGATGAAAATTGGAGGAATTTATAATGTCATGACTATAAGGCAGTGTGGATTACTTAGTGACCTTGGCTGAGGCACCTGGTAACTATTTCGGGACAGACAAATATGAGGTTCATAATTTGCCGGCTATGCTTACAGGACGCTGGACTCTGTCCTGGTGCACCATAATAAAAACATTTTAGGGTTGCTTGTGAAGAATTAACTGAGTGCGCACCCCGGATGTACAGGAGACAGCAGGAGTTGGCAGTATCACTGTTTGATTGTTGCCCTTGGAGAATGGAACAAAATAAAGCCTCCTACTAGTATTTTATTAACATCTTAGCTTAATTCTGTCTGTTGGCTAAGTGGCCTGTCCTACCATAAACAAATCAAAGCAGATGTGTTCCACATGCCCTCCGTTCAGCTGTAGGCAAAGCTTACCCCCATATCTGATACAGCGTATGCCTGAATAACAGTGAAAACTGTCCTCAAAACACTTCCTGCAGTCTGTATTCTCTTCCCTTGGGACTCATGTGAGAACAACACTTGTGGCAATAAGCGTATCGGAACTCTTTTATCAGTATTACTGTAATTAATGCACTGAATGTTTAAAACAAACTGATGAAAAGTCCTCCCAAAGAGTATTACTAGAGATTAAACCAAGCAGCAAAGGGGACCTGCTGAATCTTCAGTATATAATACCCCATGTGAAATAGTCGCAATGTATTTATAGAGCTGCTTATTTTCAGTGGACTTGAATGAGAAGAAAACTTGAGAAAAATCCTCTGCAGAACACTGCTAATAAAATTCTTCGGCTGGTGGGCAATTTATCTGCGGAAGACTTGCCTGAACGTGCTGCTGTTTTGCTTTATTATGAGTTTTGTTGTGTATTTTAATCGTGACGCTGATTAGGTTTCCTGTCTTTGGCGCAGATTACAGGACCGGCCCTTGCTTCACTTTGATAACCAACCAGATGTGCCAGGGACAGCTCAGTGGAATAGTCTGCACAAAAACCCTTTGCTGCGCGACAGTTGGGAGAGCGTGGGGCCACCCCTGTGAAATGTGTCCTGCCCAGCCGCATCCCTGCCGCCGAGGCTTCATTCCAAACATTCGAAGTGGGGCCTGTCAAGGTAAGTTAGCAGCAAAGCTTCCCCAAGAGCTGCTGAAATTGTTACTGGATTAATCTTAATTGAGTTACGCTGCTGTGAATAACCTGTCCTAAGCCATTCTCAGCTATATGTGTGAAGAATGGAAAAACATTGTCAGATGCATTACTTCATGATTCAGTGAGTGCCTGATGTTCAAGTGAGTACATTAGTAACTTAGGTCATGTGAGAGCAGCCAGCATTTTAATGAATTTCTCACTGCCAGCAGCCCCTTTCCCTTCGTTCTGTAACGGGGTTTTTCTGAGTGTGTCACTCGATCATTCCGTGGAGGAATTAATTTTGTTTCAAAAAGCACTGAAAACATGCAAAAATCGATCTGTGGCAATACTGTTCCATTTATCTGGTGTGGGATTTTTTAGCTAAAATTTGTTGATTTTGGATTCATCTTGGGTGTCTTATCTCTGGAGCTATCCTGCTTCGACCTGGAGAAAAGTGCGTGTCGTGCCATTTGAAATGCCCTATTATATATTTTATACAATTTTGGAAGTGCATTTGCATTTGTTTCAAATCGTAAAATCCACCCAGATGTTGCTTACTTCTTTCAGAGCATGCCTTACCATAGAAAGTCCTTACACTGCTTTTGGCTTTTATTCTAATACTTCCAGCTGTATAAATTCTTTTATTGTCTGGATGTCTGGCAGGAAACAGGAGAAAGTTAACAGGGGCAGCTATGTATTAAACTGATGTGGATTATACATTCCCAGAACCGTATCTTTGGGGCTAGTTTCTTTCAATCTGTCTAACGTTTTCTAATAAGTTACAATATTTTTGAAAATAGGGGAGATAAAGATTCTAAATCTATGAGTAATTTTATTTAATCATGAAATTCTTATGATGGACTTCGAGGCATTAAAAATGTAGCTATCCCCTTGTCACAGGCTGAGTCCTGGCCGGTGCCTGCAGACAGGCGTGATGAACTTCGAGATGGGCATGTTTGTGTACGCTGCATAACGTGCACGTATTTTGACCTCAGCCATTCTGTTCCCCCTCTCACTGTTAAAGGTCAAAACTAAATTGGGCAGAAATCGGTGAATCGACATTCTGGACTCTTCTGAAATCTTATGTGCATAAATATGTGGCCCACACCCCTGAACTCCTGCCACACCTAGTTATATCCCTCTTGTTTGTGTCACGGAAAGTGAGTGTGGTCACGGAGAGTGACCTCTCTGATGGGTTTATGCAGTTCGGAATAAGGCTACTTCTGCTTCTACATTTCTTACATGCAGCCACACTTATGCTAATCTGTATGCGGTGCCAACACAGTTTTGGCCCTGTATGTTTGTCTTGTACTTTCCAGTTTTCTCCTCTCTTGTAATGTGTTCATAATTTCAACAGATCTGCTATGGAACCACATATTAGCTTTATTTTTCATGCAATTGTACTAAATCCAGTCCTTTTGAAATCAGATAACATCCATTCAGACTGAAGACATTTCAGGGATTTCACATCCATATTCAATCTAAATAAAGGAAAGCATGTTAAATAAAATCCAGGTTCTCTGAAGAGAAAAAGGAACCGTTATTATTGTGTGAAGTCAGAAAAAATCAAATGGAGGGGAGGGCAAGTTTATTTTAAAAAGTAAATAGAATATAGCTGCCCACAGTTTGACTTTGTCTGTCTGGCTGAAAGTTAAATTAATATCCCAGCTGAGATTTTTAAAGATACAAAGGAGGAAAATGAAAGCCAAAAGGTGGGATTTTGAAACAGACATCATGACTCAGGAGCATGACTTTTTTTTTTTTTTATTATTTTATTTTTTAAAAAGTCAGTACAGTGCCATGAAGCCTGGCTGATTACTGTTATTAAAGCACAGCATATTGCTGTAGCTCGAGTCCCAGCAACGCTGTGGCTGTGTCGAGGGTGCTGTGGCTGTGCTAGTGCCCTGTGCCTTCCAGCACAGCAGTTAGCTCTGGGACAGCACTGCTCCGGCTCCGCTGCTGCACCCCCTGACCCGTTTCAGTCAGCCCAGGCATCTTTACATAACGCTCTGCGATGCGGTACAGATATGCCCCTTGGCGTTCCTGAAGCTTCCTACTTGTGGCTCCCAGGGAAATTGCCTCTCGGCCTTTTGTACAGACATAAGACTTTGCTTTTCAGACTACAAGACACATTACAGCTGGCTCTCTGGGGTTTATAAAGGGAGATTTGAAGGCGTCATCTCCTTCAGCTTGTGTCCCTGCATTGAAACCGATCCTGGTGTGAAGCCCACGAATTCAAAACAATCAGGTTTTCCCAGCAGTAGCTGGTACTCCTTGGGGAAATGGGGGAAGTGCAGGCGTTTGGGTTGGAGAGTGGCGAGTGCTCTGCTCTCCCAAAGGACAAGGAGCAGCAGACACAGGGCAGCCGCCGGGGACTGTGAGCCAGACCTCCGCTCCCTCCTATTGCAGTGCCACTCCTCCTCCTTTAGTCTCTTTTCTCTAGCTCTTACTGAGCCATAGCAACACTTTTGCAGCTAAGTGACGCACTCGTGTTGTGCTAAAATAGCTGTGAGGCCAAAAACTGGGGCCTCTTGAAAATGTTTGTCTTGAGCTTCCTACCTAGCCTGTGATATCGTCTTTGTTGTTTCATTTTCTTGAGAGAAAAAATTAAAAGCAAAGAGAGAGAGAGAAATAAAGGAGAATAAATGTCCAAATTTATGAATGTCTAAGCAGGTCATTAATAATTCCTCCTGAGACATCAATTATGGCTATGAAACTCCTTGAGTCGAATCCTAACCGCAGCTTAAGGTCATCGGTGCTGATCTTACTGGAGTGACGGGTTAATCGTTTCCATCAGTAATGACCATGCGGTTCCCCGTGCCTCTCCGTGAGGCCCCCGCTGTGCACGTTGCCCTCTGCTTCTCCATGGCTCCTGCGTCTCTGTGCTGGTGGGCTACGCACTCTATGGAGTTGCCAAGATTTTTGAAGGGGCAAGTGATTTTGGGTGCCCAGCTTCAGATACTTTAAAGGAACCTGGGGTTTGGCAGGCTATGTTCTCTGCACACCATTCCCCAGATGTTTTGGAAAAACAAAGCAATAGCAGTTAGATGTTTAATGTCTGTAACAATAATAACCATGTGATTTCTTGCAGAAAATATTTAGAGTACTGTACTTAATCATACTTTGCATAGAGTAATTACAAAATTAGTGTCTGTCTTCGCAAGCAAGTATCATAATATTATGATGGGTGAAGAATGGATTTAGGCATATTTACTTTAATTTCTGTGTAGACAAATTATTATGGCTGTTCTTGAGAAATGACTTAAAAGTGGGTGTTTTTTCCTCTTTTATATGATAGATGTGGATGAATGCCAAGCCATCCCTGGGATCTGTCAAGGGGGAAATTGCATTAATACTGTTGGATCTTTTGAGTGCAAATGCCCAGCTGGACACAAGTTTAATGAAGTGACACAAAAATGCGACGGTAAGAACTTTTAGAACTTTATTCGGAAAGTAAAGGGGGGGGAAAGTCTTCTTTTTGGGGCCAACTTTGTTTAGAAGTTTGTAACAAAATTTCCAGTCTCTTTTGCCTTGCAAAATAGCATCCTTCACAACAAATACGAATAATGGTCCTTTCTCCTTTTAAACCAGAGAATCTTAAATATTGGCCCTGCAGTTTTTCCAGGCTTTTATTCATGTAACATTTTTCAGGCTTAAAGGTACATCTGAAACAAGTTAAACAGTAAAACTAAAAGTATTTTTAATCGATATGTTGCTGTAGAAATGCTTGACATGCACCTCTCTTGTGTGGATCTTTTAACCAAAAAGTGTATATGACTGGAAGGTTCAACACATTCCCACCTGCTCAGGTAAACTGTATTTAACATTAGCGGGAGTCGGGCACTGCTGAGTGAAGGCTGCAGGTCTGTGCTCTAAACTCATCGTTACAGTTGCAGATGTTAAAGAAGGACAAACATTTTTCCTTTCCTCATTGGTCGTCCTGTTTTGGAAGTACAACAGGTGCTAGATATTAGTGTGGAAATCTGCAGTGCGTGATTATGGAATCTTGCTAATTTTTACCTCTGATTTTACAGTATTTTTTTCTCTCCTTGTAATATAATAATCAGGCATAGACGTCTCCTTTGCTTTAAGATAATTTTGGATACATAAGGAATGTAGTACTAAAATGTGTCAATTGCACAATTTACTATGAAGTCCAGGTAATTTTTAAACTCTTACAACTGATTTCTCCTTTTAGTCACTAGACAAAAATTAAATTAATTTGAGCAGACAAGTTCCATAAGGGGTTGGTGATTTTGGAGTGTGAACTTTCAATATCATAATGGTGTGTGTGACTGAGATAGTAATGTGTGCATGCACCACCCTTTCTTGCACTGGGTGCCTTTAAGGAAGCACTCAAAATTTTTTAGTCATTTTGGAAGAATTATGACTTACCCTTTCAAAAGAAAAATGCCTATTTCAAGCATAACTTTATAATTTAATTGCAGGTTAGGGAATGTAATTTCAGAAGAGTTTGTACACAGCATGGTTTTCATATTGACTGCCAAGGGTTTTGGCAGAAAGTCACCCAACTTTAGGGTAGAACAGCAGTGCAAATGTTTCCTTCTGTGGATGAAGTATCAAGAATACTGTGAATAGGAAAGACTGAACGTGTGCCTTGTTAAGTATTAGTACTTGAAAGACTGAGAACTGTAGGCTTGCATAGGCTGCATTCTATAAACATTCCTATGGTATTTTTCGATTGTTGAATCGTGTAAATAAACCAAACAAAAAAAACCAAACAAAGACCAAAAAACCCCAATCAATCACCACCTTCAGGGCCTGCGCTTGGTAGTAGCTGAGAGACTGAACCCAAGAACCTGAGATAGCTTGGTTCGTTCTCAGATCCTGCCACAAATTTCCACAGTCTTCTGAAATCCCCTTGGAGTGATCGCATGGCTGTGAAGATAGGATGAAGTTTCTGTTTTTCAGTTCCATACCAATAGATTTTTGAACCTCAGCAGAGACTTACTTTCAGTACATCTTTATATTGCATGTACCAAGCAATTTTAGTTAAAGCTGTGTATGTATTATTACAATTAAAAACATTAAAAGTAGTACCCTTATACCAGCGGCATGAAATAGGATAGTGATTCAACAGTTAAGAGCATAGTCACGTAACAACGGAATATCCATTCTGCTTTTTTAAATTATCCCTTTGAGTTTTAAGTTGAAATCTCCAATATAAGACAAGGTATTTGCCTTATGTCAATTAATTGTAATTAATTCTAATACATAATAATTAATGTCTGACCATGTGCTTGGTTTAACTTCCTCGCCAGCAAGTAGAACTTCTGGCAGCTGTAACATATCCTTGGTCACTGATTTAGTCGAACTGGGAGCTACCTGCTGCATTGTCAGTGATGTTTTTTCAGTGGGTCCCCATTAAAGTAAGATCATGATAAACCAGTGAGACAATGCAACAAGATGGGAAATGAGGTGTGTTGGCCAAAGTTCTCTTCATTAGCATAGCTGGTGGAAAGCTGTTTATTAAGTGTTACAGTATTTCACTGCTTCATATCACCGTTCCTCTTCCAGTTGCATTAATGCTGAGGTAAATACTTTTTTGTGGTGATTGGGGGGAGTAATTTTTCCTGGAGCAGAAAAAATTAGTGATGTCTGCAAGTACATCAAGTATACTTACCTTTATAAAACTTGCATACTTAATAATGACAATGTTGCTTATATGAATGTCAACACTAATATAAATAGTGAAATACTGTTTGGGTTAGGCTCAACTCTAAAATAAAGAGTGATGATTTTGCTTTTAAAAAGGTCGGACTCTATATAAACAGTGGCAACACTGACTTTAAGATAAACATTGGTGAATTTGAGTCAGAAAATGCTTGAATCTGATCCATTTACGACTGCATTTTTCTCTGTTAATTAAGGGCTCTATTCAGACCAAAATTCAATTTCCACATTTTTTGTCACTGAGAGTTTTGGGACTCCTGCAGAGTATAATCCTGGAGCAGAAGCCAGAAGTTTCTTAGCAGTGCTCCCAGGGCACTCGGACTTGAGGCTTTGGCAACTCCCTAGAAGTAGCACCGAACAAAAAGTCACACCCCTCTCTCACACCCAAGCGAGGAATGCGACCCACATCACGACAGCTAGCAAGATGCTGGGGAGGAATGTGTGCGCAGGGGGCCCGAGGCCCAGCACCACTTAGGATGGGTTGGTCCGTCAGCTCTGGTTATCTGTGTGCCACCCCAGTCCTTCCACTCCTTTCCTGCAAAGACAAGGGGTCACAAAGGTGTTAGAGCATCCAATGCTTTACCTAGGGGAAAAGGAATTGATCATTTTTATGTGACTGAATTTTTGTATATACTGTCTTCACAGGAGAAGTAGAACAGAGATCCTCTCTACTTGCTAAAACACTCATTAACGGTCCTGTGGGACTCTGGGTGTTCCCCCATCTGTTGGGGCCAAATTCCAATTTAGGCGTTACATTTAAATTCCTCCAATCGTTTTTAATGACTAGGATATTATTCACTCCTTGCCTTGGCGTGTTGGGTGGTGTTGCAGTATTTAGTCTCAGAAGTTTTTGTGGTTGGTGAAATCATTATTACAGCCATGTGTCTATCTGTTTGTAGATCTCTGGAGGAGAGGTTGGATAGAGTCCTGTGATGCCATTATTTCTGGCTGGATTCTCCCTGTCAGGAGAGCAACTGGGTGGTTGTAGATGGCTGTGACGGGCAGTTGTCATTGATCGCTCTAGAGAATAACATCCCTTTCTGCTCTGCTTTGCTGATTCTTCTTGTAGGTACCATGGAAAAAAGCGAGCTGTGTTTAAGCTCAGCTGGACTCTGGGTTCCTAAAAGATGAGAGCAGTGCTAAGTAGATACAGCTGCATTGTTAAGGCAGTCACTGGCAACCAAGGGGAAAGTAACTACACATCACAGGCAGGCTACTGATCGTAATTAAGGAGCGACTGGGGTTGGCGTAGGTTGTTATTCACATGTCTGTAGATAACACAAACTCCTAGCTGTGGAAGAAACCCTTCAAGTTCCCTCTGTTCATGTATGCAGCGAAAATCAGGCATAAGAAGGTATTTGTTAGGTTTTTTTGGCAGACACTGAAAATTTTTCTGCATTGGATCTATGACGATATTTAGTATATGGATTGAGATTCACTAGTGAAGAAAATCATCATATGGACTTTTATTTTAAAATTGCTGACAAAATCTAAGGGGAATTATAGACATTGCCTGACTTCTGCAGTAGATGTTTCATTTTCTGTCTAGAAATCTCTTGAAACTTCAGAACATTCGCTTAGTGGAGAAAGCCAGGAAAGGTAATTTTTGTTGCCTGCAGTCATCCTGCTTTGAGCTATAATCCTGTCAGATTGCATTAGTTAAACAGTGCCTAGCTGCTCAGTGCTTTTATATGGGGGATTTCCAAGAAAAACCCAAGTGCAGTAAGAAGGACGGGCAATTCGGTAGGTGCTACACTTCCCATTGCCTCAGTATGGTGCCAGGAGACACTGTGATGCTGGAGATACCATGAGACACAACACTTAAGCTCCTGATTGTTAGGGTCGTTACAGGACCCAGGACAATTTTTTTAATTCTAGTGTGCAGAATTCAAACTGGAGGGGTTATGGTTTACTTACAGTTAGTAAATCCCCTGTGCAGTTTAAGATTTTCATCCATCATTATTAAGCAGTAAAATAAACTTTATGGCTTTTTGCAATTTACAGATACAATATTTTCTTGTGTTCTGTTTCACTTGTGTTTATAAGATGCCTAACAAAAGATCCTGATTGAAAACTGCTTATTATGCCCCTAGTAGATAAGTTAGGAGGGGTCTCAGACCACAGTGAATTTGATCATTAATACTAATTATGAAATACCTATTCTCATGCCAGAACTAATTTAGCTAACCTGCCCCTGCTTCTCTTTTTGCCTTGAAGATATTGATGAATGCAGCACCATTCCTGGAATCTGTGATGGAGGAGAGTGTTCAAACACAGTTAGCAGTTACTTCTGCAAGTGTCCTCCAGGGTTTTATACAGCTCCTGATGGCTTGAAGTGCATAGGTGAGTAGAATCCTGTAAATACTAAGACAGTAGGTGTCATGAACATTCATCATTATCCAAAATGGGTTCCAGAAACGTGTTTCAATGCGTGATCTTGAAATCCTTCTTTTATATAGCAGTACATTATGTGCCTTTATATGTATTCTGAAATGAGTTTTCCATTTGTAGTATGTGTTTCCTCTTTCCCTCTTCGTTGTGACCTTCCTTTTCATTCTTCTTACTATAGTTTTTCTGTTATGCCGTATTTGTTGCCTTAAAAAAGACAGAACTTGTTTAACAGATCTCCTTGATATTCTTGCTCACGTTTGTCTTTGATTTAATCCATGTTATATTCAACAGTCATTTAGAAAAGCAAATACAATTGAGAAAGAAGGTAATCACCCCAAACAGCTTTTTTCCCCTCATTCGAAGTGTTATGACCTTAATGCAGATATTTTTCATTAAAGGAAGTAGTGTGGTAAGCTGGGTGGGGGATGTTTGCACCTGCTTTCATGATGTTGTTGATTTGGCAGTGCTGTTCTTTCAGGCTTTCACCGTAGCAGAGCAGAACCTGTCTTCCAAAGACCTGAGTAAGAATGAAACAACTGTGTGAATTAAATGACTGCCACTGCACTGCCAAAGCCATGAAAGAGTAGTGTTAGCACTTACTGCTTCTGGGAAGCATACAGCCTGCTCTGAGGCAGGTCAAGTATTCAATTAATTATTTTTTTTTTCTCATTTTTATGCAGTAATTTCTTTTTTCACTGCCAGTGCTGAATTTTGAGCAATTATTGTCATTTGAGACTCAAATAAAAGGTTTATTTCCTCAGTTTTGCCAGCACTGGGGTTCAAGAGAGCACCCTGGGTTTAATACCTTTGGTAGAAAATAATTTGGAAAAAATTGGAAAAAAAACCCTTCACAGACAAAAGTACCAAATGATATTAACTTCCCCAAGAGATCTGGAAGTAGTTTGGGTTATGATTCATTTTGAATGGTGCCATTCTGTTTCTGCAGGTTGTGAGAAATGAAGTATATTTCTTCCATTATCAAGAACAGGATTTTGGTGGATTGGATCCGTGCTGTACACTTAAAATGCCAGTGAAAGTTGCTTTTATTGCTTCAGATTAATAGCTCCTAAATGACTGTTGATCCTTAAATCATTTATTGCTGCTTGTACTTAATATTTATGAAGGAGATTCACCTTTCTGTAACAAAAAATTTCTACAGATGCACAACTTCCATTTGCTTTTTACTTTTTATAGTCACTGCTCAGTCAGGACCGCCCAACAGTTACGCCCATGTCATATCCCTGCAGTTTTCCAGCCTTTTTTACCCACTGTATTTGTAGGCTGAAATAGTTCAGCTAAAGAATTGGGTATTTAAATGATGCCAGGCTGTGTGAAGTAATATGCCAGACTATGAGCCATCATTAGAATTTTGGCTTTGTGTCCAAGGCAAAACGTGCTAAATAGGAAGCACTATTAATTATCTGCAGATATTTTGGATTGACGTCTAATATGCAGACTGCATACTTGCCATATTAACAAGGAGAGAGCCCAAATCCGTATTCGAATTGGGCAAAACATGTAATCTTGATTTAATTACAACACGCCTGTCTTAAGTGAAAAGCGTTAGCAGAATGTGTCTATTTTGTTAGAGATGAGGAAGTGCTTCTGAGAAATGTATCCCTTATGGGACTCAAACGGAGCAGCACTGGAGCCAAACATCCAAAGGAAGAACTGGGAGTTTCATTATTACAAACCTTAAAAATTAGAATAGACAAAGCAAAGATGATATCTACTAGAGCTGAAGAGCAGAAACAAGAGCAGGACATCTCAGCCCAAGTACATGAATACTGCTGTGAAGAAACCTGCTAGCCCGTACTTCTAGCTGGCATAAATTTGTATGGTCAAGTTACTTTTTGATGGTGCTGCTTTTATTTTTTTTGTTCGGTTTTGAAGAGACACATTTTTCTTGAAAGCTATTTTCATGGTGACTTTTTGCCTTTTCAAAATGCATTTTCTTTAGTGAAAAATATAAAAATATTAAAAGCTGAAACAGTAAAAAAGTTGTTTCCTGCTGTTCTTGCCCTTATTTACCTTTTGGAACAGAAAACAAAACAGAAAAAAAGAAAAAAGAATCACTTCTGATTAGGAATATGGAAAGATTTGGCATTTTTCTTTCAAACCTGCTGTCTTTTTCTGAAACTGATGTGGCTTTTGGATAAGCTCTTACACCTGTAGGAAGACAAAGATGTTCACTGTGTGCTTACCTTTTCAGGACACCTTGTGTGCTTGCACAGGTCCTGTGTAGATCCTTTTTCCAATTCTGCCCATTTTCACTTTTAAATGTTTCAAAACTTGATACTTACAAAAACTGAGAAGGATGAATTACAGAGGACAATGATAGGGTCTGGTAGAGGACTTCCTTCCTTACCATCCACCCCACCATCACACCAAGCATATCTCTCCACCCCATACGAAGACCAAAATTATAACAGATGCAGCAGGGGACAGTTTACTTCAGAGTTTTACTTGATTTTTAAAAGGGTAGATTAAGGAGTGTATGTGTTTGGCAGTTTGGTTGCGTACCAGGACAAAATGGAGGACCAGTAATAGAACTGAGCATATTTTTTTTTTCTTCATTTCGGATTTCCATTATATGATAATACGAGTGAACTAACTCAAGTTTGGAAGCAAAGGCCAACTGACTCTTTCAGCTGTACTGCCAGTAATATCCGTGTTCAGGGTTCCAGCTAATAAAAGGCAGAACCATCACAGACTCTCCCAACATATCACTATATATCAATTTCCTCAAAATAATAAGAAACTTCCCTGCTTTTTTTTATATCCACTAGAATAGCTAGTAAACTCTGGAAAGCACTGTTACCAGACAGATGAATCCATCATGCCCTGGATAACTGAGATACTGTTTCTTTAGGGAATGGTGTCTGCTGTTGTAACGTTATATCTGCAACTTTTTCCTCTACATTTTGACAGCAAATGTTCCTGTATTTTAGAAACAAACTTGGTCTGGTTTATCATGCAGCATCGAATCACACCACAGCTTATATTGAGTTTGACATGATGTGACATATTGTGAAACAATTGCTCAGAGCTTCAGATTGTATCACAAGATTTTTTTTTTTCACTATTTTTTTTTGGTTTTGCTCCTATTCACATTTTCTCTCCCTTCTCTAAGCTGGGGGATCTCTGTGCAATGTTGTTAGAGCTGAGTGTATGAAATCTGGGTACAGGACGTTCTTTGTACAGCACGTGCTTACCCTTTTCAGACAGGAAGCCAGCACATCTCCATAAACAATGTGATGGCACCAGTTAAAGCTGTGTTGCTCTTTCTTGCCTGCAAGCCTATATCTTGTCAAATCACTACATACTTCAGCTGGGGAAGCCATGACTAATGAAAAATGAATTAATGCTTTGAGAGCTGCAGTGCTGTGAGTTTATTGCTGTACATCGGTGGCTTTCAAATCAAAGCTTAGACAGAATTGATCTGGTATTACCTTTAATAGAGATGACCGCAATTTTTCTTTGGGAGCACAGAGGCATATTTTATTATATACTGAATACACTTTCCTATTCTATTTTTGCCTCCATTAATTCATTGCTGTGCCATATTTCACTTCAGCTTTCTTACAGGAGGTGTTACACCTGAATCAAAGCAGCCCAAATATTATCTAGATTTTTCTGGTTTTCTGCCTTTTGTTCTCTGATTGTTGTAATGTTGGATGTGCTATGTCATCGATAATGTAATCACCCAAGAAAAACAGGACCTTTCCCTTTTGTGAAAGTCACGTTCCTCATTGGACTGATGATTACATACCCATTTGTTTCTCTCGGTAGATGTGCGTCCTGGATACTGCTTCTCTTCTCTGACCAATGGGCGCTGCGGCAGTCAGCTCCCCCAGCCTTTGTCCAAAATGCAGTGTTGCTGTGACAGCGGCCGATGCTGGTCTTCTGGTGCAGCCACCGCTCCCGAAATGTGCCCGATCCGATCCACCGGTATGAATCCACCTCTATTCTTATGAGCATGGTTGAAAACTGAATTAGGCAGGGATTTTCTTTTATCGGTAATGTTTTAATTAAAGAACTAACACAGAATAATGGAGGCTGGAGGAGCCTTGGGAGATTGTTTAGTCCAAACTGCCTGCTCAAAGCAGAGCCTTCTGTGGTGGGTTGCTCAGGACCCCCAGGAGGCTAGGGCAAACAGACATAAACAAATGATTTAATCTGTTGCTAATTAATGTTTTGTAGCCTGGTTATTCCAGCCTTACCTGATTCATATTTTGTTGTCAGCATCCTCTTCAGGCTCAAGTTACTTCCTCCGGAGCCTTCTAATAGACCCCTATTCCCTCTGCAGTTTCATTCTCATTAGAAAACTGGGGTTTCCTTCCTCTTATGTCTAGCTTTGAGGTGCCATTTATTTCCTGACGTTTGACAGAACATGATTTCTGTCTGCTACCAAAACGTGCTGTACTTTTATTGCCTCCCTGTGTATTGAGATCCCCAGATAATGTGAGATTTGAATTTAAAGAAGATGGTGAGCAGATTGTGAAACTAAGTGTGAGGGAGTGGAGGAAAGATGTTTTTGAAATTGTTTAGGACTGGGGACCTAATGAAATGCTTAGAAAAGAAGAATACAAGAAGTTTAAGGATTGATGGGAGATCAAGAGAGGTGCAGAGTTTAGGGAGGAATGGGAGTCGTAACACTATAACAGCATAACTCCGAGGAAACTGTCAGAGGTCATGTAGGGGAGTGTTTATTATTCTTGTTTTTAATCCTTTGAATGAAACTGCGTAATAATGGAGCAGAGATCTATGATCAGAATTCTTGGAAGACTCTTCCGGCTTCTGTCACTATCTCATTAATAATATTTAAACATGTTAAATGTCCAAGACTGGCTAGAATAATGCTAACAAAATAATCTATTGATGCTCATCTGAAATAGGAAGACAAGGAGAAAGCTTTCAATCTTAAAAAGTCCCTATTTTCTTTACATACTTTTTAATTATTCATATCTAACTGGTGAATAAACTGGATGGAAAAGTGAAGTAATTTGGCCAAAGCCACAGACTGAGACATGGTGGAGAAGGAGCTAGAGCACAGGCCTTCCTGACTCAGAAATCCATGCAGGATCTTCCAGATCGTGGTTACATGCCACTTTTTTTTTTTAATTTTTTTTTAACTTTTTTTTTTTCAACTTTTTTTTTCCCTCTGACTTGGGATATAAATTGAGACTCTAAATGACCCTTTTAAAAAATGTTTTGAAATTCTTTGAAAGGCCTTACATGTATGTAAGGTACTGCTGTCATTATTTAATCAAGTTCGGTTATTCCTTAATGTATCCTGAGAAAGCAAGATGAGGAATTTAGCTGTCAGTGGCCCAAAGTCTCTCTAACTCTGAAATGGAAATTTACTGCAATATAAAGTGGAGCACTGGATGCATAATGTAACCAAGCAGTTGCATTTTCAATGTAGGCAGCAGACCCAGATGTTACTATAAAACAGGCTGTTTATTGCTAGAAATTATACATGGAGATTAAAGTTGCAATAAAAGGGCATGCACTGTATTTCTTTGCATAACACGGCAATAATTGTTTATGTGCAATGACAGGGTTTACCATTGACACTATAAATACTTGAAAAGTGGTATCTTAGGCATCCAGCCGTGTGTGTGTGTGTGTGTTCAATTCTCACCTCAGCAGTCCCTTCATGTGTGCTAATTCCATTCAACCGATGGGCAGCCCCAAAGCCGTGACTTCTTTTTGCACCGAAAGCCCAGGCTCCTGCTGGATTGGCTTTGGATAATTGGGTATTAGCAAACTAGAGTGAAAAAGAAATACCGCATTGTTTCTGTCACAAAGACTCATCAGTGGGTTGTAGAGAATGTGTGGTTAGAGAAGTGACTATTAAAACCACCATCATTAGCAAACATTTGCATATTAGAATTTGTGTATGTACATACAGAGATACTGTTTCTTCTGAATGTCTCTGTTTTATCACCAGTAGATCACTGATTGAGAGTAGATTCAGCTTACATATGAATCGGAAAAATAGAAAGCTAGCAAAAACCCCAAATAAACAAAATACAATGCATAATACAATAAAATCTTCTTGGGAATTATTTTAAGACTAAAATCGCTCTAAGGAACAATAGAGGGAAATGCAGCGACACATGAAACAAACTGATCACCTAAGAGCATTAAAGCAAATGCAAAGATCCTAATCAGGAAAAGCAGAACTTCAGGCTACCATGTTTATTTAGCAAATCCTCAGTGATTCGGGAAGAGCTTCTAATGTGTTTTACAGGTGGAAATAGAAGTGAGATGAAAGTGTTGAAGGCTGAAATATCCAGCTTAGTTCTCCCAACACTGAATTTATTTTTCAGTTCTCTTTTTTATATTGTTTCAGGAATTCATGCATTTCTAGCATCTTGTTTTCATTATATAATTCCTCTCCCCTGCTGTGCCATAAACTTTAAAATTTCGAAGTTCAAACATATTGGCTGCGCAAATAGTTATTTGTGTACACACCAATTGTGGACATGAATTAGGTCAGCTGGAAATGCGGTCTTTAATTGTGATACTCTGCATGCATTCTTTGGATCACAAGTTCCAAACCCACACTTCCCAAAGACAAAAGAGTCGGAGGAAAAGTGGGGCAGTAGGGCAGATGCCACTAATAGAGATAAACAGTAGGAGGATGCATAACACTCAGCGTAGACTGTGCTTACAGCAAAATAGATCATTTTCCCATCGTCTGGGGAAGAATGAACTCGGTGTGGATCTGACTCGGTTTCTCTTTGTCTACGCTCCTTAGACTCACTGCACCTCATTTGGTTTCTGCTTTTATTGGCAAACTTCATTTTCACAGGGAAATAGTGTTAGTGTATTCATTCTCTAATTGGTTTTGCCTCATTGCTTATATTTATATTTCTTTGTTTTAGGAGGTTAACTTCTAAGAAATCCAGTTGAAACTGGGCTTTTTTCCCTGTTCAGTATTTTTCTAACTCTGTGGCAAGCTTTGTATTAAATTAACTTGGGATCAAGTCCAGAAGTCCTTCTTTAGGTAAACTTCCTACTGAGTTCATCAAAGATTTTGCCTGAAAGAAGACTAAGTAGATGAAGATCAGGTCCCCACCTAACTGTTCGATTTCATATCCAGAATGTCAGTCGTCAGTTATGTTTACTAGCAGTCTTCTGACAAGTAGTATTGATATCCTATGGATTAATGACTCAATTCACAGAACAAAGCTTGTTACTATGAAGAAAACATACAGGCTCAGATTTTCCAGATTATTTAATGTTTGTTATTGCTAATCTGAAACACTGCGAAAAGGGGGAGAGTTGGATTAAATGGAAAGGCTACAAGAGTCTAAAACAGTATTCATGTTTTCATGTTTCAGATGAGTATCGCAAACTGTGCACAGTAGCTGCTCTGCTGCCAGCAAGACCTGAGCTTCCTCCGAGCCGTCCTGAGGTCATCCCTCCACCACTCCTTCCTGGTGTTTACCCTCCTCAACAGCCAGAAATTGTCTATCCATCTCGGGCTCCACCACCTCATGGTAAGAAAGAAAAAATAACCTTTCCTTGCACCATTTCCGTTTGGCTTCTTTAAAAACATGCATTTCTTGGGAGCAATGGTGCTTGCTTCAGCTGTTGGTATATTTTACTTACTTTACGTGAACATATAGCCTCTGGGTATCCTTCTAATCGTCGCTCGGTTACCAGGTATCTTACAGCAACCACACCTCACTGGTAGTGTTGTCCCTGTTAAGACAGGATTCAGAAACTACATCCTCACTCTCTGTACAGAGGCCCATATATTATAGTAGTTACATTACTGTTATTTTAAGGCTATTGTGAGCTTTGCTGCCTGTCAATATTGAGGACCGTGAATAGCTCTTTCACTAGGTTATGATAGTTACTTACACTAAAGAGCTTGACTGGGAGAAAGCAGCTTCTTTCAGGTTGTTTTCCTCACTCTTGCTCGGCCAGGTAGGAAACGTATCGATCAAAATACTAGTCTGCTGGACGCTGAGGCTGACCCAATGCGAAGAAAGAGCTTTTTCAGTGATACACATGGATAGGCTAAGTTTCTCTAGAGCAAGGAGGAAGCCAGAGCAGAATACTGATACATTCCTTATTGCTCAGGGAATTTACTATGTGCCCATATAGTCTGCAGTAGGCATGTGCCATCTGAAATCATTTGGCAGAGCCACACACTCTTTAGCTAGTAAACACAAGCTCGTTTTGCCTATGCTCTGTGCAGATGCAAGCAGGCTCCGCTTGCACTGGCACCAGCTGAAACTATTTAGTCTTGGTTCAGCACCAAGCTGAGCTAATAAGCCTAAGAGGCAAAGTATGTTAACTCAGGCCTGACACTGCACTGACGTAGCTGCACAGCTTCTGGTCAGCTGGGAGCACGGACAGAGCCAGCCCACGCCTGCCTGCCAAAGGCCGTATAGGCACACCTTCCAGGGTTATCGCTGCCCTCCTCTCCCTCTGCTATCTAAGAAAACGAAGAACTGAACCACTCTGCCTGCTCTTTGCTACTGTAGGCTTTTAGTAGAGTCCCTGAAGTGCCACGTACCCACTTTACCACTAGATATGAGCAGACTCGGTCCTCTTTTGTCCTGCAAAAGAGGAAAACAGGATCAGACTTGCCACAATTTAAAAGAAATCAGTGGTAGCTAGCTGTTTTCAGACAAATCCCTAACAGTCAAAGTGCCATTTTCTCTCTCCCGATGCTGATTTTACTGTGTAATTCACACTATGATGGAAGGTAAAAGTTGACTTATAATGGGAAATGCTGCATAAGTTGCAGATTACCAAAAATTATTATTATGAACTATTAAAATATTTTTCCAACTCTGTTATTTCAGTGATCTTGCCGGTGAACTTCACTGACTATTGCCAACTGTTCCGACATCTCTGCCTTAATGGGCGCTGTATTCCCACTCCTGGGAGCTACCGCTGCGAGTGCAACAAAGGATTCCAACTGGATGTTAGAGGGGAATGCATTGGTATGTGGTTTTCTGCCGTAAATCACAGAGGGGAATTTTGCTTTAAAGAAAAAAAAAACTATTTTCCACACAATGTAATAACTCTGTGTTCTTAAATAAAACAACCCCCCCTCCAAAAAAAAAAACCAACCAGTAAATAGACTTCCAAGAAGTAATTGCTTTCAACTGCAAACTTATTTTTGCAGCAGTTTTGCCTTCAAGACAGTATTTAACACATCTTGTAACTTGCCACAAAAATATGCAGAAGTAAGGTTTTCTTATTTTACTAACCTGTGACTATAATGTGTTTATTAGTAATTGCAAAAGATCTCTTTAAAATGCTACCAGCTCTTTCAGTATGCAAATGACCTATTGTTAAAAAAAAAAACCAAACAAACCAACAGTCATGATCTTGAGCTTACTAAGATTTACAAGTCCTTTTTCAGCTCATCAGGAGTATCTTGTTGGGCTCTTGAGCGCTTTAATTTTGGAACTCAGCCAGAGCTTGATGATAGGAGCAAGGATCAGCTGTCTCTTACATGCAAGATTTTGCTTCTGTCAAAATCTGTGTCTCCTGTGGGGCTGGGAATGTGGAGGTGTGGGATTAAGGCCTCTACCTCTCGCACATGCAATATCTTGTCTTGTTGAGTACTCCTTTTTTCCAGCTCCTGTTTAGCTTAGAAGAGGGATTCTTTTACTGGGAATTCAGTGGTGTCCCACTTCCTTTCAGACTGAAGCACACTGTTTCTCCAACTACAAAGCGTTAAGATACCCCTACAGACCCGAATACCTTTCAACCAATGTCTTAATAAAAATATGTTGTCTGTGTTTTGCAGATGTTGATGAATGTGAAAAGAATCCATGCATCAGTGGAGACTGTGTGAACACCCAGGGATCCTACATATGCCAGTGTCGTATAGGATATCAGAGCACGGCAACTAGAACAGAGTGCCGAGGTAAATTATGGTTTACAGCCGTAAACTGTACCATTGTATACATACCAGGAGAGAAAATAGTTTTTAGGCAAAATTTAACAGGCGTGTTAAATAGGAGGGGTTTTTAAAGAAAAATAAATCAGATATGGCAGTAAAAATTATTAACCTGCCTAAGATGGCTGTTCACAGACTGGGTTATGAAGAAAGACATTTTGTCTTGTGCTGAAAGTATCTTGGCACCATTTGTGGCTTCAAAGTAGAAGAGACATGTTTGGGTTTTTTTTAAACTATTGAGACCCTTTTTCTTTTGCTTCTTGCGGATCTCAAGGACAATTAAACATCCCTTCTTTGGAGAAACCATTTACCTATAAAAGACTGTTAAAAGACTAAGAGGTGGAGGGAAAGATAAATCTTCTACTGGGTAAATATAAGAGTAAGGTGCCCATGTGTTGTCCCTGCCCACTGTCAGAGAAAGAACTAAATATAAATTACAGCCATGAAAACTTAAATGATGTATGGAAAAGTAGTGAAGCACTGGGAAGGTCTAGGTGAGGAAGCTGTAGAACCTCCATTATTGGTGCTTTGAAGACCAGGCTCAACAATAGTCCCGATGGTCTTCATCCTGTCATCCTATGGGAGTGGTGAACACATAGCTCCTCAGTGATCAGCCCTCTGTCAGGGTTCTGTGGCTCCTGAAATGTTCTGGGGTGGGAATTTGACTGTAAAGGTGGATGCAGTCCTTTATAGTTAAGTCATAATGAGATAATTCTGACAGGAGAATGAATGACTACTTTGATATTCCATAAGAAATGAAGCATCTAAATGAAACGGAAGGTTTGAGTGCTCGGAGTCCCAGCTTGTCTTCATGTTTTGCTTTCTGCACCAAGGAGGGTTCCTTGAGCATGCCCTCGTTCTGAAGCACATTTTCTAAAAAGCCAGAAGAAAGCTGTCTGTAGTTGTGTGTGATTTTTTTTTTTTTCCTTCGCTTTGTGAATCGGAAAGGTATTTGTGGTGCAGAAACTTACTCCAATCCAGGAGGACGTGCAGAGCCAGCACCGCTGCTGCATGTTGCTGGGAGTATTTGACCTAATTGCTGCCAAACAGCCATGTTGCGGAAGCATCTTCATAGTTCAGCTGACTAGTGGTGAAGGAGTGCTGAAGTGGAGTCTCAGCGGTGATGAATTTACTGATGAGTCATTTTTGTCACACGCTTTTAATTTGACTGATTCATTACACAAACACATGGTTGTCAGAAGCCCAGTAGCTTAATGGCATTAAAGTGTGGTCACTTAGCAGTTCCTTTGCAGTCTATGGGAACTGTGCTTGCTTGACAGGCGGTTCAGAAAATGCTACGATGTGCAGAATCTTTGTTTTCTAAAGGCATTTTTAGGACCAGTTTAGGGAGAAGAAAAAGGCTAGTGGGGTGCACTTGGCAAAATACGCATATAGCACTGGTACTTGCCAAAATCAGCATGTGCTCTAAAATTACTTCACATGACTACTTTGTATGTTGAGGTTTTATTTTTTGCATACACAAATGTGCCTGTGCTGATACGCTTTTGCAAATGTATTCCTTACGTCCATTCTTGAAAAATGAAGCCTCCATAATGACCAGATGTTTATCCATTCCTTGCTCTGAGGTTCCAGGGGAGGGTTTTTTTTCTGCATGATGAGTCTGATGACTGATTAAACATTGCAGCCTATATTGCAAGCTACTGATTCAACTGGGATAAGCATCCCTTATAATTCTAGTTGGGCTGAATGAATATGTTAATTGGAGATACAGATGAATAAAATTGTCACATTATGATTATCGATCAAAACAGAAAATGCTTTTCAGTTACAGAAGAGGGGATGTAAAATGGACCTAAAAAAAAAAAAAAGGGAAATCTTATGATGATTAGCTATGAATGTATGGGAGTCAAAGCTTTAATAGCTAAGTGCTTACCATAATCTACATGACATTTCTGAGAGGAGAAGGTCAGACCTGACATGGAGATGGCAGCAATTATGGATATTTCAGTATGAGGGGAGCTTTGATTTTTGCAAGTTTCTTGGAGGACGGGGGGGAAAAATAATCCCCAATGTTATTTCATCATTTGAAAATTAGAAATGTAGCATAAACTAGTGGTGGATCTCTGGTCAGCTGTGTGTACGTAAAGAACGATGAGATTCTGTGTTAATTTTCTGCACCATGATTTAGATGGCATCAGATGTGTAAAAGTACAAATCCTAATGAACTTTAAAAACTAAAAGGCCAGAAAACTCACGAGATGCTGTAGCATTTCTGCCTGTCCAAAGGAAGAAAGCTGGTGGAGTAGCTGAAGCCAGGCTCAGGTACAACTGAGTGCCACAAAAGCGTAGGGAAAGGGACCGAACAGAGAGAAAACTCTATGCTTCTATGATAAAACTCCCTTTTATGCATTGTTGATGGATGATGCTTGTTTATCAGACGAGGGGAGGTTTATCAAGCCTGTGTGCTTTTGCTGGAAGTCAAGAGGGCTGCAAGCTGCCACTGCAGTGAGCTGCCACTTGAGCAGCTCTTACCTCTGCTGGCCTGGTTGCTTGCTTGCAAAACAGTTACTTTCAGGGATTTCTTAGCAGCTTCCCAGAACTACTGCGCTGCTAAGAAGGCAAATAATAGGTTCACAATTTCGAGAGGCATCGGTTTGCCTTCAGATAGGTGCTTAGAGAGCAGGGGCATTTGGGAGGACACCCTGTGCTCCGCTTCTTCCTGAAGCGCATCACTGAACTTCTGCAGAGAGGGCCTGGGGAAGGGCACCCCCAGGATATTTGGGAAGACGGCGTGATTGCACGATAGATAGGTCTGCATGGGCTGGTTGAGATCTCTGTGAGCAGAGTCCCTTGTGTGCAGGAATCTCTGGGAGATGGTCCAGGCCTTGATGGAGAACACTGAGCAATCTGAAAAATGTCTAGACAGTCTGTCTCAGCATCTCCTCTCCCCTTCTTCGGAGGAGAGGGAGAGCTGCCAGCCTCGTGTGATATCACTATTCAGGTCCTCCAAAGCACTTGCCAAGCACCTCCTGCAGAGTGAGGGAAACGAGCAGCTGATGTTTCAAATACAAAATAAGCAGGAGAAATATCTTCTGAGATGGGAAAATCTCAATCTTTCCTGTTATCTTACAAAGCAGCAGCAGCAAAAGACAAGCTTCCCCCGTCTTTCCTTCAGTAGTTAGCTATTGTTAAGTTAAACCTCAGTAGAAATATTTTCACGATGAACAAAAATGCAAAAAAAATTGAAAGGGTCTGATTCTTGTTGGACCAAGCTGCAGGGTAATGTTCACTGAATTTTTTTCACAGCAATTCTTGAAATTTCAAGCTGATGAACATTTTCCACCCCCATAACGTTCAGTTATGGAAATCAAAATAAATCATTGTTCAGGTGAATATAGTTTCCATGTAGGGTTAAAAACCTAGGGCAAGGAGAAATGGGAAGAATTCCTCTTGAGTATAAATAAGAAAAACCCCAAAATGTTATTTTTCCTTTTGGTTGACTTTCAGACATTGACGAATGTTTACAGAATGGTCGAATCTGTAATAATGGACGATGCATAAATACAGATGGGAGTTTTCACTGTGTATGTAATGCTGGCTTTCAAGTGGCAGCTGATGGGAAAAACTGTGAAGGTAAGACTTTTCTGAAGTTACTCCATATTGGTAATTACAGTCGCAAGGGGTTATTCGTATCAATGGAAAAAAAAAAAGGACCTCTGCTGGGGGGGAAGAGAAGGAACAAGGAATCAAATTTCTAAATACCTTTTGCTGTATCTGGGAGGGCAAGTAAACTGTCTTTTGCAGCCAGTTCTGGAGCCTTGGCTTGGCAATCTTCAATGGGATGTCTGTCCAGCAGGAGAAATAGCACATACCACTATCGCAAAATGCAGTTTCTTTGATGGGAGTGGTACATTTTAAACCGGAGCACAAGTCACATGCTGCCTGATTTTACTGTGTGTTTAATAGCGTGCTTTATGGGATCTTACTGGGTGACTAGCAATGTGTTTTATGTAGATGCAGTCTGGTCTGGCCCATAAAAACTGTTTTAAGAAAAATTTGTAAACATAATTGATGTGTTCCTACCTCCCAGACCTTTAGTAAAGGGGGGAAAAAGAAGAATGTTCTTTATCATGCTTCCCAAGGTCCTTGGGAGGGTTCCCAATGATCTATTCATACGTTAAAGGAATTTCAAGCACTGTTCTTAGAAACATTTTTGGCAGAATATTATCTCAGTGATTCAGCTCAAAGACTTAATGCCAAAATTCCTGGTTGGGATAGATACACGATTTTTTTTTTTAAATCATAAATTATTTTTGTCTGACTTAGACTGTAAGTAAAAAGAAAACACACCATGTCTAGAAGTGTAATTTCTGTCCAAGACAGCTGCAATATTAAGGAAAATAGCACGATTCCGAATATATTGTAATGTCATTATGATCCAGTGATTTTATGTGCTAGTAGTGATTCTGTTAATCCTTGGTAGAGACAGACATTTTAAGACTTTGTTTTTCCTGACTCTTTTTTAGATACAGTTTAGCTGTATCTAAAGCTGCTTTTTAAATATCTTATTATGGAACTATATTGACTGAATATATTTTGAAATGAATATATTTTGGAAAAAACCTCAATTCTGATTTCTTCCTTTCCCACCAAATACCATGTGCTAATAGTAATAAGAACCAGGACATCGGCAGTCTGGTAAAACATTTTTAATTCCATTGCATATGTTGCCAGAATGTCTGTTGCATCCACTTATGAAACAGTTTCATCTCTGGCACTGTAATGCATTGAGTTTTATTCTTAGGAATACATGTGCACGCACACTAATCAGTATAGACCATGGCATTGTGCCATACCTTAATGTAACTGTGTATAGTCCTTCAGGTGAAACTGGTAAATAGTGCTGATTTTTTTGGATGTGAAGTCCAAAACTAATTTCATTTGTGCCAGGGCAAAATAAAGACTAAGAGGATATAAAAGCTTACTCAAATAAAGCGCAAAATTCTCTTTACTTGCCTTTTTTTTTCTTTTTTTTTTTTCCGGTGTGAGTAACTGTGCAGGGTTCAGAATAGCAGTGTCTGGGACCTCCACCTTTTCCTATTTGAATCCTTCATGCTATGCCATTAGGTCAGAGGGTGAATAATGCTAGTATGAAGTTATGATTAGTAAGTACCCTCCTATGTGACCTGTCGTGCTGAATCCAGGGAAGGGGTAGGTTTTATTTTACATGAAGTTGATGATGAAAGCGCCCACAGAATGCATGCTTGAGCACAGTGCTGGGAAGTCTCCCACATCATAAATCTTAGACTCAGCCAGTGGAGGTTACACAAGTTTTCACTCCAAACACAAATGCCCACTGCTCCCCTTTCAGGTGTTCTTAGTAACATAAAATTGTATTTACCATTACAAATGGGAGGCTGCTTCTAACCTAGCTTCTGTTTACATGAAGATTGCAAACCCTCTTCAATTACATGCCTTTCTCACTTTTTTGGGGTTTTTACCAACTGGCAGTTCTTAAGCTGTCCAGTTTCTCATCTGTTTTTCATTCTCTTTGCTCTTTTTGGATGCATACCTTTATATGCTAATGATTCATTATGAAAAAATGGAGTCATTGCTTTGACACATCCTCTAGGACAGTGCAGTATGTCCCATCGTATGTTTCTGATTATCGTATAACTCTGACAACTAAGAAAGAAATTAAGGTTTATCTTTTGGTTATAACTAGTAAGAGTTCTTTGTCTGAAACATTTGAGCATTATTTCTGTTATGTACATTTTCAGATATGGATGAATGCAGCATAAGGAACATGTGCCTCAATGGGATGTGCATCAATGAAGACGGCAGTTTTAAGTGCATTTGTAAACCAGGGTTCCAGTTAGCATCTGATGGACGCTATTGCAGAGGTGAGCACAATAAATTATGTGTTCCCAAAGCTTGTGAGTCATATCCCTCTGGTAGCTTCAAGAATCGCCTTATTTCCTTACAGTTGTCCTTGGGGACAAGAAACACTGGGCAGAGTTCTTGTCAGATATGCTTTTTTAATCGGCTAGAATGACTCGTCATTGTGCAAGACAGTACTCAGTCTTCTCCACAGTGTTGAGCAACCGCCCTAACCAGCCAGTGGGAAATATTCTTTGATCAAGGACTGTGTGATCTGACCTAGTTAAACTCCAGGGTTTTTTTGCCTATGAGGTCTTCTGCAGTGTGGTTCCAGTATATCTCAATTTTTGTGTTTGGCCTTTTCGTTTTCTGCCTTTGGCCACCCAAATGTCCTGGCTTATTGCCTTCTCTGGGTTTTTCTCCCACTCCTGCCTGGGTGTTCCTAGTCAATACAGCATCTCTGAGGAGTGCCCAGCACCCTGTGTGACCGAGATGCAGACGTGAGCGCCGCTGCAAGATTGTCTTTTCCATTTGCTGCACTAGCTCAGCAATACCCCCTGTGGGAGATGCTGCAGCGTTCTGGTTGCTAGTTATGTCATCAGAGTTTCCGTTCAGTCCCATCAGGAACTGGAAGTTTTGTGTGTATAAATCTTCATGTTTCAACAAGTTTTATAGGCACAAAGCAGAAGTCGAAATAAGGAATAAACAAGTGCTGGGCCAAGTTACTTGCAGTTTTTCCTTTGAAAAATTTAAAATCTTTTATCTTTTGGAATCAAGGCAGAAAAGGTGCTCGCTTGCGCTTTGGCCAATTTAAAAAAATGTCACACAGCAGCATCTTTTTGTGACCAATAACAAAAGGAAATGTTTGAATAAACAATTTGGTTTTGAGAGTTTCTGACATGAGAGGTGAATCAATTTGGATCCTGTTGCTTCTTGAACACTGTACCGATCTTAGATCTAAACTGTGTGGTGTCTAGACTTAGATTTTATATCCAAACCAGGCCAACAAATCCAGTAAAACATCCAGAACTTCTCTTGCATTTGATAACTTTTGCACTATGTATGCAGGACAGTGCTACCCAGCTTTCAGGTGGGGGAATCATGTATTTCTAATGAGAGATAACCCCACCTTTGCTGTGTAATAGGGATGTTTTGATTGGGAGAATGAATTGTTCTTTAGTTTCTCAAATGAACAAACGTACAGATCCATACAAGTGTATCCTTAGCTTAACAGCTACTGGCCGTGTTGGCTGCAGCCTTCACACAGTCCGAGCAATCAGCTTTATTTCTGTTCTTACCTGTTTTCCAAGTGGTAGGTGGATGTCTGTGCTTTGCCAAAGCTTATTTTCCAGCTGGTCTGTGTGCCGGACAGCAGCGAGAGTTGGTGTCAGACTTGGTAGGGAAGAACTCGGTGCCCATCAGGCCTTGGCACATCAAACAGTTGTGTCCCCAAAGCCCACTGGCTGCTCTCTGTGTCATTGGCAGGGATGTGACTCACTGGTGCAAGCTCAGCCCAAATGCTTGTCTTGATTTTTGCTGTGAGCATCTTCTGGTATTTTTTCTTTTCTTTTTTTTTTTTTACATCAGTCTGTGCACTGAAATGCCATCCAAGAAGATGGTATGTAAATTGCTTCAGACTACTTAAAACCCAATGATACTCAACTTCACAGCCTTTGTTACATGCCTCCTGGCTAAACAGGAGTATGGATACAGCCAAAAAGGGGTTTCTGGCCCTAGAGAAATGTTACTTTTGTGCATCAAAGGAAGAATATTTGAAAATTATCCAAAATTGCAGGCAACTCAACTGATTCCTACTGAAAGTTGGAACAGATCTTATAGTAAAAGAAAGGATTTCTCCCACTGCTTTTCAACACTTACAGTAAGCCTTGTTCTCTATGAATGAGCATGCAAACATTCATTACGTGTTAAAATTACTATTGGGTCAAAATCAAACCAGATTTTGAGACCTTGACACCCAAATTGCACTTTTTCCCAGCTTCATATTTGTCTCCTTTCTTCCACTTGCCCAAAGTATCATGAAATAATTCCCAGGAATGTAGTGGCTAGAGAGAACACAACTCTCTGGTAAATGTCTCCAGTCATGTTAGTAAAAGTTTAAAGGCTTGATCTTTAATAATGTCTTTTCCTGTACACTTTATTGTTTATCCTTATTGAGTCCTCTCTGTACACACCACATATACAGAGTAAATAACTTCTAACAGAACAGTTAACCTTTGAAACGGTCATTGTTCAAGCTGCACATCCTGAATTTCTCTGTGAAGTGAATGCATTGAGATCTTACACAAGCTGAAACTCTAAACTTACGCTTGCACATGTCGGTAGTGCCCATGCATATTTGGAACGTGTGTATGCACAAACTGACATTTCTGCAGCAAATTGGCTCCCTGCCTCTGCGGTTTTGATACAGAATTGAACATGTGTTTTTGCCAAAGTCTTTAGGGGATCAACACAGGAATATAAGAATTGCAGTGTGCAACACATTGCCCCTATAAACATCTCGCTTGATGCAATCTAAGCTGAGTTTTGAACTATGAAGAAGAATTTCAAACCCAAAGTTGAGGATACTGTAAATGACGCTTAGTTCCATAAAATTGGAATTTAAGTATAAGTACAGGGCATATGCTTGGCTGTCTGGTAAAAAATTCCACTCGGGCTTTATGAAGCAACATGCCAAAAAAGAATGTTACACCATAGTCTTGTGTATTCCCTGTAATGTAAGACATACTGAACTTATTCACCATTAGCTTCTTTTGCTGATGATTTTTCAGAAATACTTACATCAGGCAGGCAGAGTTTAAAAGCACGATGTCTGTTCCATATATTGTTTCATCTTTAGACCAAACAGGAATTCCCCAAATTGACAGCTATTGCGAGGCAACTGAAAGTGGCAGTTTAGTAGTCTGAGTAAATTTTTCCTGGTTAAAATTAGAGGACTTGGTGTGCTGAGCTGGCACTACTGAGGAAGCTAAACAGAAAAGGCAAAAACTCGTTGGACATGGAGAATGAGTCCATTAGGTGGTTTTCCAGAACCAGGTTGAGGTATTCTGGCAAAAGTCAGAAAAAGGGTATTTTTGAAGTTGTCCAAATGGTGACTTTTGCCACAGAAGACAGCGGAGCCTTGTCAAGGTTAAAAATTTGGACCTTATGCCTGCGTGTGCAGTTGATTTACTGGGTGGAATCTCAGCCCTGGTAAAAGCAGAGGCTTTTTGCCCCATCTTGAATGGAGCCAGGCTTTCAGCTGATCTGCTCAATTCTAAGTGACCAACTTTACCTTTCTATAAAACATTTAGAACAGTATTTTCAACACATTTGTAAATCGGTGCAAAAGAAAATGGATTGCGTATTTCACCTCTTGTTACCTTACGAAATCTTTTTTAGAAATTAACTACAGGACTGCCTGTCTGTTTCTATAAATAATGTTAAAAAAGGAAAGTTAATTCATTTTTTTTTTAGGAGAACTTATATCTGTCAAAGGAGTTCAGTGTTGTCTAACAAAATAACTGTCTACGCTGTTAAATAGTATGGTTGCGTTTTGAAGTCCCAACTCTGTTTTTACTTACACAGAGTAAGGACTAAATTTAAAGTGGGAAAAGCATTTAAGATTTGTCTGAAACAGAACAAAAGGTTGCAGGATGAAGTAGAAATGAATTGAGCCCATGTACTTAAATATAACTTCTATTTTAAAATGCAGTTTGAAAAAGGAATCTTGGATGATACAAGCCATGTTTTATGCCAAACAACACAAACGAAGTAAAACACAGAGGTGTTTCACTCTCAATTTGCCCTTTTAAGGTCAGAAAAAAGGAAATTGTCACACACACAGTCTCTTGTATATATTATGGAGAGTTGTTATGAAGTGATTATTTTATAAAGGTTATACATACTTCCAAACGATATTTTAAACACTCCTTTTCTTAATCACTTATAATATAATGGCATGCTCTCTGTGTCTAGAGTATGATCTTACTATTAACAGGATATGCAGCCTATATAATATTTTACTAATTTGACATCCTTTTGTGATAGTCTAATATTATAAGGCTTCACTCTTGTATCTCATTGCCAAGGACCTTATTGTTCAGTGTACTATTGTTGGGCAAAGATGGTAGCTTGTGCTCCACGATTGCTCAGGGCTCAAGTCATTAACAAATTCCTTTCAAGGCTGGAGTGCAGTCTGTCCATTGAAAGTTTATAAAATGGGCTGTAATGAGCATCTGATAGGAAAACCCAATTGTCATGCAGATCACCAGAGAGGCACTACGTGCGGGCAGAGTCTGACTGTGGACATTCAGATGTACTTCCAAAAAGTGAACCCTCAGCAGGAGGAAGGGAAATTCTTTGGTGGCCCTGTGAAGGCACATTGTAGGGGGGGGTGAAAGATTCAATTTGCTATCTGGACTGATTTCTTACAGCATAAAATAACTGTTAACACAGAGAGGGAATGCCCTGTTACATGCTACAGAAGTCCTTTGTCTCAGCAGTCACAGTTTCCTCCTTCCTCCGATTATGTTTTTGCCTGAATGACCCTTAAATCGGAAGATGTACCACTTGGGAACAAGTTAGGAAAATGTAGTCCCTTTTCGCTCTCCAATGAGAGTGAAATTGTTTTGTTCTGTTATTTTTTCCTTCTGAATTTTGCATTTTCTTCTTCCTTTTCACAGAATCAATTAATCACTATTCTTAATAAAACCTTTACTTGAACTAGTTTCCATTTACGCTTGATATTTTGTATAGGATACGTTGAAAATAAGCTGCACAAATGCAAGTTTCAGCCAGGTGTTGAACATTATGCAATTTAATTTCTAATAAAGCTCATCCTGTTCTCCAACAGACATCGATGAGTGTGAGACAGCTGGAATATGCATGAACGGGCGCTGCGTGAACACTGATGGCTCTTTCAGATGTGAATGCTTCCCTGGTCTTGCAGTAGGACTGGATGGACGCGTGTGTGTCGGTAAGACAAGGTTAATGCGTGGCGAGTCACAATTAACTAATGTTAAGGCATTAATGCTAGTCTGAAGGATGGATCAAGTTTGAATGTAGGATTTGCCATTTTGTCATGGATTGGTGAGCGGTAGTTACAGTAGATACTCACAGCTTGGGGACATTTACTGTAATAGCCCATTTTGCTCTTTGTTTCTTTTCCTTTGCATTTAAAGAGAAAAAAAGCGTGGGCCAAATCACAAGGTCAGGTAGACTACAGCATAGTGGTGTTGGAGGCGAGTAGTGCCTGTCGGTTTTGAGTAGGTGAGAATTTGCCCCATTTCTGTCAATGTAAAATTCTTCATTTGCATCTAAGCTTAAAGATTTAATTACTCTTTCACCTCTCTTCAAAGTGGGACATAAGAATTTTTCCACTTCTGCCTGTTTCTCTACAAGTGAAAGATGTTTGATGTGTTTGATTTTAAAACTGTAATGTGTCTGACAGTCATTATGGGGCAGATTTTAAAAAGGGAGAAATATCACCCCTGGACCTGAAAAGACAAACATTTTAAATCTTATCACTGGAATATGATTACTGGTTTTTTTTCTTTGTTTTTTACAAGCAAAGATAGATTGTTTTTTTTAAGGACAGCATACTTTGTGATCTTTTCCTCATGCAAGTTTCTTTTTTTCTCTCATTCTGCCTTTTTCAGCTATAAAATGAAAAAAAAAAAAAGCTTTAGTGTGGCCTTAGTGGCCTTAATCCAGGGAGTTGTACCAGTGGCGATTTTAGCCTTGATGAACCAGAGACAATTAACAAGGTTGGGAGGGGGAGAGAAAATCCTTTGTGTTAAAATCAAATCAGTCCTCTGACTCTGAGAATAAAGTAAACAGTACTGAGTTTTTTCGGAAGTTTTGAGATATAGTTGGTTCTATCTCTGAGATCCTGCTGCTGGGCCTGTCAAATTACAATCGAGTAGTGTCCCTGTCGCGTGGCAGAGACTTTGTTCTTTTCCCCATGGCTTCTTGCTAGATCAAGGTTAAGTGTCAGTTGTTCCCTTAGTACTTCACTACTGTATGTTAAGTCATTAAATGCAGTAACTAGTTTGTATGTCTGAACTCTTAGGAACATGAAGAAGAAGAATTTCCTGTCCTGAGTTAGAGTAAGGGTATAGGTGGGTGAAAAGCATAGGGAAATGGTGAAAGATGTTTTGTTTTGACAGCTATTTTACAGTGTTTATGACACCCAAGCTAGATTTAATACACGTTGTAATTTATGACAGTATAGTTGGCTATGGCAGGACTAAGAGAGATTTCTTTCCTCAGATACACATATGCGAAGCACATGCTATGGTGGCTACAAGAGAGGACAATGCGTGAGACCATTAACCGGTGCAGTTACAAAATCAGAGTGCTGTTGTGCCAGCACTGACTACGCCTTTGGGGAGCCTTGTCAGCCCTGCCCAGCGCAAAATTCAGGTACAGCATATTTACCGGCACATATTCTAATCTAAGCTTTATGTTGATAAACTGTTTTTAGAAAGGTAAAATACAGTCTTGTATTAACATTGCACCCTAAATCAGGAAGGTTAAATTGTCTTATAACATGTTACATATTTTGAGCAATCTGCTATTTTGCATGTTGGAAGAGTGCAGGAGAGAATTTTTTGAGTTAACAGTAAATGCCAATGTCTGGGTCCAGAGTTGTTACAAGCATTAAAACAGATTTTCAAACAAGAAACTATTTTGATAGATGTGGATAACAAAAAAGGTAATTTCGACCTCAAGTTATTAATGAAAACATCTTGAGTAATTCATATATTCAAATCCTTATGTACACCTGTCTGTCAGATGTTTGCTGCCTGAATTCTGTATCCTTCAAGTGATCTGAAATAGTTTATCCAGTAAGTAGCCTTTGGATGGTGAATGCAAAAACAAACATCCAGTTAAGTTGGTTGAGAATACTTGAGTCTCTCACTGAAATCCCCACCAAGCAAAGTTGTCTGGAACGTAACTTCTCTCTGGCCAGAAAGCAATCCTAATCATTCTTATAGGCAGAATCTGCTTTTAGGAAAGCACTTCTTCCGAGACGACTGTGCTGACACAGTCCCTGTCCTAAATAAAGAGACCCTGGTTTCATGGAGGTGACTTACTGCAGGGAGCTAGTTTGAAGCCGAACTTTGAGTGATGCTTTTCACTCAGCAAATTTGTTGTTGCATATAAACAAAATTTGCCATTCGATACGTAGTTCAAAAGCATCTCTTACTAGCATGGTATCTGCTTTGTAGGCAAAAACAATTTTAGATCTATATTTTAAATCTCAGTTTTAACCAATAGCTTTATAAAAAGCATTGGAGAGACAAAACCAGTGGAACAAATTAGGCTGGTTGAGCTGATGTGAGCTCTTCAGCAGGAACTTGCTGACTACCGTTTTATAACACGCTGTGTTGTTTAGAATAGCAAAACACCAAGGAAATGTTACCAGGATAGGAAGGAGCCCTTCAAGGAGCCCTTCCAGCAGCCTCTGCTGGCATCAGTGGGCTCCTCTTGCTGTACAGTAGACTTGCCATATTTTGTAAATGTTGGACTCTGTATCACTGACTTCTGTTTTATATTTGAATTACTTCAGCAGAACATTTACATATATGGAAGCTATTTTTCTCGTGTTATTTTGCCCACCTCTTCAATTGTTAAAAAAATGCCATCTCGGGTAGGGGGAGGTGTAGCATTTTTTGGGGATTTGAGTGGGGGAGGGAAAGAGAAGATTTCTTAGAGAGGAGCATTGTATCAGAGAGACTGAAAAAAATTCCTGAAAGGAAGACATTTGGGTCTCTGTGCTCCTCAGAAGCTCTTCGTCAAAGTTCCTGCCATTCCAGGCTAAAAGTTTTGCTCGTGCATGTCCAGAGCAGGTCGGCTTTCACATACAGTGGCAGCTGATTCAAGCAGGGTACATATTAATCTGCTGGTTATGGTAATATTGGGAGATATGTTGCACGTGATTTTCCTTAAAGAAGAGACAGCTAATTCCATAAATATTTGTAATATTTATTCATTTTAGCAGTGTAATTATTTGGGCTGTTATTAAAGTGCAAATATATTGGAACATGCTGACCTATATGGCAACAATGCTGTCAGTCAGTTTATTCTGTTAGTTGTTCTGAACTCAAAAGAAGAACTTGAACCTAGTGGTAACTGAGATATTTGAGATACTTTGAAACATATTTTAATGATTTTTTTTTTAAGGATAAGAGATCCTTGAGCTGCTCTGGACTCCTGAAGACACTCCTGCTAAATGAAGTTAAATATGGGCTAGATTTATAGGAAAATTTTTTCTGTTTCCTGGTCACTTTGAATGTGCACCTTGAGCAAGGGCTTGGGCATATGAGTTTTGGAGAATCTTGTTTTGAGTATGTTATGGTTCATTTGTGTAGGAGAGCCAGCATGAAGTTTATGTCTATTCCTAAATTCCTCAGTTCACCACGTGAAGTTTTTAGTCATCCATCTTCATGAGCAGATGCAGACTCTGAATCTGCTAAACTGTTTCACAGGTTCAGAACACTGAGGCTAATAATGTTTTTAGAATAATTGAAAGGCATGTTATTTCATTTGAATAATTAACTGGCATTTGTAAACAATGATGCTGAAAGCAATGAGCTAAGAAAGAATGTTTCAGTAAGTATTTTAATATTTTTCAGCTGAATATCAGGCTCTGTGCAGCAGTGGAACTGGCATGACTGCGGGAGGAAATGGTAAGATCACCTAATTCAAACTATATCAGTTCTGGCTGAAAGCGTTACCTTGATATCCTTGATTTGTTAGACATGCTGTTGGGGATGATGGCAAAAAAAGAATGGGAGAAAGGCTTATTCAAATAGCTGTTTGCAACACATTAGAATAATTTAGGATGAAATGGGTGGAGCATGCCATGTCACTAGTGCACCCTGTTTTATGCCATGGAATGTAGTGCTGTTATAAAACAATTGCAAATTTTTGAGAAGTGTTATTACCTATATGACTTAGAAATCATAATATATAAGTCATATTTGCACATTTCACGTGAAATCATCCTGAAGAATAAAGCCATGTTGAACACTGAGCTTCCTCACATGTTTTCATCTGTCAAAAAGGCCAGGCTGACAGAGTTAGGTTAACTACAGAGAAGGAGCAAATGATTACAATAAAAGCTTTGTAGTCATAGAATTGTGAAACTGCAGATGCTAAGTCAGCCAACGCTCACTAGCAGATTTGCTGGCAGTAGAGAAGGAAAAGTATTCAGAAAGGAGGGATGTTCATGCTTCGGGGAGTGATGCTGTCTGGAAATGCTACGAATCAGGAGACAACAGGGGGGTATTAGTACATGTGCATCTCTAAATGTAAGACCCCAGTTTAATACACCAGTTCTTATTCACAGTTACAAGTGTCTTAAATGTCTGTGGGCTAGAGATGGTCTTAAATCAGTGTGAAAGGGATGCTTTTTTCTCTTGAGTATGAATATTTAGGTGTGAAGTCACTAATCAGGCTGACGTGATTGTAAATATGGAGCAGCCAATGTTAGTGATATTAAAAATATATCTTTTTCTAGTTTGGACAATTAACCCCCACAACCCTTTAACAACGGACTCTCATTTTTTGTTTTTGTTTTTTACCTTTCTGTAGATATTAACGAGTGCTTACTGGATACTGATCTCTGTCCAAATGGAAGGTGTGAGAATCTGCATGGAACATACAAATGTATTTGTGACCCTGGATATGAAGTGGATTCAACTGGGAAAAACTGCATCGGTATGAAATGTCCCAGTTTTAATTTTGAAGTCTGATGCTTGTTTTTATCCTCCACCTTTTTTTTTCCGTGTTTCATCAGATCCACTATCTGCTCTTCTGATATTTCTGGATGTTTCTGCTGAAATCTTGTTTTAATTTCAGTGCTTTGCAATGCTCATAAAATCCTCCACAGTGGGGCTGTAAGGGACCATTGCCATCAGTGACTCAAATCACTGGCAACCAGGCAATAAACATCCAGTTCAGTTAAGTCCACTGAACATGCACTCTGCAGTACCAATGTTTCTCAAAATCAAAAGAAGCCAGATCCTGCAATTACAATGCACCACAGGGGGGGTGTAGGATCATCAGTGTGCTAGGTGCCTCCAAGAGCAGGGGTTTTAAGCAAAAATCCCAACTGATCATAAGAAGATAAGCATCACATATGCTACAGAAGGCTTACGTGGTTTCTCCCAACTGTGACTTTGGGGAAAATTCCCTTTCATCTTTCAGACAGGGCTGTTGGTTTAACTGTGTTGTGTACTGGCCAGACACAGGAAAATTTGTTGTCATTGGAAGCACCAGCAGAATCTGATGGCATGGTGTCTCTAGCTAGGGCTGATTTCTTGTGCTGTACAGGTGAAAAAAATGTAAAGCCAAATTTTTCATCCCAGAAAAGGTGAAATAAGTTCTTCTCGATCCTTAGAGGTGACCAGGGGAAGCCCTGTGGCATGGGATAAAAAGAATCCAAATAAGGAGGAGTCTAGTCTCTTCTCACACTATCTGGGATATAAAAAAATCCCCATCAGATGCCTGCAGACTCCTGTTACAAATTTTACTTCTGGCAATTCTCTTGTTCCATTACACGGTCCCATTGAAAGCCCATAACTTAAAACCCTTTAGATTCCTTTCTTCCACTTTCTTCCATTGGTGCATTGTTCCAGACCTCCTTTGCACAACTGATTAGAAAGTTGTTCTGATTTCCTGTTAAAATTTACTTGTTACCGTTTTATTACTAGTTGATGTTGTACTAATATTATCCTTTGACTTAGCACTGTGTCAGCACTTATCCCCAAAGTATTTATAAAGAATCATCATATCCTTTCTCAAACTCTGTTGGCTAAGCTATCCAAATCCATGCTTTCAGTCTTTTCATAAAAGCAGAGGCTGCAGCCTTCTCTTGAAAACAACTGATCTGACCACTATACAGTGTTCTGATGAGATCTGACCAGTGCCTTGTGTAATGGTGCCAGCAATTCTCCATTGCCCCTAGGAATATCCTGCCTAAATTGATTCTAGAGTGTGTTAGTCTTTTCTCAAATACATGTTATACTTTGGGATCAAAGTCAACCCCTAATTGGGAGCTACATCCAGAGTTTTCTCTTCTTGGTAGCCTTCAACTGATGAGATCTGGTTTATAGCATGTTATTGTTATTGGTCCTTAATTGCAAGGTTTTGAATGTTGGTGATTCTATTTCTTCTTATTTCTCTCATTCACGTTGTCAAGATAAATTTAGTCTTGCATGATTCTCTGTATTGGTAATAACTTCCAGCTTAGTGTTGTCCACAGCTTTTGATCCTATTCATTTTTTATTTCTACATTGCAATGAATATTTTATAGGACCAGTCCCGAGACTGATCCCTGAAAGGCATTGCTAATATCCTCCCTCCGTGGTGATTACTCCCCTTTTTAATATACCGTGCTGTAATCTCTCCTTCAGCCAGCCCTGGAACCACCTTAAAGTTCTTAAATTCCTTCCTGTTATCTCCAGCTTACATAATAATTTTATTTGAGTTCTGTATTCTCTACTTAAACCTAAATAGCTTAAGTCATCTGTGTTATCCCAGTCTAAACTATCCACTGTCTTATTTTTTAAAAAAATAAGAGTTGATCTGTCTTTGATAAGAGTCATGCTGTAATTCATCCCATTTTCCCATTTGTTTCTTTGGCTTTAATTATCCATGTCCCATTTCGGTGTCTGCCCATAGCTTATGGCATCCCTTCTCTTCTCCCCATCCATCTGTGAGTTTTCCAGCTGCTCCCCAGCCCACCCTGTTGCAGCCCACATCCATGCTCCATCACAGCTGTTTCCCATTCTTCCATAATGTTCCACCTGGCCCTCTCTCAATTTTTCTGAACTCCTGTGAAGCTTCCCACACGGTCTGTTTTATTCTGCAAATCTCCCTGCTTTTCCTCGCACTTTTGCTGTTCCCAGCTGCTGCGCTGACCTTCTGAGTCTTCCCAACTTCTCTCAACACTTTCTGAGGCCTCTCTGACTTAGCCAATTGTTTCTGTCTGCTCTCGGGGTCTCTTCTGGTCTTCACCTGCCATTCATGGCCCATTGCCACCTTCTTGCAACTTCTCTCTAATGACCACAGCTCTTCCAAAGATTTCCTAAGGGCTCTTGAAATTTAGTACTAGCATTTCTATTTAAATTTTTCACCTCTGAAGCAAGTGTAGACTTACATTGGCCTTGTTAACCATAACATCTAAGACAGTTCAGAGCCAGCTTGGAAAAAAAGGTGATTTAAAGACCAGGATGACCAGCAAACCTTTCCAAACCAATCCTCTCCTCCTTTCTTTCATGACTGTGGGGGCTGCTGTGCAGGGAATCAGAGACCGCACAGACCTATTCCACAATATAGGCAAGATGAAACTGTGATTCCCAGCTTTATTTTGAACCATGATTTGGCTGTCGCATATTATGTATATGTGTAGAAAGGAAGTATGAGCTCTTATAAAAGCAAAGCAACCTGCTAAAGAATAAAGCATAGGAAAAAGTCAACAAAAATACACAGAGAAGGGTTTTTTCTTTTTATTTTTCCTTATTGAAAAAACAGAATGAAAATGTTAACTTTTCTCTAGGTAATATTTGTGTGGTTTGAATTCATATAACTATTGTTTCCATTATTTTAATGATAATTTTCATGAAGAAGGAAGGTGCAGTAAGTGGGATCTTTAGAGTTAGTTTATTTGGAATGATCATTTCTATTTGAAATCATTCCAAGCCTGTTGCCTGCGAAAAAAATCTAGAAATCTTTTTAGTGTCTTTGAAAAGCAGTGCAAGTCACGTCTGTGAGTATTCTCTCTCTCCCCTTTGTCTCCTTCTTCTCTCCCCTTTGTCTCCTTCTTCTCTCCCCTTTGTCTCCTTCTTCTCTCCCCTTTGTCTCCTTCTTCTCTCCATATACACAAAATCTAATGAAATGTGCCTCTGGGAAGAAAATTCTGTCCTAGCTTCTATTCCAGAAATGTTTTCTTTCTTAAGAAGTTCTTGATTTTCATTGTAGACATTGATGAATGTGCACTGAACATGCTGCTTTGTGACAATGGGCAATGCAGAAATACCCCTGGAAGTTTCACCTGCACCTGTCCAAAAGGATTTGTGTACACTCCTGACCTAAAAACATGTGAAGGTAATTGGTAACACTCCATTTCATCCTAGTTTTATTCATTTGGATTGTTCTCAGATTGTGCCAGAAACACTTTGAACCTTGATGAGGATGTAATGTTTAGAACTGAAAACTACATAAAGAAGCTATATGGGGCAGTAGGGGAACGAGGAGAGACAAGGCCAAAGTGAAAGCATTAGATAACCTCATGGAACAGCCTGTATGAGGTCTGTACTAGCACTCTCCTTATTGACTACTACCAGTGGGCCCACACTGTGCCAAGGGTGAGAAAAACTTGAGAAGAGCCAAGTTTTACAAATCTGTTATCTTGTGTAGAGAACAGAGCCAGATGGCTCCTAGTTTGAACTCTTCTTGAGCCACAGGCGGGATGTGTATCAGATTATTTAAACAACACGGTCCCTCACCACAAAGCAGGGCCATAGCTGGATATCACTGAAAAATGAGATGCTGCTTCCAAGTTCAATGTTTTAATGTTCTGACATGTTAGTGTGTCTTTGGGACACAGGCATCATTAGCCTATAGTGAAGAGTTTCATAATAGAAAAACAGAATGTCAGGGAAAACTGGTCATGAGGAAAGCTTCTTCCGTTTTTCCTTAACCTGAAAAAGGCTGTATGTATTTTTGCTAATGCTTCCTGGCACTAATGGCAGTGTGTTTCTCTTCTAGATATTGATGAGTGTGAATCTAACCCCTGTGTTAATGGAGTGTGCAAAAACACACCAGGCTCTTTTGCTTGCGAATGTTCTCCTGAAAGTACTTTGGATACAACCAAAACCATCTGCATAGGTATTTATTCTTCTGAAGATTTTATGTTTACAATTTGAAAAAGTCCGGTGACATACAAACATTGTATACCAAGTTTAGAAAATATTTTAAAATAACTTGTGTAGATAAATTTAGTGGAAAATGCTACAGAAACAATGTTAAGAAAGTGTTTGTTTTCACCATTACTGTGGGTACATAAAGCGTGACTAGTGCTTGGGAGTGTGGCATGCTTCCATGTCAAATTTGAATGACAGATGAAATGTTTTTGTATCAAATACAGAAATGCTAAGACTACTTCTTCAGCACTATGCTCACCTACTTAATTCCTCCTGCAAGAGGGGTGGACGTAATCTTTTTAAGATCCACTCTCTAGAAAGGCCAGTTTTCTATTTGAGATGGAGCACAAGTAAATTGTGTACAGTCCAGACCAGCTCAAGAGCAGCCACCGACAATGCTGTGACTCAGATACTCGGTGGACTCACAGTTTCTTCCCTTACCTGTTCTGGAGGGACAGTAATTTATAGCTGTTGCATAGTCAGTCAGAAAAACTGTGGAACTGTGTCTCTGTCTGATACTTAGCTATCTCCTGCCAGTCCCTATGTGGGAAGATGAAATATCCAGACTGGGGGGTCGAATAGATTAATGGAAGATCTAGAAAGGGTTCATATCTACCCCATTCTTCTGCATGTTCCTCTAATCTGAGTCATAATAAATACAATGACTCAGGTCTTGAATGGTGTTGAGATATTCCTCGTTAAGATCAATAAGCATAAACTAGGATTGGCATGAGCTCTGTGCTGGGATGATTTCAGGCTTTAGTCCAGCATAGAGAAGAATAAATTAAGAGCTTTTAAAATAAATTCAGGTCTGATGTGGTAAGTCATACTGAAAGGGTGATTCTTTTTCATGGTTAAATTCAAGTGTGTTTGCAAATATATAAATGTATAATGCTAAACAATCTGCATGACAATACATCGGATTTTTTCCAAACAGAAACTGTTAAGGGTACCTGTTGGCAGAATATAGTGGATGGAAGATGTGAAATAAATATCAACGGAGCAACTCTGAAGTCCCAGTGCTGTTCGTCACTGGGTGCTGCTTGGGGAAGCCCGTGTACACCATGTGAACGAGGTAACACTCTTCCTTTTCCTCAGGAACCTAGGATTTTTCCTGTTCTGAGTTTGGTCCAGATTATTGTCACAGAAGTTTGGGTATAGGCTAGACAAATAACTTGTTCTGTTATCAAGCACTTATTCTTTATTGAGTCTGAAAAGGAGAAGTCTTAATGCTTGAAAGGTAGCAATGCAGCCATAGAAGGTTCTAACTTTGGATTTTATAGTAAACATTTTACAAGTTTAAATTCTGAGGGGAAGGGACCACACCTACAATCTGTAACTTGCAGCATTACTTTAGCATGGTTTGTCATAATTAGTGATCTAGAGTTCCTAATGATGTAGCCATAGATGCATGTTCCCCAGAGCTCCCGAGAAAATGTTTGCAACAAATGGATCTTTGGTGTGGTAATGGAGGGAGGAGAGGGAGTAGCCCTTGTTATTATACTCTGTAGATTAACTGATGACCTAGAGAATTATATGGTTGATCAAGAAATAGGTTGAGGTCTCTGCATATTTGCTTGATAATTAGAATGAACTGTGGGATGAGCTGGGAACCTGAGGATGAGCTGATGAATGCAGAAATGTGTGTGGCTTGTTATTTCTATATGCTGAGAGCTGCTAGTTTGCTCAAATCTTTAGTTAAATTCATCCTGTATATCTTAGCAGAATTCATCCTCATCCATCCATGGTAAATAGGGCTTTAATGTGCTGTGATCAAGTTAAATGAATTAATTGATTTGAATGAAGCAGGAATCATATAACCGCTTTTGGGTTAGCTAGCTAAGACACACAGGAAGCCAAAGAGGATAATGGGTGACACTCTGTATAGTTTATGTAGTTGACCCATCTTACCTCTTCATTATTTCAGAAAATACTGAAATACCGTCTAAGCACTCAGACTTCTCATAGCAATAAACTCCATATTTCACATATCAGTTTTGCACAAGAAGTTAATGGTGAGTTTTGGACTCTAGCATTCTAAACGTTCACTTTTGTTTTACAGACCCAATATGTCAAAAGGGATATTCAAGAATAAGAGGAACGTTGTGTGAAGGTATTTATTGTTGCCTTAACATAAATCAGAGCTTGAATGAAAAAAAGGCCAGTGTTTTGATTTAAGTGGTTAATTTAGCATAGAGGAACATTATGCCAAATTCTTACCTCGTGTAGTTCCATTGACTTCGTTAGAGTTATGTCAGGGATGAATTTGGTTTCAGTTTGTTTAACATTCCTACATACTCACAGTTTATCTCAAAGTACACACTTGCAAATATAGTGTCTACCAGTATAAGGAGATGGTTCTCTCTTCAAATACTGTTAGCTGAGTAACCTGTTTGGGCAAAGTATGCATCTTATATATGTTGTAAAGCATGGCATTATTAATACAGTGGTATGACAAGCCATCACTATGCTTTAGAAAAAGAATGTTTAAAGACTATATTTCACATGAAAGTTTTGGGGGTTTTTTCCTTAACCTTGGCTTTCTTCCACGCAACATTGTATGAAATCAGACACATTCCAAAGCACCGTTTCATTGTCGTCTTAAAAAAAAATAAATAAGGCATCAGGACACAGTTAAGCTTTGGTTAAAGAAAAGGCTGAAGATTTTTTAAATGTGTAGCTTTTTGCTTGGTATGAGATGACTCTATACTGTTCTGTGAGAATTGAAGGTCCCACCCTATTTCATCTTCATTTGAATTGATTTGAACCCCTGGCAAAGTACTGCATATTTCCATAATATGCAGAAGCTCAGAGAGTCTCAAACTGCTGTGGGTCATCCTGACTGACAACATCTGACATGACACTGCAGTTAAAATATTTTTTAAAAATTACTCCCATATGTAGCTTCCATAAAGAAACATTGTTTTTTCCCTTAACAAAAAATAAAATAAAAATAAAATTAAAAAAAGAGGAACACCCTCACACATATTCTTTGCTTTCCAAATGATGACTGAATACCTTGGCACATCTGCGCTGCAGACCCACTGTACAAAACGTATCTGACCTCAGCAACACTTTCTGGAGTGTGTAAGTGAAAGAAAAGGGAAGAAAAAAAAAAAAAAGCAGCCCCACCTATCTCTCTTCACAAGGAAAGTCTTAGAACATTTTCAACACTGCTGGGATGGAAAGTTTATCCTTCCAAGATGTAGACATAACTGTTTTCAGCATTTCCTTTACCAGCACTTCGGATTACATCTATTACATGCTTTAATCTTTCTCATTTCAATGGGACCTGGATAGCCCCAGATTTTTCAGAGCAGTTTCCCCTGCTTTTAACATACTGAAGCCATATTTGGGTTTCGACCAATGTAAGCATTTTTCAAGACGGGAAGATCTCTAGGAAATTTACTGGCAAGTGAGAGACAGGACAAGGGAGCAACTTTAGTTCCCAAAAGGTGATACTCAGTTCTCCCATACACAGCCCATGTAAAATGAGTAATGGACCTTATGCAAGGAAATAAGCAAGCTAAATTGGCAGTGTTCCTCTAGTTTACGGGTGAGCCCTGGAGTTGTCAGCTGGAATATGGCTCACAGGCCGTGAACTGTGTTTCAGTGCTTTCAAATAGTCCACCGGCTTTTTTACTTCCTGCCTTCCAGTCAATACGGGCCTTTTATTTATAATAGCTGTTCAAGGGCAGAGGCCACTGATGTCCACCCCGTGTTTCTCCTTTACCCTGCTCTGTGCGGTTTGGGAGCTGCAGAGCCTGTTGGCACCAGCAGTTTTGTCTGGTCGCACTAGCGAGCCCAACCTGCCCGCTTCTGGAGTACTCTACACATGAGTGTTCAGCTACAGATTATCAGAGTCATCCTCTTCTCATTTCTCGTTCTTATCCTCTCCTGTCATGCTTCATTTCGGGCCATATTTATTGCTGGAGGCTTTTTCCTAAAGGCAGTTGGGAAGCATGTGCTTTTCACAAAGGACACTGGTGGGAGGACCTCACACTTAGATTACTAAATATTTATTTATGTTCAGGCCAAACTAACAAGTTAATCAAATTATCCTTACCCAAAAGTGCTAAATTTGCCACGTAAATATAGAAATATAATCTTTACTTAATGGAGTTAAACTCCGTGGGCAGCTGTAAGGAGTTTATTTTAATCTATATAAAGTTACTAATTGCTGACAAGGTCGTAGGGCCAGATTTCAAACCATGTTGTAGTTTCGGACATGCAGAGGTGTGCTTGATAAGACACAAACATTAAAAATACAGAAATGTAAAAAAAAACACCCCAGCATTAAAAAAACACAGCATAACTTAATCTCTTTGGAATAATGCATAATCATATTATGCACTTACCTTTGTCTTTCTTTGCCCATTTGCTTCAAAAATCTGGCCCATAGTGAGTATGAAAATTTATATACTTTTTAAATGCCCCTCCCTTTTTTTTGTAGCTTTTGAGTTTGATTTCAGTATATGTAGGAATGACAAATAGCAACGTGTATTATTTCTAATCATCAGCAGTTTTCTGTAACTAATTGGTACTGGCTGACTTGCCTAGGAATTCCTAAATATTTGGAATTTTGCCAGGCCATGTAAACTGCTGTGGTTTTGTATTTTGTCCTAAAAACCAAACTTTAGAGTGTTCATGTTTTTTCTGATTTGTTCATGTTTAGCATGCTAGTGATTACTTTTATTCACATTTTGTTTGGAAATAGACGTAAATGAATGTGAGGTGTTTCCTGGAGTCTGTACAAATGGGCAGTGCGTCAATACCTTGGGATCGTTTGTTTGCCAGTGCCCCAATGGAATGACTTTAGATGCTTCTGGACGGACGTGTCTTGGTAGGTATTAATTCCATTTACGGGTCTACTAGGGAAGAGCAAATCTATGTGGTGAGCCATGTTTGCACTGCATATTTTCTTACAAGTAAGGAAAATTATTTCTGTCCACAGAAAGAAATTTTGAAATGGAATCAATTAGGGACATGAACTTAGTTCAACCGGAATATGAACAGATTCCAATGGTCGTAGCTAAAGCCCATCACCATCTGCTAGCTGGTGAATAGTGTTGGCTTTAGTTCCTTACAGATCATCTGTGCTTTTAGCACTCTTCATTGGCAGCCCCACTGAAATCACCAAGGTTGGAAGAGTTGGGGGGAGACTGCTCTGGGCTGGGACTCAGTTGTCTGAGGAGGGACGTGGTGTTCCTAGTCACACCATGCACCTTAATGGAGGGTGCAACAGAATACTGAAGGTTTTATGCTGTCCTTTCAAAGCACCTTTGTCCCTTTAGAATAGTAAATGCCTAAGAGTTGTCTCAGAACAAGGCATAGCTTGTAGTAACTAAAAGGCCTTATATAGATATGATGAGCTGGAATGCTTAAAATCCTCTTCTGATCCAAAATTTACTTTGTGTGGAGTACCGTTTTCAGAATGGAACTTTAAACTTACTTCAACTCTTAATTTCTGAGTTTACCATTAGTATTTTGCTGTCAGAAATTATGCAGTGTGCTTGGTACACTACTCTGAGTCCACAAAAACATGGAGCAAACTGTCCTGTGAAGGGATTCTGGAAAAGGATTCCTCTGCAGTGAACTAAACTTTCTCTTTCTCTCTCAACATATTGTTTAATTGCCCAACAGACATTCGCTTGGAGAGTTGCTACCTGCAGCATGAAGATGAGCAATGTACGTCACAAATCCCAGGCCGACACCGAATGGATGCTTGCTGCTGTTCAGTGGGGGCAGCGTGGGGCTTTGAGTGTGAGGAGTGCCCTCTGAAGGGATCACCTGAATTTGAAGCCCTTTGTCCAAGAGGATCTGGGTTCTCTACGAAGATAGAGATAACTGGGAAACCTTTCTCTAAAGGTATGTGATCCATTTGTGGTTCGTTGCCTGCTGGCTTTCCCTTTTACTCTTCCCTTGGACAACTCCTGTGGGTTTGAAGATCTCGGTGATAGTCAGGCACTTCACTTACCTTGAGGCACGTTTGAAAATCCAATTAGATTTCATGGAAATTACAGCCAGAATAAGATAACTTAGTCTGTGTCACAGACCATTAGATACCACGTAATACTGCAGCTTCAAACCACTAAATTTGCGTGTCTAGTAGAGAAGTTAAATTGTGCCTGACTTTGCTTCCTGTGTTGTGCCTAATGGCACCTCTGGCTGATGGAATAGCTTTGAAAACCTGGCACCTCATAGTACAACAAATTGAACAGTCAGCTCTGGATGTGTTGAAAGAGCAATCCTCCTTACCTGTGCAGGGTGCAGTAACTTTAATTCTGCTGTGGACCAAGGAAGGGAGGGTGAATAATTTGGGGAATTTCTTGTGGAACTACTTGGACAAGTTGAGAAAAATGTTTCCAGGATGATAGCTCAAATCAGCAGAATTTAATTTACTGTAAACCAAGTCTTGTTATGACTGTTGCTGGTAAACTTCCAGCATTAAATGGGAATCACACAGTGACACCCTAGCATCACGTACTGAAAGCTGTCTTTCCAGGGTTACCAGTGGGATTAAGCTGGACAGTGTCAGAAGCACAAATGGATGTGAATATGTTAGTAAAGAAAGCCAGTTACCCAAAAACTAAACATTCTGAAGTCTGAACGGAGGGGAAAATATATGTGAATGACAACTGCTGTTGTTAGTTTTAGCCTTAGTTTTATAAACAGTTACTAAGCCATTAATTATCCATAAAGAAAAGTGACATGTGCTTTTATTTATGCTCGTTATGTTTTCTGTGACTCATGGAAGTCACGTTTTTTTCTCAGAAACCAGAAGACAGAGTGGTTCTTTTGGAAGCACCCTTTGCCCTCGTAGGTTTGATCCTCTGTCCACTGAAATCTTATTATTGACTTCAGTGAGCTGCAGGTCAGATCCTCCAGGACAAAGGGGAGAATACCGTTTTATGGCAGAAAGTGCTCTTCGTGGTTCCAGTGCTATATTGTTGGTTAGGGTGAAGTCAGTATCAGTTCATGTAGTGCGGTCTACAATTTTCCCAAAAGGAGGGGTCATTATCATGAGAAAGGATGAGCTCTGAAGTCGGCATTGTTCTTTTATGCAGTGCTTTTGTATGGTGATAACATCATATGTCCTTACTGTTTCATTTTTAGATATCAATGAATGTAAAATGGTCCCCAGTCTTTGTACCCACGGAAAATGCAGAAATACCATTGGCAGTTTTAAGTGTAGGTGTGACAGTGGATTTGCCCTTGATTCTGAAGAGCGGAACTGCACAGGTAAGCTGCATGGATAGATCTCTCATAACTTTGATTTGAAAAGGAAAAACTGAACTCCTTTGAAAAACACTGTGAATGGGTTTTGTTTTACAGATATTGATGAATGCCGCATCTCTCCTGATCTTTGTGGCCAAGGCATCTGTGTCAATACTCCTGGAGACTTTGAATGTGAATGTTTTGAAGGCTATGAAAGCGGATTTATGATGATGAAAAACTGCATGGGTATGTTTTTTATAGACCATGGATGTGCAACGGTATACTATGTGCTATGCATAGGGCCTTTTTCTGGGGTGATTTTTTTTTTTTTTATGGTTGGGTTGCTCCTGGGTTTAGGTCTCTCTCATTTTGTGAGTCTTATTAAAGCCCACTTTAACGTAATTTCCTCCCCAAATGTGATTTTGCTGCTTCTGCAGGATGCCATAGCATAAATGAGCAAGGGGCAGGATTTTAGAATGTTAAATTTATCCCTGCAAACCCCATTTTACTAAGTGGGATGCCATCCTGAACTTTGAAGTTAGGGCAGATTAAAATTTAGAAGAAGCCTTTTTTTGAATTAATTTCATTTTATTTTTTTAACTGCACTGTGGTGTAAGGGATGAGTTGCTGTAGGAAAGGCTCCAGAGCCAATCTAGGCAGACGGTGCTGTGATGGGTAGCAGACTGTGGGGAGGGACGGGCTGCTGCCGTGGCAGTGCTGGCCCCTGTAGTGATGTGCCTTCCGTTCTCCCCACAGACATCGACGAGTGTCAGCGCAATCCCCTTCTCTGCCGAGGTGGCACCTGCATCAACACAGAGGGAAGTTTTCGATGCGATTGTCCTCCAGGCCATCAAATATCACCAAACATCTCTGCATGTATAGGTGAGATGTGCAGACAAGATCAATGTTGCGCACAGCGTTTTATACTGCTCTTGTGCTGCGCAGGCATTTCCAATGTTTGCTTTAGTATCGTTTTCATTCAGACCTAAAATGCTTTCCTCTTTTTTCTTTTGCAACAGACATTAATGAATGTGACCTAAGCACCAGCTTGTGCCGAAATGGACATTGTGTCAACCTGATTGGAAAGTATCAGTGTGCTTGCAACCCTGGATATCAGTCCACACCTGACAAGTTATACTGTGTTGGTAAGGACAAAAGCTACATGGGGTCTCTAGCGAATAGGGAAGATAAAACATAAATTCATTTTTAGTAGTTGTATAGAGACATTTTAACTGTCATTCAAAAATCTAGTACAGTCTGTCAAAAGAGTATGCAAAAAAACCCCAAAATTGTGCACATCCATTACTTTTGAGGAATGAATGAAATTATGGTAGCACTACAGTTAACTGTGTAATAGCTTATTTTCTCTAGTCAATCAATCACGATGCATAAAATAACATACTATTTTAAATGGCCTAAGACTTCAGACTTTGATCATTAAGAGGGAATACCTTGTTAAATCCTGAGTTCTGTATTTTATTAAAAATCAGCATTCCTGACAGACCATGGAGTAGAATCATGTAGTTCAATTGAATTTTTCCTAATTTGATCTGTAATTGTCTCAAATATAGGGCCTTTTCAGTAACTGTTTCCTTAAAGCCCCATTTTGTAAATGACATGTAGCTTAAATCACGTATTGTTCACTCTTATATGCATACATTTTATTGGGCCACAGAAGTACATGAAAAATCCACTGTCTTTAATTCTGCCTAGTAGATAATATTTTCCCTCGATCCTTACAAAAACTTTGTTGCCTTCATGATACTATGGTAACCCAACAGAGGTATTTTTATATGTAAAAAGAGAACTGCAGAGGTATTTGTGTATGCAGTCAGATAATATCATCTCTTTCCCTCCTGGTCAGCCTGACACATCCATCCCAATGCCTATATTTGCAAATTGTTCAAGGAGTGTGCAAATACCAAGTGTAGATTCTGGATTGATGCTGTTCTGGAAAGCTGCCTCAAAGCGTGTCCTTGAAATGTGCTTTAAAGTAAAAGGTATTGTGGGTTTTAACTGTAATTTTCTCCTTGTTTTTTTTTTTTTAGATATTGATGAGTGCAGTATAATGAATGGTGGCTGTGAGAACTTCTGTACAAACTCGGAGGGCAGCTATGAATGTAGCTGTAAACAAGGCTTTGCACTCATGCCAGACCACAGGACATGCACTGGTAAGGGAGGTTTTGGGAACTTTTGTACTGGAAGGGTTTATTTCAATAGTTTAAAAATGGACCTTGTTTTTGAGATTAAAACTATTGTAAGAAATGTACTGAAAAAAAAAAAAGTAATTAATGCACGGAAAGTTCTTTTTCTGAAGTGAACATCTCCAAAACATCAGAATTGATCAACTGCAGAACTGAATTGCTTTGAAGGGAATTGATTCTCCATAATTTCAGGAAGTGGACAAGTTGATTCTGAGTTTGATAACAAAAAGTTGTATTTTTTTCAGTAGGAGATAAATTTTCTCCCTGAAGGGAGATCTATTTGGATCTATTAGATCCAAATCCCAAATGTGTTGAAGTCAATGGAAAGAATCATCATAAACATAAACCAAAATGCTCTGCATGTGTACTGCATGGTTATATTGGGGAGAGAATACACAGAAATGCTAGAAAAGGAGCTGATTGCCCTGTTCTGTGGTTGTGTGGTGTCTGATTTAAGCAAGCAAGAAAATTCCTATTTTTAATTCTGTGTTTAGTCAAATGCAAGAGTGCTGCATTGCTTCAAAACTGAATTACTTTCAGACAAACTGAAGTCTAAATAGTATGAATCTATCTTAGGAAACAGCTCTTTGGCACTCTAAACAAGGTTTGTGAGAAAATTTTCAGAGCTGCGTAACAGCTGGGTGATCTCCTTTGGGAGTCTGGGAGTCATAATCCCAGTACGTGAATTGTACTTGGTGATTTCCACATAGGTTACTGGAGGGAGATTTCTACCCTACTCTTCTCTTACTTCTTGCTGCACAACCACTGGCCCACTGAGGCACGTGAATATTTGCCAGCAGTTTGCCAATCCATCCAAGAGCTCCTTGAAGAGCATGAGAAATATAACAGGGTTAATCCCTTGGGATAGAATTGCCTTTATAGTTGAACAAATGGAGAGTTTTCTATGCTGAATTAATAGAGAGAGCTCACATTTAGAATTTGTAAATATTTATAGACCTCTGACCAGGGTCTCAATTACCCTGAGGCCACTCACTACCATTCCAAAGGATAAAAGAGCCTTAAAGCATAGTTACATGTGGTTTGTCCCTTCATTGTAGCTTACACTGTCAGAAAGATGTGAAGTAGCCAATCTTCAGCAAGCATCGGACCCTTGATTAAAGAAAAAAACATACTAGAAAAAGTGCAAATTTGTCTGACCCTGAAATTAAGTATTTCAAAACTTAAAATATTTAGGTTAGAAATAATTTGGTTTAGGTCCAGTTTCTAGAAAAGGCAAATTCATACAAAAACTTGCCCAAGCCTTGGTGTTTGGGGCGCTTTTTCAATGCAAAAATAAAACCAGTTGATCAAAATTTTGCCTCAGCCAAAATCTAAACCCAAGTGACAGAATTTAGAGGGTCATGAGAGGGAGGGGAGGAGGGGGGAGTGGGGTTCTCTGAGCCACTTTTCTGTTTGCATCTTCTTGGCTTTACTGGGGACCAAATGACCTGAGGGATCTCAAGCCTACTGGCTAGAAGGAGTTCTGTGCTTTACTCCTGCTTGCCCTTAGCCACCCAAAGACATCTCTAAACTGAAAAACAGAGCAGATTATTCAGAGCACCTTCCTGTGTATTAAACTAAAACCTTTGGAACTGAAAACTACCATCTTTCCCTTCTCAAAATTAGAAAGGGAGGACGCGATTGCCTTTGCTGTGGGGAGTGGGAAGGATTCTCAGTGGTTTTGTCCGCACATTAACTTCACTATAAACATGTCCATAGAATTTTGTAGTCAGATCTTACCTGGGTGAGGAATAAAAAAAGCATCTGATCTTAGTTGTGAATTTTTGCTTACTTATATCGAGCCTTGACTCTGAAAAATAGAATTTCATTCATAGGCCAGCCAGTAATAGCTATTAGGTATTCATTTTCATACTCTCCTCTAAGAAAGATTTGAATGCAATAGCCAACACATAAGAAGGTTTAAATAGCAGAAACACCAGACACTTGTGATGTCAAGTCAAACTCTACCTAAGAAAATATCCAGAGATGTGAGCTGTCACCTTCACCACCCTTTTAGTTTCTAAAAGTGCTGCTGCTTTCTCTTGAAGAGATGTTAATTACATATATAAACACCTGGTGAATATTCAAAATCTGCATGCTGAAATTTTGCCTCTGCCCAAACTGAGTGAAAAATAAGAAAAAATGTATTTTGTGACATTTTCTGCTCATTGCACTGAAAATCTGGTTTTCCTGTTAGATGTTTGTGCATGTTACAAGATACAGTAGCACTGTGACCTGAGTATGTGAAACACCTATTTTACATTTTCAGTTTGCTCTCTGTGTGAACATGTCTTTTATCTTTAACATCACACAAAGCTAGAAGCCATTATGGAATATATTTCTTGATAATTGAGCTGGTAAGAATGCTGTTCAGTTCAGTAGTAGGTCAGGTTTGAATTGGTGAGGTTATGCATAAATAATCAGCTCAATTAGGAGAAACAACGGGTTCTTTGTCAGCTGATTTTCCCCCAACTGTGAAATCAGTACAGTGACAGGTTAGTAAATAAAGTTCTTTATTTCTGTCATTATTATCCCCATTTCTAGTGCTTAATTTTGCATGTTAATTCAAATTCCATTCCAAATTAACATTTCCAGGCTAATGTCCATGCCAACATTATTTGCTTGTTAATATGAACAGGGACCGGTCAGCCTTCTTCCTTGCAGAAGTTGCATATCCATACAAGCACTAGCTGGTAGAAATGCAGAAGAATAATGAACATAATATTTTAAGTTAAAGTGAGTTCATTTTCTGCAGCTGCATAATTACTGCAATCCACAATAGACTGGTCTGATAATGAGTTACACCCTTTCTCTTGGAGGGGGTTCCTGAATCTTGTCTTTTTGTGCTGATTTTTTTCCCATGGTATCACTAGGCAGAGTTTCTGATTTTTGCTCTTGCTGGTCTATGTTGGTGCTGACACAGGGAGATTCTAGGGATTTTTACAAGGAACACTAATATAACCCCAGGGACTCTGAAAGATTCCAGACCTTAGCATGGCTGCATTTATATAATAAAGCGTCTGCTTCTACAGCTTGGCCCCAATCAGTGACGGCCAATTTCATGATTTGAGAAAACAACTTACATGCTAGAGGATGTAACTATATGGCTGGTCTGACCAGCCAGATGAAATGCTAAAAAAAACCCTAAAATCTCATAGTGAAATAAATGTATGTGCTGTAATTATTCCATCATGAGTTTGACTCTGTGTTTCCAGTTTGTCGCCACCCTTGAGACCTGTAGAGGTATTGTGCATGTATGATGGCTTTTTTAAGATCTGTAAAGTCCGATACTGTTGTCACTGAATTTGACTTCAGAGCTTCCATTGACTTCAACAATGATGGATTGTATCCAAGAATATCTAGTTGTATGTGGCCATGTGGTGTGACAAAGCTTCTGTGTGTTTGGTTTTTTTCTGTCAATGATTTTTTTACCTCCAAAGTTGGTTCCTGTTCCCATTGGAGTCAGAGGGGAATGTTTGCCACTGACTCTTGTTGGAGTTGAGGACCTTACTTGTCAGGACAATTTTGCAATGTACCATTCAGTTATTTGTAAGGATTCAATTTTCGTCACATTTATCAGAACATTAAAATGTTTGCCATGATTATGGTTGGTTGCATTGCTTAAAGGTAGTGTATTTTAATCTGATTTTTTTTTTTCCCCTGTAGATATTGATGAGTGTGAAGACAATCCTAACATCTGTGATGGAGGCCAGTGTACAAACATCCCAGGAGAATACAGGTGTCTTTGCTATGATGGATTCATGGCATCTGAAGACATGAAGACTTGCATAGGTAAGTGACAGTACATATTTTCCAATCTGCTTTAACTAGGGAAAAATTATCTATTAAGGCACTATTTCCAAGTAGGCAAACAATGATATTTTAAAGAGTATTGCTCTTATCCCCTAATTTTGGCCACCTGACCATAGGACCAGCCCCATTGCACAAGCCTGTATTCATCAAATGCAGACATAACCTCTGCATATCCCTGTAGATTGGGATGCAAACATGATGATCTATAGCGTCGTGTTTTGGGTCCTCTTCCAGTGAGGTTTTTATGCAGCTCAGATGAAAGAGTGCTTGCATTAAGGAAGTGCTTGTGGATGCTGCTGTGGAAAATTTCTAGCAAGATAAATCACCGGTGCTGATTTAAACTTGTTTTTAAGACAAAACTGTGTGCAAGTGCTGTACCTTGGTAGAACAAAGTCATGAAACGGTGTATCTCCAAAACCAAATATTTGCAATCAAATGAAAAATCTGGAGTGTATTTGAGGAGAAGTGTTTGTACAAAACTAGATAATGCATGCATGCATATATAAATATATATACACACACATACATGTACATAGAAAGCATCGATAAATAGTCATAGTAATTCTTTGGCTAATATGCTGAATCTTAGTCTCTATTCTTAAAGAAAGTTGGAATTAAAGGTATGGTAATACCTTTAATACATACATACCTACGGATATGGTAATATAGCAGTCTTAAACTAGGTCTGGAAATATATGCTAGGTAAGGAAGAACTAACTTAAGCAGTTTTCTCTTTGCATACGTAGACCCAATTTTGTACCAAAACATCATATCTCAAGAGATTTTTACCCATTACTTTCTGAGAATTTTATTAATAAGTATTAATTCATGTTTTTTTAGATGTTAATGAGTGTGATCTGCATCCAAATATCTGTCTGAGTGGAACCTGTGAGAATACAAAAGGCTCATTTATCTGTCATTGCGATATGGGATATTCAGGCAAGAAAGGCACGACTGGTTGCACAGGTAAGTTTTAAAGTTTAATTATTGACTTTTAGTTAAACTCGCGAGTCTGCATGCCCTTTTCTGTAGTGTTCAATACATCCTCTCTCTGTGCTTCTTGTCACTTATTTGTGCTAAATATTGTGTATCTCTTCCAAATTTGCTGAGCTTGTGTTCTGCTGAACGTCAGTGGCACAGCATTCAGCCTGATGCTGCTTCTGCTGAAATGGTTGACAAAATATCCGCTGGGAACAAAACTGGGCTTATTACGGCGTTGTTGTTGGTCTAAGAGAACAGAAATGCCATTGCCTGTAACTTGACAGACTCCCGAGGACCTCAGTGCATTTGGATTAGTTAGTTGTATACTATGCATGCAAATAACAGGTATTTGTTCCAAGTATTATTTTGGCAAACACAGATGGCTTGAAAATGTGCTAAAATATATTTTCAGTTTTTGCAAAGCGGCAACAATGCAGCTACTCAACTACATTATATCAGCAAAATTAGAATTTGCATTATTTCATGTATTGCCAGCAAACAGAAATGAGATTCAAATATACAGGCTCCGAGGGCATGGTATTAATAATTCTAGCGCTGGTGTCTCAAGCCAAGGTGTTGAGAGTCTTAGGCTTTGCCCAAATATGAATGCAAACATATGTTTAATATAATTTTTAATGTAGACTCAGGGTAAACACATTTCTGGCAATGTCTTTGAGACAGACTTTTATTCTTAGTCTGCCCTTATTGTACAGAGTTAATAATATACTTCTGTAAGTACCCCAAATATATGAAACTGGTTTTTTACAGCTCTCATAGAACAATCTGAGAGCTGGAGTTATACTTTGCATATTGGACCATGGATGAATAGTTGTGCATTAGTAACAGCTGCTTTTGACTTACATATAAACTGATCTAAATCCAAGAAATCCCTAATTGTACCCTGTAGACCAACATTTCAATGTTCTTTGTTTCTGTGCTAAATTATACAAAGATCTTCAGTGCTCTAGACCTGAAAACCCTCATGCTGATCAGTTACACATGGCGCAGCTATCGCTCCCAGCGGAGTGAGTGATGGTCAGGAGCAGTCAGGGAAGATGAGGCAATTAGGAGAAGGCAAAAGGCAGAGAAAGGTCGCGGAGGCAGGGGAGGAATCTGAGGTATGGCTTCTGGGGAAGCGCCTGGAAACAGCCACCATTTTGGCATCATGTGACACAGGGTAGTGGCAAATGTCCCAAGCAATACGTTTTTGTTAACAGAGAGGCAGGGAAATCCCTCCGGCCTGGTCCCAGCCAAGCCCAGCCCTCTGGATGGACACTGTCTGCCGTGTGGGCTCTTCCCACTGCCTCGCACGTCTTTATCTTTCTTTCCACCCATCCTCTGCTGCTTTTGGCTATATGCTGGTGTCCCAGGGAGGATGGCGCTCACCGGGAAGACCACCAGGACAGCTTAATTACAGCAGGTGCTGTAGAGGGGCTCAGTCATTTGAGAGAGGCTGGTGGTCTAAGACAAAAAAATGAAGTATCAGTTATGCTGATATGGCTGAGATGGGACCATACTCAAAATAAATCACCAAAATCTTTTGGATTTAAATAAGAAAAGGGAGGAAGCAGAGCAGGAACTTTTCTTTTACATTCTGCTTTACTGGTGGAGACCTTTGAATTCCCCACCTCATGTTTGCACAGTATTAGAGTAGAACTGATGTTCCCGGGCTTGGGTACTGCAGACTGTGAGAGCATCCTTGAAGACTTCTTTTGGAGAGACCTTGCCAACAGCACCTTGACACCAGGATTCAATTCTTGTCTTACAGACAGATCAAAGGTATCCACAGTTTTTAGGAACTCCTGTGGAAAAAAATTACAAAAATGCACACAACACTTTGAATGGGAGGTTCTCTGTTTCATGAGAACAACTAAATAACGTCTTGTGGGTTCCATTACAGTTTTGTCTAAATATTTCAGCTCCCTTGTCATTACTGATTGTTTCCATTTTAACAAATAAACATGTTTTTTTCCCCAATCATTTCACAGTATTCAGAATCCACCCACTGACTTACATTCCCATCCCACACAGATGTTAGTTCCCCCCCCCCTCCTTGGTTCTCAGTAAGAATGTGGACAGAGTTTAGTAACAAAAATATTATTTTTAAAAAATAGGCAAAAATACACATTGTAGATGCAGGTTTCCTAGGCGAAGTGCTATGAATGGTTTAATTTCTGTTCACAAAGCAAACTGTGGCAAGACTGACTTAGAGCGGTTCATTTTAGATTTTTCTAGGCAGGCCATGGTACATAGTCACTAGAGAGAAGACTGCAGAGTTTTCCCCTAGCCCGGTTCCAAATTGCCCAGTTTTATGACAAATATCTTGTCTCTGCTTTTTCTGTCAATAAAGTATGCAGAGATGAAATCCTGTATTGGCACTCGCATTTGTATTTTATGATTCATCGCCACTCTGGAGTATTGCCTGTAAATTTGCAATATTTCACATGTAGAGCCTTAGATTTACTTGCTCTGATATTTTCACAGAGGAACAAACTCTTCTCCGACTCTCTCCCATCTATCCTTGCCAGTTACGGCTGCGTGCGCAGACCTCCCGTTCGCTCCTGGTAGAGCTGCGCTTGCACCGGCTTAGGGCGCTCTTCGCAAAGTCAAACTGAACAAGGTGAACTTGCGGGCAGAAGTTGCTAGAGACGGTCACGAGATCAAAAATAAACGTGCTTTAAAAGTCAGCTGGATTGTGTCCACAGCAGGCTCAGGGAGTCGGAGGGCTGAGCCCAGGCTCTGACTCTGCAAGGGCCATGCTGGTGCTGTTTGGAGAAAGGCTATGGAAGACGTTCAGCTGCAGCCTTGGTGTGGGATGTGAGGTTAGAGAGTTTGGTCTTGAACATTGCTTGCTGTCATGCAGTAATGATGATGATAGTGGATAAAGGAATGAGTACACATACTTGCACGGCCGACAATCGCATAGTTTTAGAGAAGGACACCTGCCACGGTGAAAGGGAGAGGTGAGCCTTGTCATTTGCCGGCAGAAATAGGTCCGTAATGTTTTGTGACTTGTACAATGCGCTTGCTTCTCTCCCCTGCCTTTGGCTTCTGGCCATCAATAATACATTGTGTTTCGGTCTTGATGGCACAAGAGAGTTCTGGTATCAGTGAAACAAATACATTTCCCCTTATGAATCTGGGAGCTGGCTGTGTCAGCCCAAATACCAGAAGATAATAATATTAAGATGCTGCCTGCCAAATGGGGGTATTACAGAAGGAGCATATTGTGAGTAGGCGTCTGTCCAGCAATAACATGCTGCGCCCCAGGCTGATGACGTAAGGATGGATAGCAGGCAAGGACTGAACTGCCCCATGTGAAACTCCAAGAGGTGCTTACGGTGCAGTATGCTGAATAAAATCCAAGAGTGATTCCAAAAAAAAAAAAAAACCCAACATTTTACAGGTATAGAGATCAGAATAGGGGAATTTTGCCATATATTTTTCTACTTGTGTGAGTTCTAAGTTGAAATTCATAGTCCTGTCCCTCTGAAAAGTCTTCCCTTTTACCTACCTGATTACATGGGCAGCAACCCAGGAGGAGGAAATGCCTTGTGACTTCCACCAGACGACGGGCCCTGTGGGAATCAGGCCCAGGCTTGAAATACCAGTGAAACGTCAGGGCGATAAAATGCACAGATATGCAGAGAGTGCCAAAAAAAATTAGAAAGTTAGAAAATGCTTAAGGGATTTACATAATTCCTGACAAACAGTACTGATGTATAGGTGGAGACTGAATTAAATTCACACTTTGCTAAGAATCCTCATAGGCTATTGAAGCCCCAATGAAATTTAACAGAAAACGTAAATGGTACACGGAGTACCTTGAGGATTTTGTGCCCTGTGATGAATGTGTGAATTTTTGTGGGTTAATGTTCGCTCTCATTCTGTTCAAATGCAGAGAAATGACTCGGGTGATTCCAGAGTATAGGTGAGAACACAGTGACTTATCCCCATGCTCCTCTCTGGCTGAGTTTAATGATCCACTTCCAGACTGTGTAGAGGTGTGCTGTGCAGGTAGTGGCTAGCCGTTTCTTTCCTTTGGTTGCCACATTTGCAAGCATAGTGCCAATGTGACAGGTATATATGATGTGTATTTCTGCTGCACATCCACAGCCCTAGAAATTTGTGCCTCTGTGATTAATGGGAGAGATGCTTTATTAATTGCCAAAGGCTTGAGAGAAAAAAAAAATTGTCAAGAGAAGAGAACTGAAGGAGCCAACAAAATAGGGTGACTGACAGGTTTTTTTCCCCAGAGTGCTTGGGATTGTTATGATGTCAGATCTGCATATTATTTATCATGCGTATTCTCATCTGTTGCAGGCAGACAACTCCCTTAGTATTAATGGGAGTTGTGCAATTACAAAGCTGAGAACATGTGTGCAGCAGGACTGGGGCACAATGGGACTGGCTGAGGATGCAGTGTCAGTCTTGGCTTGGAATGTCTTTATTTTCCTTGGCTTGTCATGGCCTCATACTGGAGGCAGAAGGAGAAGGTTGATATAAATCAGTGACTCACTCCTTTACTCTTTGGTGAAAATCCCCCTGAAGTGAATGGGAATAGGCCATCATTGTGTGAAGCCCTGACTTGAGTAGTGTCCTCCTGTGTGCTCTTTGGGTCACGATACCTTTACTCAGACTGAGTAATGCCTTTCTATTCAAACAATCACATGAAAATAGTTGGAGTATTTGAAGAGTGTAGTACTGTTTGTACTGCCATGCAGACAGCACAATCTGGACTCTTGCTCTTATTAAAGATATTTATGTTGAGTTAATTTTTCCCCTACAGAGCTCAACTTCTCCTTTTTGTTTCGTTCTGTGAAGCCATAATTCAATACTTATGGCAACATAAATCCATATTAAGCTCCAGTATAAGCAGGCATAAATTCCATTGATTTCACTGCCCCGTTTACACAGGACCGTGTTTGGTCTGAGATATTTTTTGCCTTGGAAATAATTGCGATGCAATAAATTTAGGCTTATAACTCAGCTGTGCAATGAAAGGAGAGAATAGGGATTATAGCAAAACAACTTCTGAGTTAAATGCAGATAGCTTTGAAAATAAGTAAAATCTGGGATGAAGCCAGTGATGGCATTTTATGTGCCTTAATCAGCTTTCATTTAAGTATCTGAAAACCTTTCCATGCCTCAATGAAGTAAGCCCCGCAATGTCCCTGTAAAGGTAGATGGTATTAGAAAATATATTTTGCATTCCCTATTTGATCTTTACCCCAGCATTGAAATCTATTGAATTTTTTTTCCTGGAAAAAAAGCTGAAAAGGATTTCAGGATTTTGTTCAAAGCGAGTGGAACGGCATTTCAGTGAATGATCTCTGAGAAAGTTGATCCCATTATAAATACCCGTGTTTGGATACAGATTTGTGCTCACAACTTTCATCCTGCAGAAGTTTCCAAGCTTTTTAGTGTGTGTGTCAAACAGCTGACAGGGGAACAAGTGTCTGGTGCAAGGGCACCAGTGTCACGGTGCTGCACTTCCACTGAGAGATGTTAACGGGGGTGCAAAGTGTTAGCGGGTCACTGCGAGGTGGAGTCCACAGTCACTTTATGTAGAGTTGACAATTTGCTTTCCATTGCCTTAAATTTGAGCCTGAGCATGACTTCATTGCAGTGTAGCTCTTGTATGCGAGTTTCTGTTTGTGTTTGCTGGTGGTTTAAAAAAATTCTTGGCAGAAATCTCTCCACTGATGATTTTTTTTGGTGTTGTTTAGTTGTGCTCCGCAGGGTATAAGGAAGCCTGTGATTCTTTGCATGTTTCAGAGCATCAAATAATCAAATACAGTGCAATCTTAATGTTAGCAGTGGTTTAACAGTTTCGGGTTTAAAATAATGTAAAGGTTAAAATATAGAGTGTTTGCCTCAGCTTTTTTATGTCCGTGTATACTGTGGCTGACCTCTCAAAATTCCTTCTAGTCTTTCCCTTCAGTCCAAGCCAAAATGAGGAGGGATTTTTCTGACCACCCTTAAGATTTTTGACAGACACTAGTTTCCTGTTTAGGGTGATGTTATCTTCATATGAGATTCTGCACATGCTAAAGGCAGACATGATCTGAGATTATCTGCTCCTGACCTTTTTAAGTTTAAAAAAGTGTCCGTGTGCACGCGTTCGGGCTTGTTGGTGCAGTCAACGTTCATTAATAGTAGACTCCAGCTGCCAGATTCAGATCTGTATCTTGACTTCAGCGTTCAGATTGTGGGAATACTCATGTCTGGGGTTTTGATTCAGAGCAATGCCTCATTTAGAAAGAAACCCAGAAAAGTAAGATTGGATGCAATTCCACTATACACACTTAAAAAAACCCAAAGCAAACAAACACACAAAAAACCAACCAACCAAACAAAAAAAAACCCAAACCAACAGTGGGTTTGAGAAATTTCTGGGTTTGAGTATTTAATTGTAGGATGACAGATGTATTTTGTCTGCTTCTCAGAGTCACGTGGAGCCTTTGTAAAAAGGCAAGATATATGTACAGGGCATAGAGAAAGGACACAGAGCCTCTTGTCTGAAGAAGGGTGGGAAATGTGAAAGAAAATGTGAAAGAAAAATGTGAGAAAGGGTTACAAAGGAAATTATTACCTCGACACTTTCCCCGATGGCTCCACTCTCTTGCCCTATTTAAAGAGCTAATTGTTTTTAGGTACAATGGTAGGGAAACAGATCTGTGGTTTGGGGGCTGAGAACCCCAAAGGTTGTTACATGGTTGATGGCTGATGCTTTTTCTTAATCGTCTTCTCGAGAGGGGGCTGAGCTGTGTTTTTGTGTGTGGAATCACGCAGAGTTTGAGCTTGTTTTCCCTTCCCATCAGCTATTGTACAATGAGGTGGCTTACTGCAACAGCCAAGTCACCGGGGAGGGCTGAAAAAGTGGATATAAATGCTAAGTGGTTTGATGTGTATTCTAGATAATTTACATCCTGCATGGAAGTAAAGCACAGTTAGAGAAGGCTTGGTTACAGAAAGCACTGTAAAATCCATAGCTCAGATGTGTAAGAAAATTCCTGCCAGTTTTGTTTTAGTTACCAGTAGTAATTTTGCAAAACTTTGCCTTTGAGTTTATACATTCTCCAAGTACTTACATGGAGCATTAATACTGGTTTGTGACAAGGAAGAATGGAGTTCGGTTTGGTTTTTTCTGTCTATACATTTTGACATTGCCAGAGAATGCCCAAGAATGAAAATAAGGTGAAAATAGCAAGTACTGAAATAGAATGTGCTGGCACCAATGTATGTTTTGAAGGTTGGATGACTTGCTGCCTGGTGTCTCCAAGGATGCTGACTTTTTTCCACTGTGTTAAGTTTCCTGAGGTCTTAACAAACTGCATGCCTGATGATCTTTGTGTCCATCAGCTGTCACATTAAGTACAGTGGTACAGCCCATCCTCCACCTTCCACCCGGTCTCTGGCGAAGCAGAACCTGGCTTCGTTAACTGCCTAGGGATAGTCCTAGGAGGAGTTTGCAGGTGGTACCCAGCTGGTGTTCATCAGCATCCTTGCAGATACTGGGGGGGCTGTGGGAGTGCTGCATTCCAGGAATCAATAGGCAGGAGAGTTGCTTCTGAGACCTTTTAGCAAACTGTGCAATGCAGAGCCACCCAAGTCCCACTCCACAGACTCCAGGATAGGCAGATGGGAAAGCTGTCGTCTTTCCCTCAGTCGTGTTAAGGTATGGGCGCAAGCCAGTAAATTGTAGTGGTATGTCCCTGTTGTCAGGGCAGCACAGGTCTTCATACCAGCTCTTAGTCATCAAATTTGACCCACAACCTATTGCAAAGCTGCTTGACAAACATACATCCCAGGGCGCTGTACACCTGCAGTGGTAATCTTTATGGATGCAAGTCCTCTTCCTCCCAAAGGCCTCACATTCTTTCTGAGTGCACCAGTTAGAAAAAGAAGGAAAACCTGAGTTACTGTTTTCCTCCTTGAATATAAAAGTTACCAGGGCTTTGGAGTGAACTGCAGAAGTACTGCTTTATATGCCTATCAGAAAAATAGATAGTAGGGCAGCACGTGTTCAAAATATGCTACAAGCTGCTTTGCTTTCCTTTGTTGTGATTTTATTTCTCTTCTGCTTCATTTTTAAATGTCATGTTATAAAGAAATGCAGGCTTGCTTTCATGTTCGCATTGTCTTTCTTGAGAAATTCCAGTATCAGTTATCTGGATATGAGAAAATTTGATCCATGAGCTCTTCAAACATCTCTGTGTTTTTACAGATATCAACGAGTGTGAAATTGGAGCCCATAACTGCGATAGACACGCCATATGTACAAACACAGCGGGAAGTTTCAAATGTAGCTGCAGCCCTGGCTGGATTGGAAATGGTATCAAGTGCACAGGTAAGGGTCGTATGTGCATTTGTATTTATTTGTAAGGTCAGACCAAAACTGGGTCCCAGCCATTCTGAAGAAAACAATACCACACCTACAAATTGAGAAGACGAATGGTTATGAAGCTTGTTGGGTAGATTTCACTTGATCTGTTGGGGGGCAAATTCTCCACCATGCTAACTGTGAAATCAGCATTGTCTCATGTTTAGTTTGTGAGATGGTGAAAACAGGATGGACCGTGGAGAGAGACGCTGTGTCCTTGAGGGCAGCTGATGGGAGGCAGTGAGAGGTCTCCTCGTGCTCACCATGAAAACAAGATACAGATCTTAGTTTTGAGAGTGCCCTGCAGCTTCCTCATTCACAGTTACCTTGCCAGGCTTCTTTGTTGGACTGCGAATAAGCTGTGCCTGCCTTTCCAGTCAGATGACCCCACATATGTGTGGGTTTTATCCTGGAAGATTATTTAAAGTAGAGCTTCTGTGTGCCGTACGCTATTTAAAGTTTGTATTCGTGGTGTGGTTTTTTAACTAATGTTTCTTTTTTCTTGGTTTTTTTTTCTTTTTTATTATTTTAAAGATCTGGATGAGTGCTCCAATGGAACCCACATGTGCAGCCCACATGCTGACTGCAAGAATACAATGGGCTCTTACCGCTGCCTGTGCAAAGAAGGTTATACTGGGGACGGCTTCACTTGTACAGGTGAGCTTTCTTAGGAAAGCACTGGATGACCTCCAGTGGTCCCTTGCAACCTAAGTTAGTTTACAATTCCATACACAAAAATAGCTTTTAAACATTTGAAAATACTCTCTGATATGTCATCTTCCGTTGTCTTCACCTAAGTTGCCATAACTTGAAAGAAATACTGTTTATTATACCTAGTCTAAAGCAGTCACTTCTTCCACTTGATAAAATGCAGTTTTCATTGAGCTTTTCTTGTTAGTTGGAGTGGGTGGCAAACATTAAAGCAATGCGTGATCATATAATTTGGCTAGTGAGTAAACCAGTCCATAGGCTGTCCCCCTTAGTATTTAAATAATAGGGCACATGCACTAAAATTACTTCATAAAATTGCCTAAAAACATTTGCTCTTTCCACAAGTGAGCATGTGCTGTCTGCCCTCTTTACTGCATCATCCTGAGAGATGGTGTCAGGATGCAGTGCTGACATGCAGAACGATGGAAGTAGCTGCTTCTGAAACCTCATTTTATAAACTGTAAATGTGATTATAAAACGTTGCTGGAGAGATGTTTCCCACCCACACTTCAGTCTTCTGCTTTGAAGAACAGATTAGCTCACATAAGCTCAGTCATCAGGAGCCCTGCTATTACATTAGGGGTATCAGTGTCGCTGGTGATGCTACATGGAGGGTGACCCTGTTCAGAATAAAGCCGTGCGATAGACAGCTGGCAGGCCAGGTTTTCAGCTGGTGCAAATCAGCAGCACTCTATCAACTACAGCAGGTTTTTATGGCATTTGAGAATCTGGCTTAGCAGGTTTAAGGCTGAATTGTTAATTCCAAATTATAAATGGAGCCTGGGAGTCTGTTTAATTTTCTCTGTATAATTTACTCTCGAATCTGATTCAGGTTCCTTAGTGGCCTTCATAACCCACTGCTCTTTGTTAATTTCCCATATGATGATTTCCAGGAGTCTATAAACTACATCTTTCAAATGGAGCACTTACAGAGTTTCTGCATTCAGTAAACTTTTTATTTATTTATTTTTATAATGTGGATACTTTATTGTTCATGTATTCAAGAGGTGGCTGGGACTCAAACTAGGGCACGCAAGTGTTCTGTAAGCCCTCTGCCAAAGCATGCAGCATTCACCCTGGTAGGTAGTACCTTTGATTTGCCAGCCATGGACTTTTACAAGCTCACAGTGCCAGCCAGACTCTGTTGCAACAAGTAGAGTGTTTTTGTGATGTGTAAAATTTCAGCTAGAGAATAAGGGCCGCAATCTATCTGAAGGGCAGCGTAGTCCAGTAGCAAGGCTGTCTTTCTCATCAGCTGTTAACCTGCAGTTTAATTTTGATCAAGCTATTTTCACCTATGTACCACTTTTTGTCAGTGTTTTCTGTGTTTGGCATGGAGACTGCCTATTACCATATGTTTGCTCATTGCACAGTAAACCTCTTTTTTTCAATTGCTGCCTCTAGGCTTTGCTGTAATAGAAACAATAACTGTAATAAAATTCATGTGCTCATTCCGAGTCTAAATTTGACCCTGTGTACTGCCTCCAATTGTTATTAACTATAGTTACTTTAGGAGTCTGTACCTCTCTCTGATTTTCCTTTTGATTAGAAGCTGTTATTTTCAGCGCGTAGGAAATATACCAAACTGTTACACGTAATAGCCTCTGCACATAACTAGATTGCGGTTTCTTCTGCAAGTGTTCACAGCTACTGGAATAATTAAAATCCTTGGAACACTGCATGCTTCAGCTGAAACAAATGTTGGTGAGAAAACTGTGTTTACTGTAAACCTGCATTTTCTCTTCCTTTTATAGACCTCGATGAATGCTCAGAAAACTTGAATCTCTGTGAAAATGGGCAGTGCCTCAATGCCCCCGGAGGATATCGCTGTGAATGTGATATGGGATTTTTGCCAAGTCCAGATGGGAAAGCATGTGAAGGTAATTCTCTGTAAGCTTTAAACAACACTCAACAAATTCTGCCTTAATAATATTTTATGTTTGAAAAATTTTACAATTGGTTGCAGTTGTGGTTGTATTCAGAACTGCTTGAAAATTGTCAATAGCAGATGTTTTTTTTTCAGTTTATACATTTATTATGGGCCTCTAGGTGTTTATCTACCTATCGTATAAAGAGAGAACAGCTTTTCAGAGCCTGTCTTACAACATACTATTTGTGGGTCTGACTGGTGATCCAAGAGGTGCTGTCAGCTGCCATTTCATCTTTGTCAGTTTGTACCCAGTCCTTCGTTTTATTCATAACAGTTCAACAGAAAAACTTGTTACTTTGCACTGGTGTGTATGAAGCTGAAAACCACTGATTTGGTAGCTAATACAGTGAACATGCTTTGAGGGCTTCTGTGAGGTGTAGAACCAGAGTTTTGAAGCCTTGCAGAAAGTTTATACAACCACAAAAAAAAACAAAAAAAATTCCCATGAGTATTTGTTCAGTTTTGAAAGTGTTTACACTGTTTACAACTCTTTCATAAGAGCTTTGCATGTGCAAAGATTCACAAAAAACAAACAATAAAAATGTTACCAACATGATTGACGTCATATATTTGATTGTAACATTTGAAATCCTCAGTTGATATAATGCTAATCAGTTAAGTCAAGAAGCAGCAGCCATATCACCTGACATAGTAATAACTCATAGTAACTGGTATTTGATGGAGTTCATAAGTACATCTCTATAAATGGGATTTTTTTCCCCTGAAAAGTGTTTTGTGTATATTTTTAGTAATCTACCAAAAGAAATAATTTGAGAGTGAGAGTAAAGAAATAATTTGAGAGTATTTTTCTGTAAACTAAAATAATATTAGGTTTCATAATGTTTCATGAAACAGTTTACTTTCAAACCTTTTAACTAACTTTAAATAGCTTATCTAGAGCCTAGCTCCTGTTGCTAAAACAGACTTTCCTTGATGTCTCAGATGTGTGCACTTAATGCAGTATTTTGAGATCCTTTGTAAACACACACTTTTTATTGCATCAAATTTGTTTGTTATTTATTGTTCTCCGTGCAGTGCATATGGCTTTCAATTAACACTGAATCGGATGCAGTGATTTGGACAAAAGGCACAAAAGTGAGCTGTGCTTGCCAAACTTGAGATCTGTCAAATGCAGAAACCCGAAGATGAGCGTCAAGTTCACCTTTGGGCAACAAGCTTCTCCTTCTGCAGATGACTGATGATTTAGAATGAGCTTCATTTTTTTAAAGCATATCTCCTGCCATGTTTAATTTTGCTGCTTGTCAGATTAGCCCACTAATAAGCTCAGATTGTTTCTGGCATGGCTTCCAGTGACACTGGAAGGAGCCTTTTGACCAAAAAAGAAAGGGTTATGGATTAGGTTCCTTAGGCTTGAGACATAAATCTTGCATGGTATTTTTTCCGATCTTACATGGCGTGCAGGAGCAGTTGGCTTCCAGATCCATGTTTTCTGAACCTTTTTGCAGTTCTCTGTCTATACCTTAAAAAGATAAGGAAACCTCATATTTTTTCCCCTCCTGTTCCTCTATCAGATATTGACGAGTGTTCGCTCCCTAACATCTGTGTCTATGGTACTTGTCATAACCTCCCTGGACTTTTCCGATGCGAGTGTGAAGTGGGTTACGAGTTGGACAGAAGTGGTGGTAACTGCACAGGTAAAGATAATTTTGAACAACATGCTTTTTAATTTTCTGTTAGTGTTGTGGTCGGCTCCTTAGGAAGTTCTTTTAAGAAGCTATAAAAATCAGACTGGATAGAGGAAAATATAGACTTCCCTACTGTGTGACTCAGGGTTCTCCTGCTTGCCTTTTCTACACTCCTCCTTCCCCTTCTTTGTCAGCCTCTGATCTCCCATTGCCTTAAGAGAAGAAGGGGGAAAACAGAGCAGAGAGAACCCTTCTGTTTGTCCAAATCTCCCAGGCAGAGATGTGTTGTGCTTTGTAGTTTCCATTCACAGTACTGGATGATAAGCTATGGCCATGTGTATTTTTCCCCTAAGTATTTTTTTAGTACTTTATGTGAATTTCAGTTCATAGATTGGTTTTCCAGGAAAAACTCTTTTTTCCCTCCATGAAATGATGAATTCATCTCAGACTACTGTTCTTCTAAAATGTGTATATATTTTTTAGAGCTTTCTGGAGATCAGTATCTCCTGACTAATGGATTTGGGGTGGTCAGCCTATGATACCTGATATATCAATGGTTTGCACTGTCCTCGAGTATTTGCTCACCACATGCTGCTTTTTCTTGCAGACGTTAATGAATGTGCAGATCCTACAACCTGCATTAGTGGCACGTGTGTCAACACTGCTGGTAGTTACACCTGTGAGTGCCCTCCGGATTTTGAGCTGAATCCCACCCGAGTTGGATGTGTTGGTAAGGGACCACTCCTTATTTGATTTACAAGTGAAGTTGCACAGAGGGGCTGCAAGGCTAACTGCTTAGGAATAAAGTCCCACATCGTGGAAAAGGGCTGGAACAGGCTCTCCAACTCCCCCACCCCACTGCCCCTGGCTTAGAAGTTGTAGTAGTGCAGCGGGAGTATGTCCAGAGTGATGTGGCATGCCAGCACTGCCCGGCTGCCAGAACCAACCCCTTGGGCTTGTTACAGCTGTCCACAATTTACAGCAGGCATGAGACAATTTGAAATTTCAACAAGCTTAAACCGACATCCAGCTGGCCCCAATATGGCAGGCGAATGAAGCTGCGGCATAAAACCACTCATGCTCTTGGAGCATTGAGCGCAGCTTGGCTAGGTGCAGCTTCACGACCGATGGAAATGCTGTTGCATTAGGCTCCAACTGCTTAGTAATCCTCTGATATTTTTTGGCATTTGTTTGTTTACGAGGGCGTAGGGATGCTACTCAGATTCAAATATATTTGAAATTCCTAACATTTACTAGATGCTTTCATGCTTGTTAACCTCAAGGAGAGAAGCAAGCAGTGGGTTTCTGGAACTGGAAACGTGTACAAATGTGGGTGAAAATGTGAATCAAAATCAGAAAAGGCCTGGCTGAACTCCCCTAGGTCATGCTGAATAAATTTCCTGCTTTGTGAGATGTCCAACAAAGCCAAGGGATGGGGCACCACTGTCCTATCTAAGTGGGAAAAGTGGGGCTCTCCTGGACAACACAAGTTACTTACTTTGGCTGTCCTACAAGAAATGAGAGCCATCTGAAGGTATCCCTTATCCTGAGATATGTGTTGTGTTTTCCTCTCTAGATACACGGTCTGGTAACTGTTACCTGGACATTAAAACTCGTGGAGATAACGGTGGCACCTTCTGCAGCAATGAGATCGGAGTGGGCGTTTCCAAAGCCTCCTGTTGCTGCTCCCTGGGCAAAGCCTGGGGAGTTCCCTGCGAACATTGCCCACTTGTGAACACAAGTAAGTCAGCTTTTCTGGGTTAAACGCAATACAGTGTGTTTATTGGATTTTTTTTCTAATTTAGCCAGGTAGCTCAAATACTGGTGTAATTGTTTATTGTGTACATGCAGGGGACAGGTTTCCACAGGTCTTAACCAAAAACTTTACTAGTCTTTCAAAAAGATTATTTAGTCAGAATATTATTATCACTTCTGAGCAAGCTTGTGTTACACAAAAATCTTTATGAAATGGAACAGCAGTTATGTAACAGAGTAAAGCCTAATGTTTATATCTGGTTAGTTTGTTACTCTACATTTAAATTACCTGTAATAATCGGATTAATTTTCAAAAATAATTGTGCTGAAAATGTTTCTGCTATTTTAAGGTCATAATTCTATTTTGTTTTCAGCGGAATATAAGGTTCTTTGCCCTGGAGGGGAAGGATTCCGACCAAACCCTATTACAGTTATATTAGAGGGTAACGTTTACATTTTCCTATATTTACATGTCTAAAATTATGAAACTCTTCAGTGAACGTTGTTTTTCATGGAAAAGCATGAATGAAATGTTTGTGGTTTTGTTTGAACAGATATTGATGAATGTCAAGAACTGCCTGGACTTTGCCAAGGAGGAAAATGCATTAATACGTTTGGTAGCTTCCAGTGTCAGTGCCCATCAGGGTACTATTTGAATGAAGAGACTCGAGTGTGCGATGGTACGTAGCCTTCGCTTAACTAGTCTTTTGCTTTTGTTCTTATAAAATGATGACAGATCAATATGCAGAAGAAATAATCTGTCCTTGAAAAGGAACATAACCAGACCAAGCAGTGCAAAGGTGGGAAAATTGGAACAAGTTGGTCTCTCATTGAGAGAGAGAAAATTCCTGCTTGACCCTGTTGAAATATATGCAAAGTTTTGTTTAAAATGGTCAGATTTTGAGCAAAACCAGAAAACCCAACAATTTTACTTTAAGTAAAACATAATTTACTAACCAGCTATAAAAAATTGCTGTCTGGTAATGGGTAGCGAATAAGCAGTCAGATAAAGAGTAGATTTGCCCCATGAGTCTGCTGGGCTGGTTACAGTGTGTCCATGCCTTTTTTCCACTGCTTATTTTCTCTTCTGCTGATCTCAATGTCCAATTGAAAATAGAGGGTGTACTGCAAAATATTTTCCTTCCCCTGGCACAGTCAGTAGTACATGTTCATCACATTACATGCAACTGTCCGGTTGTACTGGTTATAAAACTTTAAGTAACTCATCAAGTCCTTAAATTTCGCATTGCCCAGGCTGTCTGAAGCCTTCCAGACTGTTAATAATGTTAATATAGTGCCTATGATGTGCCAAACACTGCAGAAATACAAAAGATTCAGGTCCTAAATAAAGGCTGCACTGAAGTGATTCGTCCATATTGTGCTTATGTAGCTCAATAAATGTTAAAGAGGAAATCTGCCTCTATATTTTTCCTTAGTGGTGTGTCAGAGATACTTTAAAATGGTAACAGTAGTGAAATGCTTTTGAACTTTTAGGAACTGAGGTTGTTGGTGAGGGCGTTGTTGTGTTTGGGTTTGCTTGAGGTTTTTTAAACAAAGTTTAAGGTCTCTTTATGAAGTAAATATGACCTCTTGTGTTGGGAAAGTTGCTCCTTTTCCCCAAACAGACCTGAACCATCCAGTCAGTCTGGTTTAGCATCATTACTTATTGAGATAGGCACTCCACAGGGAAGAGCTTTGGTTCTTGTCCAGATCTGGGCATCCGGAATGGGTGAGATCCTCGAGTACTATTTTTGTGCAACAGTTGCAAAAACCAAATTGCTTTCTCTGAGCTGCCTAGACATCTCAGAGTTTCCCACCTTTGCATCACAGCCAGGCTTTCTGTGGCCAACTGTGCCACCACTTCCTCCTCTGTGTGGGCTTCACTCCAGCATGACCTTCCTCAGAGCCCCTTCAGCTCTTCTCCACTCAGGTGTTACTGAGACATTTTCGTTCTCAGAAGCACAATGAGAAAGCTTCTGTGGCCACTCACTGCCTTTTTGTTCTCTTCTAGATGTGAATGAGTGTGATACACCTGGCATTTGTGGACCTGGCACGTGTTACAATACTGTTGGGAACTACACCTGCATCTGTCCTCCGGATTACATGCAAGTCAACGGCGGAAACAACTGCATGGGTATGGGTTGGGTTTTTTAAAAGCTGTATCTTAGTGCTTTGGGCCAGGGCTTTACCTAGTACAAATAAGGACTATTTCTCTGAATTTAGTTATACAAGAATTAACTAAATAAAAGATCTAGCTTCTTTCATTAATTCTATGAAATAAAGCAAAGCTGCGTACGGTTCTTAGGGGGAACCGTAAACAAGCTCATGTTTTCCAGTGTTGGGCAAAAGGCCAATATTGAATCCTTTGATGAGCCTGGTCGGTGTTACAGCCATGTTGGTTGCTCTTGAATATTTGTATCGCAAGCACTTCTTCATACTTTTAGAGTAATCTTCTAGGGACAAGCTGTTCTGTAGTATTCTACAGTGCTACAGTGTCTACTTGACAGGGGTCTAAAAAGTACATATTTGAAGGAGGTATCTCCTAAACCCTTCAGGTAGATAATCTTCACTAGGAGTTGCTAATGCGACTAATGCCTGGGCTTTTCTTCATTTTCACAGATATGAGAAGAAGTCTGTGTTACAGAAATTACTATGCTGACAATCAAACCTGTGATGGTGAGCTGCTCTTCAATATGACCAAGAAAATGTGCTGCTGTTCCTACAACATTGGACGTGCATGGAATAAACCTTGTGAACAATGTCCTATCCCAAGCACGGGTACGTTTTTGCATTGCAAAACTATTTGAAAGCCTTGGTAACATTATAATTACTATTAGCGGATGTAACATTGTTAGAGATGTGCTGTGCCTTTGTCTGCTCTTGTGTGTCTGAAATGAAGGGATTAATTGCATTTTTGGCCTGGAGGTGATCAGCCCTGGTCACAAGGCAGGCATACATGGAGTGATTTGTGTTCATGCTGCTGGGCCATGTCTCCTTTGTGACAGTTTCCCTGCCTGGGAGACTTCCTGCTCTATATTGGTTCATCTTTCCCTTTGCAAATGCTTGTTGATCCGGTATTGAGGCACTGACCGAGGTTTTATTGGCATTGCTCCAACAAATATGGTGTCTGCTGTGCTGTGCCTCGACTGCTGATTGCCACAAAGGGCCTTTCTGGTAGCCATGGGTTTACAGAGGTACCTTGGTCTCCTCTGAGAAGGATCTGTGTCAAGCAGCTAAATGTAAGATGTGGGAGTTTCTGGGCGAACTGTATGGGCATACAGCACTCCTCCACACTGGGTAAGACTCTGCAGAGTTGAGCCCAGGGCATCCCACTCTGGTTCGAGGTGGTTTGCTTCAAAAATAAACTTTCTAGACACTTCTTTGAATAACTTCCAACCTACAGTTCAGGTTTTTAAAAGTCAGATCTGGACTTGTATGCAAAAACAGTAATGCTCAGAGATAAGCATATGCAAAGCAAAATCAGCATGTGATCCCAAGCCCTCTACATCTTTTTATTTGCTAATTTCAATGGCCTTTGAATGAGAACCCAAGTGCATACTAAGCACATCATCACGTGGTGAGCCTTGTGGAAGAGTCTGCGTACCTCTGTGTGCCCTGCAGGTGCTGAAGGAGAAGAAGAATTTACTTGGGCAAAAGGATGTAATGAATTTTGACTGTTGGTTAATTCCAAATATTATAATTGCTGCTTTGTTTTCTGTTTGCAGATGAATTCTCCACACTCTGTGGAAGTCAAAGGCCTGGCTTCTTTATTGACATTTATACAGGATTACCAGTTGGTGAGTTGTAATTTCTGTTTTGAACTAAATTCCATGCTACCTCTGCACAGGGAAAGAGGGGAGGGTTTTTTTCCCAATTATCTTTTTCATGGGAGGAATAACAACTGAACAGTGTAATGGATTTCAACCCTCTGTTTTAGTCTGAGTCTGCAAACTTTCAGCCTAGCTCCTCCTAGCTGGCAGCAATGATAATTGCTGTGTGTAATCAGGGCAGCATAAAGCTCCAAAGAAACTGTAATCAGGCCTACATGAGCAGGGCACAGATACTGAGAATAAGAGGTCTGGGAGTAAGGCCAACCAGCATTTGGTCTGAGAGGAATTAGGAGTCTTCCCTTCAAACTAAAGCAGAGGTTTAATCTGACATTTCACATCAGTCCCCCTGTGGATTGGTTTGACACAAAAATCCTTTTTTTCTGCTCAGCTGGAATATTTCTCACATATGTTATTGTGTGTAACATTTGAATCGTGAGTAACAAATTGCAAAACAAAAAGAGGGAGAGAATGAGGAATTCCAAGACAAGGAGTTGAGTAAATCCCTAATCGGACTCCCTTCTGTTTTTATTCACACAAAAATGCAAATAAGAAGCAGAGAGCTTGCCCAGAGAGGTTGTTGAGGCCCCATCCCTGGAGGTGTTCAAGGCCAGGCTGGACGTGGCCTTGGGCAGCCTGGTCTGGTGGGAGGTGTCCCTGCCTATGGCAGGGGGGTTGGAACTCGATGATCTTCAAGGTCCTTTCCAACCTAAACCATTCTATGATTCTATGAGACTGATGCACGCACAGCTTTACGTTGTGCTCATCACAGGCTTTCCCTGCTGCTTTGGGATCTTGGCAGGTCTCACTAGGCTGTAGCACACAACCTACTGCTTTTGCACAGGAGTTGCTCATGTCCCTTACGTCTATAGGCACGGGGCACAGGAACAAGGCAGCGCCCACTGTGCAGGGATAGTGCTCTGTGTACCCTGTAATACTTGGTGACAGTCCTTACATGATGTTACTCTTCTGTTTGGATTAAAGTTCTATATATTTACTCCTGGTGGTTGTTTCAGAGACAGAAGTAGTTCTACTTTTACTCATACCTTGTATAATCAGAGAACTCAGAATTATAGAATCTAATGTAGGAAATGAAGGGTTTGATCCAGCAGCGAAATTTTAAAAAAATACGTTATCTGATGGAAACTCAGTTAGCTGACAGTTTCCCACCATATTCTGTCTTGTGTACATCATTGCATGTGGCAATTTTCCCTATAGGGAGAGGCTTTTGAGGAGAGACTGAAGTCTTTCATGTTGGCAAAATATTAAAGATGCAAAACTTAAGGACCCAATAGGCAAGACGTATAATTGTAATAGCAGCTGGGGTTTTTTGCTGCCAAAATCTGTTACTTAACCCAGGTGTATATAGAGCCTTGGCAAACCCTGGTTGCCCGGCTAAATCAATCTAATTAATAGCATGTTGGCAGCACTCGGGATGTTACCTGGCATTGGCACTCTCAAACTGTTCCATAAAAACATGAAAGTCTTTTCAGATTAACAAGGGTAAAACAGTGCAAAACTAATTCTGACAAGTGTTTGCATTCAGTCACCGTCTTCTTTATTAAACCAAAGACAGTTAATTCTCTCTTTTGGGTCTTCCCAATAACTCCACTGTAACATTCAGGAAGATGAGGAGGTTCATCAAGGCTGTGGGTGGGAGGACGTGTACTACCCTTTGCATTCCTGTGTGGCAGGCTGTATCTTGGCTACAGTGAAGAGTCAGAACCTGAAGAAATTGGAAATACTTACATTTCCACCGTTTGGAATGACTCAGTCTGTTGCAGTTGGGAACACTCTGATGCTCACATTATACACTTAATAATTCTCTTAAGGATAAATGCGTAAGGACATATTCTGTAGCAGAAGGTTTCATGAAGTGCTGTTTACAAGTATTTAAAAAAAATTTCTTCTTGCAGATATTGACGAATGCAGAGAGATTCCTGGAGTGTGTGAAAATGGGATCTGTATCAACATGGTTGGCAGTTTCCGATGCGAGTGTCCTGTGGGTTTCTTCTACAATGACAAGCTACTGATCTGTGAAGGTAGAGTGCTGCTCTCGTTTGGAGAAATGGGATTTAACCAGCTGGCAATTCAGACACTGGCAAATCTGATATACTTGCAAGTCATCCTTAATGAGGGGAAAAATACCAGTATCGGTGTAGTAAGTCTATGTTAATGAAGACATTTTGAATTCTTTTGCATAGAAAATACCAGATTTTCCATCAGACATCTAAGGCCTTGAAGGAACATGAGTCAACAGTCATGGGAAGAAACATTGTTTTTTACATTTGACAGTAAAGCCAAGAAAAGAGTAGTAGTCTTGAGTCAGAGCACATTTTTTTTTAATTCCAAGATATTTTTTTCTAATGGAACAATGATTTCTGTAAATAATATAAACACATGATAATTTTTTTCCAATTAACATTTACTAACATTGTAGTAGTCAGTTTAATGGAGAAACTGAAGACAGCAGTATGAGTTAAACAGGAAAGAATTTTACAAATGGAGCATGTGGGTTTGGGATCATTTCAGAGACACCCCTAAATGTGACCAAATAATCTAGTTTCATCAATATATTTATTTTTTCAGAATTAGGAAGAAATTTTTATATTTGGGTTAGGTAATACTCTTCACACTAAAAACAAAGTGGTTTTGACATCTTTCAAGCTTACCATAACAATCAAATTCCTTTTTTATGTTGACAGATATTGATGAATGCCAAAATGGACCAGTGTGTCAGCAAAATGCAGAATGTGTCAACACAGCTGGTAGCTACCGTTGTGACTGTAAACCTGGCTACAGGTTCACATCAACTGGCCGCTGCACTGGTGAGTACTTCTGGCTTGTTTGTGGGAAGATCTGCAAAAAGTAGTAGATTCTAAAAGAAGTCTAAAAAAGCATATTTCCTCTTCAGAAATGGTATACCAGGAGATGATCTGGGCTCCAAGAGCCCTCCTCTTAAAGCCTTTTAGGGCATCACGTTACATTCTGGTAATTCCCAGAAGACTAGTGGGCCCATCCTACAGAGGCATAAATGGGAGTCAGTCACCTGAGTAGGTCTTTGTCTTCCACTTTATCCCACCAACTGCAAACATTTTTCTTTAGCTTATGTCATGTCTACCGAGGGAAGACCAATTGATTCACTACCTTTTGACTAACTATTTTCTGACACTAGAAATTCAATTGCGATCCTGACAGGGACCTCCTTCTGCATGAATTCTTTCATTTTCATTGGAATTTGGTAGATGTGTTTTAGCAATTTATTTGCCACTTGTATTTTTACAAACAAATCTCTCCTTGCTGGGGTCTCTGCTGATAAGGTGGTCTTATCTGCTAGGCCATATGCAATAACTAACTTGAAAAGCTTATTGTTAAACTTCCTAACTTTTCTGTGGATTTAAACAGGTCGTTGAACATTACTTTTAAATACTCACTGAGGAGGACTACAGTTCTCTAATCTATTTGCTCTTTCTTCTAATATCGTAGTCCAGAGGGGCATTCATGTTATCTTGGTTACTTGAAGAGCTGCAGAGATTTTAAAGACTGCTGTGAGCCAAGCAGCTGTAATTATTATATACATTTCTGAATAAAATAATAATTACAAAGGAAACCGGTAACATTTTCCTTGGGTTTTTGCTTCTGAGTACTTGAGTTTTAGGAAGTGTACTTTTCCCTGCGGTGCAGTTTTTCATTGTTTCATGTGACCCTTGAGGGAAAAGGGTGTAGGGGCAACCAGAACACTACTATGAGAACTAAACCTTTGTTTTGTTAAGCTATGCAGTGGCACATGTAAATATTCAATATGTTCCTAATGTAATTGTTTTTGTTATGGGTTCGTTACAGCAGTACAGGAAGAGCGGGGGAAGGTTCTGATATGGGTTACAATACCCAACATGAATTGGCACAAACAGTAATACTTCCCTGTATTTTGCTCTTATTTTATATTTTGTGAAAATAAAGTTACACAATTAGAGTCAAAATAAAAGTGGTTGATAAAGTACTTGATCCAGCAAAGCAAGGAAATTCCCAACCGCTCTGCTGAGAGCAGAGAGTGCTAAGGACCTTGCAGTATTGGATCAATCATGCTACTGCGTGGAAAATGGTCACACCCCAATAATTCATGTGCTATTGAATCAAAACTGATGTATCACAGCCACTAGTACTATGAGTACTGTGTTTATCTTTGTATCAAAATAGCATTCTGCTGGTGTTATCTGTTGTGGTATAATAAATAATTTTTCATATAAACTCAGTTTTGGCACTTAAGACAATTCTGCCTCCCAATTTCTTAAAAAGTTATACTGTTCTCTGTTTACCCCAAAAGAAGTGACTTTTCCCTGGGACTTCACTATTCATTTACCCACAGAGCACCAAAGAGAGTTACGGTTTTTCTTTCGTCTCTACTCTCCTGAGCTGAGAAGATTAGGAGTTCTTAAGACAGCATGTTATCCAGCATTGGTTTCCTTTCTGCCTCCTTTAGACTCTAATTAGCAGCAGTATCATTATAGCATTGGTCCTCGGGGAACACCCATCCAAAGTTACTAATGGCTCCAGTTGATGTACAGTAATCCTGGGTACGGGAGCTACTGGGACTGTCCCTGTGCTGAGGAGAGTGTAGAGAAGAGGCAGCAGAGGCAGGAAAACAAGATTTAGTGCATAAAGTTCTTTGCAGTTAGGAACAACTTAACTCTGAGTTTTGCAATGAACTGGGGATGGTTTAGTAAGAAACTGCATCTGCTTTGCTTAGATTGCATGTAAAAGAAAATTACTGAACACTAAAATCTAATAAATTCTGATACAAGCATATGGCAGCACCTCAGTTCCCGCATTTTGGAGCTGCAGCAGACGAAACACCAGGAAGCATATTGAATCAAACAAGCTCTTGCTGGTGATGAGGTCAACAGAAAGACCTCATTTGATTCATGTTTCTGATTTGTTATGGAAAAAAATGTGCTGGACAGCAAACATTATATTTTTCTTTGACATTTTGTCTCACTTACTATTGATAAAACGCTGGATTCTGCCTGAAAGCATTCGTAATGAGTAGCAGGAAGCAGTCATCTGTTGAACTAGTGTAATAGATGCCCTGCTATTGTCAGGCAGCATATCGTGTGCTGGCAGGATAGCTTTCCCCATCTCTCTCTGCAGATTTATGCTGCTGAGTGTTTGCTGCTCTTGGCAAAATATTTTCTGACTATAGCTGACTGATAGCAGTAACTCTTCTTGCTGTTTGAGCTTTGTCTGGTTTACGGGATCATCACATTGCATTAGGCATGGATGCTACAACACATATGTATATGCGTACCCATTTTATCTCTGTACAATGAGAGATAAATCTACAATGCATTGTATCTGTCTGTAAGATCAAGGAGAAAACTGCGGGATTCATCTCCCTTTCTGTTTTGTATGATTTCTGTGAGTTCACCAAGCAATTTGTGCTATAATCAAACGTAGCTAAAAGCAAGTAGTTGCAATCATGAGAAGGATACAAACTGTGATTTATATGTGGCTTTCGTATCTGTCTCATAGTTGATGGAGAGCACTCAGAAATCTCTCTGTACAGTTACAGGTCATTAATTCTGCTTTTCAAAGCCATAGCGATATGCTTTCCCTCCAGCAAGAATTTGTATTTGGTAAATATAATTTTTACACTAAATTTTTTTCAGCTCCACAAATGTTGGAAAATGTAATTTACAAGCAAATAGCCCCTTTTCTGAGATTTACTTAGTAATGCTTTTGTCATTAGTAAATTAAAAAGACTATTTTAAATTAGGGCCATGCACTGGATTCTAACTATCATGGTTGCTGTTAAAGCATCTTTCCAGCCCTGCAGTTTAGAGGCCTTAACCTTCACTGTGCCCCTTTTTTTCAGATCGGAATGAATGTCAAGAAATTCCCAATATTTGCAGCCATGGGCAGTGTATTGACACCGTTGGAAGTTTCTACTGCATTTGTCACAATGGATTCAAGACCAATGATGACAGAACAATGTGTATAGGCAAGTATATTGAATGAAGCTGTACTTAGGCTTTCCATTAAGATAGTTATTAAGTCTATCCTCTCTGTCATAAGGAGTTGCGTTACAAGAACAGAGATTATGAGCCATTTACCACTAGGCAAAGGTGCAAAAACACCATAGCTGGCAATTAGGAAGCTGATAATGAATGAAAAACATACTCATTGCAGTAGACTGAACCTTTAAAAATACATATCCTATCTAATGAACTGCTAATGCTTTCATTTTTCAGGAAAATGTCCCATTCTACTTAGGATTTTCTGAAGCATTTTGTCTCATTTATTCCTTTAGGCAAGAAATTTAATAGATTAATATTGCAATGCAGCAATTGTATATAGCCTGCTTCTTAACAGAGTAAGTGACAGGTAGATTTCTTGCCAGAAGAGTGCCCTTTTCAGAAACAGAGTAATCTTCATAAAGAAGGAAATTCTGTATTTATCCTGTTCACAATTGTTAGTGCAGTGTCTGTTGTCTCAGCAAGACAAGGAGATTTCAGAATGCTTATGATTAAAGATAGCTTAGAATTCCTTTTGGAAGGGTGAGATAGGAGCCACAGTAAGACAAATGATTGTTGGACCCTTGATTATTTTTGTAGATGTTAATATCAAGTGTATCAACCTGTGTAAAATCTTTTTGGGAAGTACGACAATCTCTTCACCTTGTTGGCAGTGGACTATTTCTCTTGCCTGTGGGATAGCTACAGGCTTTCCTTTCCCCATCAGTGATTAAAATTCTTGCTGCTTGTTTTTCTGCTTTGTAGATATTAACGAGTGTGAGAGAGATGCCTGTGGCAACGGCACCTGCAGAAACACCATTGGCTCTTTCAACTGCCGCTGCAATTTGGGATTCATCCTCTCACACAACAATGACTGCATAGGTAAGGAGTGCCGAGACCAGTTACGTGTTTCTAAGACCTTCTACTTCTAATGGAAGTACCATCTTCTCTCTTGAGTTAGGATCGCAACTTGCGTGGTCTGTGTGATTAAAGACAAAAACGGATTTCTTCAGTCTGAAAAGGTCTCTTTGATTATGCACTCCTCACTTTTCTATAGCCACTTAGATGTTTGTGTGTGATACATGCCATTGCTTTTTTCACTCTTGCTTTGACAGTTTTACAACACAGACCAATATTGGTATTTTCCCCTCACTTGCTTTTGAAACAGGAAATTATTTATGTATTATCAGTTACTGTGCCGAAATAGTGGAAACAGAAATCTCACCTACCCAGTTTCACTTGTTGCAGGTGTTTGTTATATGTCTTTCAATGTTATTTTTTGTAGATGTGGACGAGTGCGCAAGTGGAAATGGAATGCTCTGCAGGAACGGTCAGTGTGTGAACACGATCGGGTCCTTCCAGTGTCTTTGCAATGATGGCTACGAGGTGGCTCTGGATGGAAGGACTTGTGTTGGTGAGTGCCTTCTTTTAGGGTAGAAAAAAAGTGTGGCAAACCTTGAGGAGATAATCTTAGTAAAACTGTAGAAGAGGTCAGAGTCAACCGTCACACCGTTGTCATTGTGCCTAGCAGAAGAAAACAATGAGAAAAGGGTGAGAAGAGGACTATTCTACTCCTGGGAAGTTCCACCATCAGTTTGCTGGAATCAAAATTAAAGCAGCCTCAGTCACAGATTTATTGAGATAACAGCAATTATCTCAAATAAATTGTCTTTCTTTTCTTTTAGATGTCAATGAGTGTGCACTGGAGCCTGGAAAATGCTCGCCAGGCACATGTCAGAACTTGGATGGGTCATTCAGATGTATCTGTCCTCCTGGATATGTCCTGCAGAATGACAAATGTGAAGGTGTGTATAGAACAATCCTCCTTCTGTCCCGTGTCCTAACTCCTCACAGTTGTTACCACTTTCCTCTGCATCTAAACACGAGTAATGTTTAGTCTTTTGTGGCAGTGTACAGTTCTGAACTGTAGCCACTAGTAAGTGACTCACTCCCCAGAAAAAGTTTCACCAACTTTTTTTTTGAACGAGAACTACCTGATCTGATTCCAAGAAAAAAATCTAATCCCAGGCTGTTTGGTTGATGGTACACTGCTGAGGTTTGTCCACTGCATGAGAATTTGAAAACTGACCCTAGATTTTGCACCTGGGTTTCTTGTTCCTCTTTCTGTCTGTTCTTTTGTGTTTGACCTTTTTGTTTTTTGAATCGATTAGATATCAGTGATGATGTAAGGTTACATTTTATGTAGTACGGCTGCCAGTGTAGACTTTTTCATTTCTCATCTCTTTAATTACTTTTCTTACAGACATCGATGAGTGTGTGGAACAGCCAGAAATTTGTGCCCTGGGCACATGCAGCAACACTCCTGGAAGTTTCAAATGTCTGTGTCCAGAAGGCTTTGTGTTGTCTTCCACAGGAAGGCGATGCCAAGGTAAGTTCATTCCTATTTTTTGGCATTTCAAAATTTGTTTGCTGCTTTATAAAGGCTTATTAGATGCCTGTTTCTAATATAATGAGGAGACTCTGGACTCGAACAGTGTTTTTCACTAGGAAAACATGATAATTCTGTAGTTGGGGCCAGGTTCTGTCCTGCCCTAACATCTGTTTGTCATTAAAGAGAACATTGCAATAAAAGGGACGAAGATAATGTTAAATGCACCAGGTTAAGTGAGGAAATCATGTTGCCCTGCGGCCCTTTCTTGCATCCCTGGAAGAAACATTGAGGCTACCTGGAATCTGTATAGACTGTGACATGTCTGACATGGAGACGGAGCACAAACACAGCCAGGAGACTACTGCAGTGCACTGCTAAAGGCAGAATTTCCAGGAATAAGGCTGTTCTTAGCACTTATCAAATTCTCCATAACACTTGTTATATGCTATTCCTCTCCACAGATGTGTGGGTGGAAAAAAGATTGGAGGAAAAAATTTGCAGTGTTTTGTGGACAACAAGTACCTATCTGCTTAGAAAAGTCTGACGCATCTTTTAGCTTCTAGCTTGCCACATACACTGTTCAGAGCCTAAACATGGGCACTGAGACAGAAATCAGATGCTAAAAGCTGAACATCTAGTACCAAAAAGCCACAGGTTAGCTTATTTTGTGGATAAAGAACAAGCGCGGCAAACTAGGGAGTGAGTTATTTTAAAGACTTTGGAAATTATTAAATAGATACATCATTAAATGTCCTATACACAGTGTGCACAGTGGGAACCACTGATGAGTAAGACCTTTATAAGGACCTCTGTAGTTATGCTTGGCACAGAACAGTGATGCTTGTTGACACCATAGTGAGTTCTTCACTTCACAGTGGGCTAAATGAAACTGTGGTTTTGGTAAAAATGAATCCAACCTGCAGTAAACGTTCATCCAAGTCTCCAAACCACCATGCAGTTTGGCACAGTTACTTCACTCAACTTCAAGAAAGCAGCACGGCTGTTTTAGCTGGGCTTTTATACCTTATATAAATGATGTTTCTTCAGTCTCAGGGTACTGTTGTCTTCAGGTAAGGAGGGTCACAAAAAAAAACCAGGAAGGCTGGAGAGGGGCTTTTTACAAGGGCATAGGATGAGGAGTAATGGTTTCTAAGTGGAAGAGGGTAGATTTAGAATAGATACTAGGAAGAAAATTTTCACTATGAGGGTGATGAGATACTGGCCCAGGTTGCCCAGGGAAGTTGTGGAGGCCCCATCCGTGGAGGTGTTCAAGGCCGGGTTGGATGGGGCTTTGAGCAACCTGGTCTAGTGGAAGGTGTCCCTGCCCATGGCAGGGGGGGTAGAACTAGATGATCTTTAAGGTCCCTTCCAATTTAAGTCATTCTATGAAACAAAACCATAAAAAAGAATGCAGCCTAATCTTCTCCTTTAGGAAAACAGGCCACTGTTTCACAGGTAACGTCAGAGGAAAATGCACACTTGTGTGTATGAGCTTCTAAGTGTGCTTCTCCCCATCTCCTGAAGAAAACTGGGGTGGTTTTTTTTTCAAGTATCTCAGGCCAAGCAAAGTTTTGTTTAAAACTTCCCATTACCTAGAACTTTTGTAAAATCTGGACATTGCCCAGCTGCAGCCGGAAAACTGGATGAGCAGCTGCTTCCACAACTGCCCTGTTGCAGTCCCCCTGCCAACGCAGGGAGCTGCCAGCTCTCTGCCTGCTGGATGCTTGTGGTCTGTGATCTCAGCTCTTTTCCAGCGTCCTGGGATTAAAATGTAGTGCCACTGGGGCCAGTTTTCTTTGTTTGTGTGTACCTCAGAGCACAATGAGGAAGGAAAGCACTATTGAAAATTGCCTCTCATTTTAACACTATACGGTATTATCATTGCAAGTTGATCAAAATCTCTTGACTTCAGTGATTCTTACTAATAAGAAGTGGGGATAAGAGGGGAGTACAGCCATTCCACCCCTGCTGGACAAAAGAGGAAGAACCTTTCTTTTCCATGACTGAAGTAGGACACTCTATCCCTCTAGCTTTCCTTTACTGCAGTAAAGAGCTCCCCTCCCTCTTCAGATCTTCCCCAGTCAGAGACAATAATGCTGCTTCTTGATAGACTCAGAAGTTGGGTGTTTTGTTGGGGTGGGGGGTGGGTGTCTCCTGTAATTTTGCAATTAACACCTCTAAGTGAAAACTGTGCCAAAGTAACCCTAACGACTCATAACGTTTTTCTCTACACAGATCTGAGAGTAAGTTACTGCTTTACCAAATTTGAAGATGGAAAATGTTCTGTGCCGAAGTCCCGAAACCATTCCAAACAAGAGTGTTGCTGTGCCTTGAAGGGACAGGGATGGGGAGATCCCTGTGAACTCTGCCCGGAGGAAGCAGATGGTGCGTTATTGGCTAGGTTACCTTGCTGTCATGATAGCCTCTCAGAACTGAAAGAATGTTGGGATTCTTATAAGAAGGAATTAGGAAAAATAGTTTCCCTGAGGTGTTTAACCCTAATCATTGTCATTGCTCTCTGAAAAGTAGATGCAGTCTCAAAACCCGTATTTCTTGCATAGTCCAGTCTCAAGTATATTCCTTGTTTGCTTATAGGTTTGTTAGCATGATTAGGTGCTGAGTATTTTGCTCTGGAGGTGTCACATACTGAAAGCGGAAAGTAGAAAGTCCTTCATAGGCTCTCAAGTGGAAATACCTGCAAGAAACAAATAGAATTCATCTAATTTTAAATAAGAAGGGGCACCATAAACATGAAATCTATTTAAAAAAAACCCCAACACTCCAACTAGATCCACATCTGAATCACCCTGTTGCATTTTGTGACTACATTTTGTTACTAAAAAAATCTAAATTTGCAGTCTTATCAATATGAATGAATTTCAAAAGTAGCAGGGAATGACAAAACACAGGCCTTGACAAAGGAAAGCCTCGCTGGACTGTTGCTAAAGAAACACTTTCCTTTGTTAGTGTCCTTTATAAGACTGAGTAACTAAGCATCAAGCAAGTCAACAGCCCTTTGTACCATCGTGGTGCAATTTGCTCAACGGACTTTAATCCATGCTGACAAATGTGGTTAACAGCATTACTGGTTTCAGCAATACATTAATACAGTTCGTTTCTTTAATAAGTCGTGTAGATGTTTTGCAGACAATCCTCACAAAAGCCAAGGGAAGAAAAGAGAATCAGATGTGCCAGTTGCAGTATTCCTCCTGGGCTTATTGCCTGTGTGTGTTTCATTCCGTTGCCCCAGAGCATTTGAACTAAAGTCAGTTGGAAAAGCATGGTATACATCACAGCATTTCCTTGGAGTGTCAGCACATAGATTTTTCACAGTCCAAACTGTTCTCAAAGGATGGTATCGAGCACATTTTTCTCATCCTTTAAAAAAGAAGTATCTTTAAGATATCTGAGTCTGGGAAATTTGTGTCTTGGCATGTCATAGACAGTGGAATTGTTTCTTTTAAATAAAAAAAACCCCACAACTCAGTTGTCATCTCACACGTGTTCTCCATGGTCTGTGATCTGAATGCAGGCTGGCGAACTCAAGCTCATAGGCCACCTGAAGTGTCCATCTGAAGGCTTGAGCAACAGGCAGGCTCTGTGCTGCCCAGCTGCACCAGGCTGAGTTTCCCACTCAGAGCCTAGCAGTGTGCCAGACTATGTTAATTAAGACATTTTGAATTCTTTTGCATAGAAAATACCAGATTTTCCATCAGACATCTAAGGCCTTGAAGGAACATGAGTCAACAGTCATGGGAAGAAACAGTGCAAGTGTTCATCTACATTTAGTTCTATTTTGTTCAACTTCAGCAAAGATCAGCTAAACGTATTTCAACTAAAGAAAGCGTAACATTTGTTATGTCTGTTATGGTATTGTATTTTACTGCTGCGCTGTAAACCTCTTTGCAGCCTACTGAATTTGCAAAAGAAAAAATGAAATCTTGTCAAGGGCTCTGTGATGTTCTGAGCATGGCTGGTAGAGAATATGCTCAGCAGCATCTTGAGATGGTTTGAATTGCAATCCTGTGTCCATCCATCTGCTCAAGGTACAGTTTAGAGGGGAAAGGTGGAAGGTTTGTTTCGGTTGCAAGATTTGTAGTTTTTGTGTGTGTCAGGCCCAAAACTAGAGGAGTTTCTGAAGCTGAAGGATCTTTATGATTCCATAATCCTCATTGCATTTTGGTCCACCAGAGTGGGAATTTATGATTTCTTATTTATTCTAATGCCAAGAATATACCAGGTGATTTGCACAGGTAAGGGAGTACACGCTTTCTGCAACAAAAAATAGAGAATGTCATGTTCTCAGAAGACTTACATCACCTTTAAATCTTCAAAAACCACACAGAAAACCTTGTGGATTTGTAAACTAAGTGGTGACTTAACTCTAAGCTGAATGCAGAAATTTTACTCTTGGCCTACCTATAATACAATTACTACTTACTCTAGAACTAGAGATTGGCATGCTTTAAGGGGCTGCTAACATGACTACAGATTAAATGGTGTCTTCTTCAGAAAATGTAGGAAATCTTTCATTTACGACAGAAAAGAATGCAGTTACTAGTATTGATACTTTTAAAATTGAAATACTGCATTAGTTTTTCCTTAAAGGAAGTTAAATAATGCTAATTATTCACAGAATTTTATATATACAGGAGATCAGATGAAACGTAAAGTGAGCATACAGTTTTTGCGTGAATGTAAGATTAAATTGTAAGTTTATACATTTACATACTATATTTCTGGATCTGAACATGAGGAGGATGAATTGGTATCAGTGGTTACTTGTGTAGCTCATGGGTAATGCTGATCGCCAACATAGAATTTAACATGTGATTTGATTTTTTTTTTATTTTTATTTTTTACAGAGGCGTTCAGACAGATTTGTCCATTTGGAATTGGCATCCTTGTTGGACCTGGTGACGCAAGACTGGGTAAGTGCCTGAACTGCACGATGCTGTTGTTACCTCGGTATGCCATTCTCTATGCATAAGCCATTCTCCCTTTCAATTGAGAATAACATCTCTGCAACTATTTACAAAAGCTATGAATTGTGGAAACTTCTATACATTTTTTTTCAATCATTTATACTGATTTTAAATTCAAGCTTGAAAATCTCATATATCAGAAATTAAACTTCTTTCAGGGTAGCGTATTTAGCTTTTTAATTTATGTTGAAAAGACTTGCTAGGGAACTTATGTAGGATCTAGAGAATGGATCACATGGCATACCTGTCTTTTCTTATACAACATATGTAGCCTGTTTACAGTAAATGGTTTTAATCCTCCAGAAGTGCAAACCGCAGTTTCCCAGATTCCTTCAGTACATTCTGTTCTCTCCCAAGACAAACAGCACTTCAGCCTTATTGGCAAAAGTTTTCATTTAAGAAGTGCTGCATGACTACAGCTTTTCATATCTACTTCTCTCCCTGTAGCCCCAGTCGGAGAGATTTTTTTATCCAACATTTAGAATCCATTTCATTTCTGCATTCTGAAAGTTGGCCTGCAAGACAAATTCTGTGCCCTCATCCTAATGCATCAAAATTCAAATATTAGTATTTTTTTGTGCTCTTGGGAATATTTCTCGCCAGAACAACGCTTGTTCTCTGAGAGAAGTCTAAAAGCATGTGAAGTCAATTGCACTTACTGTGTTGTTTGTATTTCTGGTTAAGATGTGGATGAGTGCCTTGATCCAGATAACTGTAAATTTGGGCAGTGTATCAACACGGATGGGTCTTTCCGCTGTGAATGTCCATATGGTTACATCCTACAAGGAGCTCAATGTGTGGGTAAGTATAGCTGTTTCATCTTCCATTTTAAAGAATCTCCTGAATTGCTAAGTATGGCATTAAGGAGTAGTGGGGTTATATTATTCTAATGTTGTGGGGTCTCCATTCCTGCTGGTGCTAAAAACCTGCCAGGGCAGGGCCTGAGCAATCTGCTCCAAGGTGTTCCCGCTCTGGCTGAGCGTTTGGCCCAGGTAACTTCTAGCGATCCCAAATAATGCTAGGACTCTGTGACTCTAGTTCAATAACTTAAGTGAGTTCTTGGATTTTATGGTTTTGTATTTTTTTGGTTGTACATCAACAACATAGATTTTATACCTTTTTGGTTGAGTATAACCATCTATTCTTGCCTTGATTTAACTGCTTGCAGATACTGATGAATGTGCTGTTGGAAACCCATGTGGAAATGGAACTTGCAGGAATGTGGTGGGAGGTTTTGAATGCACCTGCGTTGAGGGATTTGAGCCTGGACCGATGATGACATGTGAAGGTGAGACTCCTATGTGATAAGGACTGTCATTGTAGTTGTGTGCCAAAACAGTTTCCTGATTTCGGAAATGACTGAGGAGAGTAAAGCAGCTTAAAAAGAAAAATATGGACATTTGGAACAATGCATCTTTATCTGAAACAGAAAAATAAGTTCCTCCTTCTGTGGTGCCTTTTTCTAACTGGAGGTTGTGTGAACAGACTTTCAGGTGGTATCTGCTAAGGGACTGCCCGGAGAGGAGCATGTTGGGGTACAGCATCTCCAGAAGAGTCCACAGAAATGCGGCTTATTGTCTATACGGTTTTTGCTTACCTCCTAGATGACCCTTGAGTGAAGAGAGTTACTGTGGATGGGCTGCTTGGGTTTACTGGGGAAGAAACAGGGAACAAACCAGAAAATATAAATATAGTACTATACAATTACCATGGTACCTGTATGTTGAATATTTTTCATGCTTTGGTTGCTCGTTTCAAAAATAAAAATTTGAAAATGCACGAAGAAGGGAGGAGTAAGGAAGTTCCAAGTTATAGAAGGGACGTGCAGAAAATTAATTAAACTAGAATTTTTCAGTGTGGAAAATGTGTTTGAAGAGATACATGATTTAAATTTATAAAGCCACAAGTGGTAAAGGTACCAAAAATAGAGGGAACATGTTAGACAAACCAAAGCAAACATTTCTATATGCATAGTACTTACTTAAGTTGTGGAACTCTTTACTGCAGAATATTAGTGAGGCCACAAGTATAAATTGACCCAGAAAGAGATTGTACAAATTTATGTGGGAATACATCAGTGGAAATTAAGCTTGATAGTTTGGTTAAGGCTTTTGGCTGTGAAAGTCCTTAAACTGAGAGGCTGTATCAGGGGAAAGATCTCTGCATACATGATATTTTCTTTTTTTTTTTTAATACTTCTCTTCTCCTGTTACAACCAGAGAGAGGAGAATGTCCTAGGACATTCTGGCACTCTCTTCTGACCTGACACAACTGTTCTTAAATGATCTGCCACAATCTATTTGTTTGCAAGTCCATACAAAAGAATGCTTCTATTTTTGCATCAGCTTGCATTAGTTTTATATACAGTTAGAGCTTCATTCACTTCCCTGAGGAATTTGGGTGAAAGCTCACATTGCAAAGGAGGAGTTAGCGGAGTGCATAAACATCATTACATAGCAGTAATTACTCAAATAGCCCAGAGCGTATGTAAATGCACTTCAAAATAATGTTTCTAGTAAGATTATTGTTTTATGGAATTCAGTGTTCAAAGATGCTGAATTAGTGCATCTAGAATTTAAAACTAACCACTTGTAAAAACTGAGCCTAGATGTGGAAAAGATACGGTTTTAACTCAGACGGTATTTTGGCAGCGTGGATCTGGAATTATTTCCATTGGCTGCTTGCCGTTGCAGATATTGAAACTTCAGGTAGCTGTGCAAACATCCTGGCATGTCTGGTGCCTGCTCCTATACAGAACTCCGTAATGAGTAGAACCATGGGTCCCCAGCTATTAAAATTTTAGCCCTCAGTAAACTGGGATCTGTGGTATTGCCCGTACCTAAAACCTGTGCACTCAAGTCTGCTGAATTTTACAAAAGCGTGTTTCACTTCCCCCGTGGTCTTTGTTGCTCCAAATCCAGATGTCAACGAGTGCATTCAGAACCCTCTGCTCTGCGCGTTCCGCTGCGTGAACACTTTTGGATCCTATGAATGCAAGTGCCCCGCAGGGTATGTTCTACGAGAGGACCGGAGAATGTGCAGAGGTAAAGCTCCTACCAGACTCTCACGGTTCTGAGATAATGATTTCAAGTTCCTGCAGGGGTATGGCTCTGACTCACTGCGCTATTGGGCCAGAGTTTTAATCCCAGGAAGTAGCTGAGTCAGAAAGAATTTGGGATGAAATTCTATGGTTTGCATTATACAGTTGATTGTATTAGCCCTGTCCTGCCTGTAAACTTATACATCTGCATAAAGTGAGGTCATATCAGATGATACGGTTTTGTCTTGCCCTGAAAATGGGCATTTGGGAGAAATCAATTTGCTCTAAGCTAGTATATCTTATGGTTAGTTTAGCACAATAAAAGTTTGTGTGGAGTTTGATTACGATTGAAATCCCAAAGTCAGAATTTACTATTGTGAATTTCCAGGATTGTCTCTCTATATAATGAAGTCTAAACCTTGTGTTTTAGATCAGAATGAGTGTGAAGAAGGAGTTCATGACTGTGACTCAAAACAGATGGAGTGCAAAAACCTAATTGGCACCTATATGTGTATCTGTGGACCAGGTTATCAGCGCAGACCAGATGGGGAAGGCTGTATAGGTAAGTGACACTGAAGTGTTGAAGCTCTTGAAATGCAGTTCATCAACAGAGCTGAAAATTTTGGATTTAACAGTATTAAGGAACTCGGAGGAAAAGTTCCACAACTGCCTGTGTAATGGGTCTATCGGTGCCCTACACGCTTTGCTTCGCTGTTCAGGTGCGCACACACGCGCACCAAGTAGAAAATCTGGATGTGGCTGTCTTTAGGATCAGTTTGTACTCTGCTGCTGAATTGCTCTGAGTGAAGAAAGCAGAGAATTGGGCCCATTGCTGTAGCTTGTTTGTCTCTGTAAGCGTGAATGAGAGTAAATCTGAATTGTTTTAAAACTTTGGATGGAATTCAGAAGTACAGACTTAACTATGAAAAATTTTGAAAACCAGTGAGGAATATATTGTAGAGAAAACATAGTAACAAAATATATAATATTGTGAGGTAGATGGTCATCTTTCCTCTGAAAATTGAATAAAAGAGACTTTTTATTAAAAAAAAAAAATTATGCAAGTTTAACCAGGCAGAATGCACAGCTTAAGAACTCCATACAAACTTCTCTAACCTGCATTAATCCACTTAATGGCCTTGCTTTTTGTTATATCACTTCAAAAATGCAGATGAGAATGAATGTCAGACCAAACCTGGGATCTGCGAGAACGGCCGCTGCGTAAACACAGTGGGAAGTTACAGATGTGAATGCAACGAGGGATTCACTGTCAGTGACGCCCAGAACGAATGCCTTGGTAAGCTGCACACCCTGGTGAACCGGATACTTGATAATGAACACTTTGATAGCAGAAACTGTGGTTGAACTTAAACTTAGAAATGTATCGTGAGTAAACGTGCTCTTGAATTTACGTGTCTTCTTGGCTTTGTAAGTAGGTGCCCTCCTGCAAGTTCATTCTTCTCATGCTAACAGTACGCCTGCTTCAGTCAGTCCCGTTGGGTTGACTTGCTGTGAAAGCTGACTGTTTGGTGGTTTCAGTCTGCCGGGAATTACTCTGCCTCTTCTTTGGTCCTGATTTTCAGCCAGTCCTTCTTCTCTCGGTTCAAACAGAAACATATATTCTTATAAGCATAATGTAACTTGTCTTCCACCTTCTGCTAAATTTCCCGTCTTCTTTGTTTCCCTTAGATGTCGTGCTCTCTTTCTTACTGCTGGTAGTCTTTCACTCTCAGTTCCACAGTCCCAGGGTGAAGTATGCCCTTTCTTTTATATTTCTGACTGAATTCCTAATATCTCATGACCCTCTGGAGGTCGTCACCATTAGGATTCTCTGTGATGCATAATTTGTCTTCCAGACAACAGGGAAGGCTACTGCTTCACTGAAGTCTTACAAAGTATGTGTCAAATCGGATCAAGCAACAGGAACTCTGTCACCAAGTCTGAATGCTGCTGTGATGGTGGTCGAGGCTGGGGGCAAAACTGCGAGGTCTGCCCCTTCCCAGGCACCGTGGCCTTCAAGAAGCTTTGCCCTCATGGCCGAGGATACATGTCTAATGGAGCAGGTACTGACTTTTCTATTGAAGGTCCTCTTACACAATGTCAAATACAGTGATAAATTATAAACCCGTTCTTTTTGCATATTTGAACGCTGTGAGGTCCTAAATATTTTGGGTGTCAGTCAAAATTTTCTGAGAGTTTTCATGTTGAGAGAGTACAGTCCTTTGGGAGGAGGGTGCGTAGCCAAAGGCGTCCATCCCAACTTGGCAGATACTTACTTTGCATGCTGGTTGACTGACATGCACTCGAATGGGAATTTGCACTCTCACATTTGAGTGTGTTGTAGTGGCAGATTAAGAGCTGTTTGTGTACATGAAAGCAAAGTGATGTTTGATTTGTGGAGGCTAATACATGATCAGCTCCGGTTGTTTGCTTCCACTTCAGGCTTGTTCATTGCATTTGAAAGTTAGATTAATGCTCCATACCATGTTTTTCCTCGTAATATTTCTGCTTAATCTGTGCAATATTTCATTATTTTATGTAATTTTTGTATTTTATGTAGGGCATGAGTTTGTTTCATGTCAGGTCACAAGAAGTCTCTTGAAGCTGTATAAAAGCAGTTCTTGTTCTGTTGTGAACTAACCCTCATTTAATTGCAGATATTGATGAGTGCAAGGTTATTCATGATGTCTGCCGTAATGGGGAATGCATCAATGAGAGGGGATCTTATCGTTGTCATTGCAACCTTGGCTATACTACAGATATAACTGGCACTCTTTGCATAGGTAGGTTATTCATTGTGGTGTATGTATATAAAGTTTATTACTAAGAGATGACTTGAAGAGGGAAATACAAAGATTTTGGAAAATGAGAAGAGAAAAGGTTGTTCGTTAGAATGCTTTGGGGATTTTGATTTCCTTCTGATATCTCCTCGGCATTTTGAAAAACATTATCACAGATCTTGGTTATCAGCACTGAGGTATCTGGTTTTGCTTCTTCTAGATCTGAATGAATGTAATGAGTCCCCGAAACCTTGCAATTTCATCTGCAAAAACACGGAGGGGAGCTTCCAGTGTTCATGTCCGAAAGGGTACATCCTGCAAGAAGATGGGAGAAGCTGCAAAGGTAAAAATCAAGAAAAGAATTTACTACAGCAACTATGTGTTTCACAGGCAAATACCAATTCAAGGACATTGTAATTACGTAAATCTGTCTCCTTGATTCATGTGACTATTTCTGCTAAAGACAGTGGAAGCGGCCTGCACAGGGTGGAGCTGGTATTTCAGTTAGTTCTTTGATAATCTGGATGAACAGTAGATCCACAGGAATTTTGCAGGCTAATGGCAGCTGATCTTAAAAGACTTCATAACCAACAGAATATATGATTGGTCTTATTTTGGTAAGCCTGTTGGTTTAACCCGTATTTTTCGGTGATATATGTATCTTAATGAATGCAAAGATGAGCATGGTTTGCAGTGCATTGTCCGGCATCAACAGAGGTTTAACCTACCGCCTCTGCAGCATGCTGAATAAGGGACATAAATGCAGGAGAGATTTTGAAATGTTCATTATAATTTCATTTATGTAGCAAAGATCTGACTGCAACCACACAAGTTAGAGCAGCAATTCTAAACTTGGCATGGGAAATGACGGTGTACTTTGTCATTAGCACTTAAATATTTCTTTCGGAGTAATAGCATGCTTCAGTGCAATACTGTTTTGCAATCTGCCACCGCTTCTCATGAAGATGGTGACTTCCCATTTATTGACTGCAGTGAGAGTGGAAATATATAAGAGCATCTTTCCGACAGAAGAGAGCAGTGTCTGTAATCCAGCATTAGCTCCAAAGTCCCATTCATTACACGTGGGGCTTCATGTGAGAGGAACTGGAAGCCAGCGTGGAAAGCAAGATGTAGATTCAAAAGGCTCAATTTGATACATTATTAATTTGCAATCGCTCCTCTCTAAGTCTGGCTGAACTGTCAGATCCTCCATGGGGAACATAAGTGAAAGATGTTTTCTTGGGTTTTTTTAGATCTTGATGAATGTGCAACAAAGCAGCACAACTGCCAGTTCCTTTGCGTCAACACTATTGGGGGGTTCACTTGTAAGTGTCCTCCTGGATTCACTCAGCACCATACAGCCTGCATTGGTAAGTGACCTGGGAATGTAGACGCAGATTTGGGATTTATTACTGACTCTTATTCCAGAAGCAAAGTAGCAAGGAGGTGAAATCAGCTTCCTGAGAAACCAAATTGAAACATAGGCCAGGTTCTGACCCCCATCCCAGAACCTCTGTGCAGAATATGCAAAGAGGCCCTCCCTCCTACCTTCCCTTGTTTTCATAATTTGTGTCTTTGAATTTTGCGCTTGGAAGAATCAGACAGTAGAAACACCAATTTGTAATTCTTGCCTTATCCTTTCTTACCCATTGAGTGAAAAAAATAGTTGTAGTTCTGTTCCTGTAGTTCATTGCCAGACCTACATTAGAGATCATGTCAAGGCTTCTTGAAACAGAAAGCATGAAATACACATTTCTGCAGTTGTCCTTTAAACACGTACCCGTTATGTCTGTGGAAATGTTAAACAAATGTTACTTCCTGCAAAATACACTTTCTGCTCTGCATGTTGGATCCTGCCTGTGGCAGTCTGATGATCCTGTGGTACCAGCATGAATTTGGGAATGTTTGAAGACTAGAACATCAAACTCTGTATTCCTGGTGAAGAAAAGGAGCGTTTCCCTTCCCATAGCTGTTGGTAGTGTTTCCAAATGAAAAAGAAGGCAATGTAAGCTCTCCTTCTGTGGTGCAGTGTAAAAAATTGAGAGGGCAGTAAGACAGCTACGTTATTGATGTCTCTGTACCTGTTGTCACAAACTGTTCATTGTTAGTATCGCTAAATGATCACCTTCCCAGCAAGGAATAAAAAGGTAACCCTCAGGCTTTGGTTTCCTTCAGATAATAACGAGTGTGCTACTGAAATCAACTTATGTGGGGCGAAGGGCATTTGCCAGAATACACCAGGAAGTTTTGTTTGTGAGTGTCAACGTGGCTTCTCACTTGATCAAACTGGACTTAGCTGTGAAGGTAAGTACAACACACAGCGCGCTTAACTTGGCCTTCTCTTGCTTTCCTTCATCTTCTCCCAGCCATACTGTCATCCAAGGAGAAACCTATGGAGTAAGCACCAAAAGCTATGGAGTATGCATGTGAAGGTTAAAGGGGAGTGGGGGGTGGAAATTTAGCAGCAAGGACAGATATTTTCTGAGGAGACTTCAATTTAGCCTGGAATAGTTTAGTTTAAGCATTGTAAGTTCTGGGAACTTCTGTTGAATCCTGCATGGATTTCTGAGGTGCTCGCCAAGGACAGGAAGTCTTGCATCTCCAAAGCAACCTGCTAAAGAGAGAGTTGAAGGGCTACAGACTTTATTTCTCTGGGCCACTAGAGCCTCTAGAGCCTTCTCCTGGGATAGAGTTTAGTTTGCTTTGAAAAGTGATATCCTGGGATTCCTGGGCTGGATGCTTGCGTAAAAGCAAGGGACTGTCTGCTGTGGAGCTGGGAGCCTTAGGAAAGCCTTCAGGGTCCCATATACAAATGGCTTTCTGCTGTCTGCTCCATAGCAGAATGCAAAACCTCTGAAAATTGTGGCTGAATTTGAGCTTTCAGTAGTTTTCAGCCCTAAGTGAATTGCTGTGGAGCCAGAAATCCAAACCTGAAAGTCCCAAAGGGGTCTCCCAGCACTGGTCAGGTTTTGGAAGATCCTGTAATATACCTCTATATTTGTGATATATGAATATATATGATTATTTGTAACATACTTTTCAAATATAGCATAATTTGAGATTCTCTCCCAAAACTCAGAGTGTATCTCACCTTTTCAGATGTTGACGAATGTGATGGAAACCACCGGTGTCAGCATGGCTGCCAAAATATAATTGGAGGATACAGGTGTAGCTGCCCACAAGGATATCTCCAGCATTACCAATGGAACCAATGTGTTGGCAAGTCACTTTTTTAAATTCATACATTAAAATGCATATTACCTTTGTGAGCAGCAAGAAGTGAAGGGCAGCGGTGCAGTTTCCCATGTTTTCTTTTTCTAATTATAATTTAGTAAGTTGGGCAGAGTTGCATTACAAATGTGTGCTCCTGTGGAAGGCAGAGTGGATATGAAGCACCCACGAGCCGACGTCACGGTTCAACAAGTGTTTAAGCACAGAATTATCCTTGGGGGGTGCTAGAAGTTGTATTGACTTTGAGAGAACTTGTGTTGCATGTGTTTTGTGGTCTCAACAAAGGAAGTCTTACTCGGCTGTTCAACAGTCTCTGCTCAGACACAGGTCCCGTCTGAGAGCTGGTGGTGGGTTGAAGCTGGCAGACTCAGAAACACAAGTTTGGATTGTTAAATTGTAAAATTAAACTTCTGGCCCAAAGCCTCTTAAAATTCTATTAAAATCCTACTTGATCTGTGCTTTTATCGTTCTTACACCACCTACAGGAAGGCTGCTGTGCTTAAGCCTCTTCTCTGGGCAGAATTTAAAGCTGCTTCCTTACAGCTTTGGGATACAGTTTATAACAAGTGCTTACAGTACAATTCTGGTTCTAAATAACAAATGCTAGTGCTCTTTATTTATGTTAAGAAGTAAATACACTGGTGAATTCAAATGCTTATTTCTTCCCTATCTAAACTTTGGTTCTGTCCCAAGTCTTTGAGCCCTCATAGATGGGGCTGCGTGTGCAGAGCATTGGTGCTGGATATGACTTGAGCAGACAGAACTGGGTCCTCTGCAGAAGTCATGGGAAAAGTCTCCGTACATTTCAGCAGTGTCCTATGTAACATATTCAAACAAGAGAAACATGAATCATTTTTCCTCTAGTGACAGTTATGTGCATTTTTAGTCACTTTCAATGGGCTTCATACAAGCTAGCCTTGTGTGGATACCCGGAGATGTGTTTGATGACCTCTTTGAGAACAAAGGGCTTCATAACTCTTTGTTTGGCTTTCTTTGCTTTCAGAAACATACAAATGCCTTTGCTTGTTATCACTGTGGTGCTCTAGGGAGGTCTCTGCTTTTAATTATGCTTACCAAACCTCCTGACATTTTATGCAGTCCTTGCTGTGACGTTTACTTGCTTGTCCTCCAGTCCTCTATGCCTGTAACATACAAGAGAGCAAGGAATATTAATTAAACTAGCAGATCTTAGGGTTAAATTAGAATTTAATCTGCAGGAGGGTGAAAAAAAAAACAACACAAAACCACCAAAACTAAAAAAAGGGCACTGCCAGGTCTGGCTGCTGGAGAAGAAAAAGTGCAGCTCTCAGTTTTGCGAAACATCTTGGCTGTTTCCAAGTCTTCCTGGGTGGTAGCATTCAGCTCAGTGTATTTCCAAACCAGGTGGACACTGTTATTCCAGCTTTTGAACCCGTTGACTACTGTTTCAATTTTGTACAGGGAATATCGGTTTCAAAATGCACGAGCACTAGCATTTCCCCCACTGCAAGAAAGGCTTCAACCTTCGCACCACAAATACTGATCACCACAAACTTCACCAGGGAAAATTACACTGAGAGCCACAGCTGGGGAAGGACTCAGCTGGCACTTCCACCTTCTTGGACATGGGGCAGTGCAGTCAGAAACCCAAAACTGCATGGAAGGAGGCTTGGTTTCCTCCATCCTCGTGGCATCTCTCCTTCCTGCTGAAGCTGAGGACGCCAGAGCTGCGTGTTGCAAAGCACAGAGCACAGGAGAGCAAGGCTGGTGCCCGGCAGCACAGCTCGCGCAGAGTCTGAGGCTCCCGTAACTGCTTTTTTCACTTTTCTTCATATTTTTTCTTCCAACAATCACCCAAAATATGCCTAGTGTCCATACTCTTGCTGCTGTGGAGCGAGGCGGAGTGAGCGTATCTCCTCTTGGTGCAGTAACTTTCTGTGGCTGAACCGTGTTATTTATGATGTTGACATAATTGCTGTGTTAGGTATGACAAATATTAAAACATTGCTCTAAGTTAAGGGCAAAACTCCTACAGGCTTCAGTGACGCAGAATTCAGCCACAGGTTTTAGTACCTTGTGGTCTCCACATGTTCACATTGTAATGTCTGTAACTGTATATGCTTAAGATACTTATCTCAATCTCCTGGGTGTACCACAGGGGAAGAATCCATGTAATAGGTTTTTCCGTGACAATTCCTTCATATTCCTTGGCAATCCCAGCTCTGCAAACAGTTTGTGTCTTTTTTAGCTTATTTAATGAAGTGTTCAGGGACTTTTGATGTTGCTGCAACGCATATTTAGATAATCACTGAAGAATGCTTTGGTTCCTCCCATGTCTTGTGCTGTGTGTGACTGCATCTCCTGCCCGGGCAATTCTGTAGTGCGCCGTGCCGTAAATCAGGCTGCAAGAGACAAAGGCATTGCTTTTAAACAAAGAACAAACAGCCACATTGTTTGGAAAAAGCTAATAGTGCTCTGAATTAGTACTTATTCTCCTGTAACCTGGTTACTTAGGTCAGAGATGCTGCTCGGTGCTTTACATTTTATCCATACAGTGTTCTGATGGCATTCCTTACGCGTGTGCACACGCACGCAGTGCACGTATGCAGTTGCTTTATCACAGAAAAAGGGGAACAATAGCATTCAGAACGTTTCAAAGCAATTTGCCACATCAGCCAAAAAAAAAAATCAGACCAGCTATGTTAAAAAAACTAGCCATTTACAGTAAACAAGCCTGAACTGACCTCAAACTCCTACAGTGGCGCACTTGGGAAGTTTGGAAAAGGGCTGGCTCAGAATGTGGCAGTCTTTTGTATCTACAGCTGCTTTTATTTTCACTTTACTACTTGTTCCTGTACCTTACCTGTACCTCATATTTAAATGTGAGTGTGTAGGGAGGGATTTTCAGTGCCTGGAAAAGGTGTCAGAGCTTGGTTCCTTACTCTTTTCCCTTTAATGTTGAATAGCATTATGAACATGGGATTACTGGACCAGATTGTTGGCTGTACAAAGTTTTATTCTTCTCAGATGTTTCTGGAATGAAAAAAAAAAAAAAAAAGTTGCCTCCTCTGATTCTCTGCTCTCCAGAGCATGAGCTGACGTGGCATGAAACATCTTCTGTAGAGTAGCCCAAACATTGCTCTGTTGTATGGTTGTAGTCATCTCCTAGTGACTGCTGCCCTAGCCAAGGGTGAGGCCAAGCCCTCTTCTCCACTTCTGTCCATCTGATGTGGCAGCATGTCTAGCAACAGCCAAGCAGGACCTTTCTGAAGGGGTAGGTTTGACTACATCTGAGAGTTAAAGTTAACGTGGTGTGTTCTGCTTCTTTTCCAGATGAGAATGAATGTCTCAGTGCACACATTTGTGGAGGAGCATCGTGCCACAATACTTTGGGAAGCTATAAATGTATGTGCCCTACCGGATTTCAGTATGAGCAGTTTAGTGGAGGTTGCCAAGATATCAATGAATGCGGTTCTGCACAAGCCCCATGCAGTTATGGTTGTTCAAATACTGAAGGTGGCTATGTCTGTGGATGCCCACCTGGTTACTTCAGAATAGGACAAGGGTAAGGGATTCTTATTTTCAACTAACAGACATAAGGGGGACACAATCCGCTCCTTTCTCTATAGCATGGAGCAGCAGAACCGGGGGGACTGTCACCAATGAAAGAGGGGTAGGATTGTGGAGGTGCTCAAGAGTTGGATGCACCTGCTGATTTTGGAGATGAAGGAGGGGAAAGGTAACCAAGGGAAGGGAACGACGTGGTGTTAATGCTTAATGAAATTTGGTCAGGGCTACCAGGTTCAATCATCTCTTTTAAGCTACGGCTTTCACCTCTCTCCTGCACGCCCCAGCAGCTAGCCAGCTCCTCTCAGCTTCCCACTTGGGAGCTCACACCTCTCACTGTGATTTGTGGTGTGTCACTTGTCTCCTTCAAAAGAAAAAAAACAAAAAACCAATAGTAACACCCCCAGCCAGCTCCAAAACCAAATTACATTATATAAAAGTGGCTTCACTCACTGGTTGGAAAAACAATTCTGTGTGCTCTTATGTTCTTGTATGTTCCATATTCTTATGTGTTCCAAATGAATCATTTTTTGAATAAATGTCTGCTTTATCAAGAAAACCAATTTTCACTTGCCCCAGTGGGAGTGTTAGGACCGTGCATCGTGCGTGACCAAGTAACTCAAATGGAAAGCAGAAAGATTGTGACTTAAATTTTAGAAGTGACTAAAAGCTTTGGAATACATTATGAAAGACCTCACTTTTCAGATTTTTCAGCAGTTTCTGAAAATTGGCCTCTTTTAATGTGTTCCAGGTTGGATAACAGAAATTACTAACAACTTCTCAGAGCTTAAGCCTGTGTTTTTAAAACTGTTAAATATTGGCAGGTCTCTCTCAGGCAAAGCCTGGTAGAGCCAGGTTCTTGAAATCAGAGGTAGCTGCATTGTGATTCAGTGAGAATTTTGCCTGTTGACTTCAGCAGAAATTTTTCCTAGGAAATGAGTGCAACATAATGGCTTTATTATCTGTATTCACAGTCCCCCAAATTCAGCTTTTGATAAGATCTGTGTCTCACTGGAATTCATTTTGAATTTCTTCCTTCCTCAGACACTGTGTTTCTGGAGTGGGGCTAGGCAAAGGTCAAGGACAAGAGCTTTCACTCAGTGGAGAAGTAGATGACAACTCCCTCTCTCCAGAAGCTTGTTATGAATGTAAAATCAACGGCTATCCCAAGAGAGGAAGGAAGCGCAGAAGCACTAATGAAACTGCAAATGAAGCAAAGGTAACTGACCCTTTTAGGGGGAAGGGGTTTGTGGTTGTCTTGTGAAAGCCAGTCTCAGAAGGAGGTGTGCCAAGAGACAATCCCACAGGAGAAATGGACACCCCAAACCAAGTAGACCAAAGAGCTGGTTTGGGATGTCAGGTAGTCTGTGTGGGGGCTTTCTGAAGTTGTTCACTGGCATTAGGCAGAGATCAGCCTCTGAAGCCCCTGCGTACTTAATATCTGTGTCGCATCAAACACTAAAATAAATGCCCATCCAGCTGTCTGGAGAACAGTCCTCTCACCGGCAAAGCAGGCTCTCAGTGTCAGAGGACAGTGTGTATGTAAAACGTCTGTGTGGCCTTGTGGCCAGAAAGGCAGGACGTGTTGGTCGGGGTGGATGCGGACCCTGCCAGGCAGCACTGTGCTGCGTGTCTGGGGCTGGAGCCCTGTCCAAAGCAAACACAGAGCTCTGGACACCTCACCTGGGGGAGTCCAGGGCTGCAGCCCTTCCTGGGGCTCGTCCGGACCCTTGCAGTCGGTCACCCAGGTTGCTTTCCTGGGGCCAAGGCAGCCAGTGAGGCCACGCACAGTGCTCACTGCTGGCCCAGCCAGCAGAACAGGAGGCAAAACTTCATTTGTCATTGCTAGGAAGTTGCTGGGGACAGAGGCAGGTTTCCATTTACCTCCGAGCGGGGTAGTTGTGTCAGTGTAATGCTTACCATCTTTTGCGGTGCTCACACAACTCCACTTCTTCCTAGCTGTTGTCATTTGCTTATTTTTATTAACCAAATATTGAGAAGTGGTTTCAGCACTTATATTTACATGAAAACTAGTCTGCTGTGTGACAAGTTTTGTCTTTATGCAAAGGCTGACCATCCCTTTTCACTCATCCTCGGGGGAAATCTTTTCCTGTAGTTCCTAGCAAACGTTTCTCAAAAAAGCATTGAAGTAAATCCTTCACCGCACTCCCCCTGCTGGGGTTTGTTCTGAATGGATCACAACAGCGAGACACGTGGTTGTAATTCTCTTTGTTCTTCAGCTGGGCTTCCAGCACCGCACCTCCCAGTATGAGTGCAGAAGTCGTGGTAGAAGCATGATCTTGTAGCGTGTAATGTTACTATAATTTCTCTTGCGCAAAATTCAGACTCCTCCCATTACCTGGGGAGTCCCACTTTGGCTTAGTTCAATTTCTTGGAAGGTAAAGTCAGAATTGCCCAATTTGGTCATCTGTTCCAATCTCCAGCGCAAGTCACTGGATTTAAAACTTATTGTTCACATTAATTATATACAGACTTCAGCAAACTGTAAACAGCTCATAGAAGTGTCACTAAGTCCACAGTCATTTGTTTTTCACTTCTTCATCCAAAGATGACAGTGATGGTGCAGGTGAAGGGATCTGCCCTGACCTGGCCAGAGAAGCAGCAGGTCATGGCAGGTCTCGAGACCGTGCAGGTATTTGTCATTCAGCTGAAAGTACATGTCGGGTTTTTCAAAAGTGTGTGTTGCGTTCTAAATATAACCAAGAGCCACTGGACACTCTTGTAAAACGCTGCCACACCATCGCTACCCTGAGCTAAACGTCACCGCTACTCTCTGCTCATGCGTACGTGCCGAAGAGCTTGCTTTTCCACTCACAGCTGCTGGGGATTCGGGACCCTGCTAGCTGTTTCTGTTAGGTGCTCAGGGCATGGTGCTCTGCTAATATGGGAAGACAGGAGAGTGCTTTTGCACAGAAGAGTGTGGACATTTGATTTTGGGCAGACTGGGTTCAAAAACTGTGTTTCTACAGTGTGTTTCAGTATTGTCTGTGATTAATGCTGGATTTGTCTCAGAGGTGACGTAGAGCTTCCTTTGCTTTCCAAATGAAAATGTTACAGCCGATGTGCTGTCTGAAATGTTGTTGTTCTGCGGCTGCAGCGTGACCCGTGCACAGGGGGCTCAGGGGGAGCCCAGTTACCATCTCTCAGAGGTGAGGGGCGATGCTGCTTTTCTGGCACCCCGCTGCACCCGTGGGCTGCCCCGGCGCCGCACCTAAACAAGGCAAACCTTGTAAAGCAGAAAACTTCCACCTAAATGACATGCCTCCCCCACAGACCCTATTCTCTTCTGCACATCTTTGTTCACGTTAGCTTGTGGTTCCCCTGACGGAGAGGCAGTGTGTGCCTTTGCTGCTCTCCTTGTAGGAGACCAGTCGCGGACTCCAAGCACGGAGAGGCTTTGTTTGTCAGGCAGCGGGACCCATGCGCAGAAGCTCCCAGTGCGTGTCTCAGGCTCCCGTTACCCACGCAGGGACAGGGACAAAGCCCATACTTCACCGTGATAAGTCCTAGCCCCATAGTAGTGGATTTGACAGATGATATTACAGAACATCCTTTTAAAACTTATTTAATTAATAATGAATGAGCTGGGTAAGAAATACATACACATAGGCGCATGTGAAACGCTCTCTGACAAAGCCGACTAACGTTGTTTGTCCTTGTGCAGGATCAGCGAGAGCTGGAGCCGCCGATCAGTCTCGCCAGCTGGGATATTGAGAAAGCAGCAGTCTTCTCCATCAACATCTCGGATCTCAGTAACAAAGATCGCATCCTGGAACTGCTTCCTGCCCTCACAACACTGACAAACCATAACCGATATTTAATTGACTCCGGAAATGAAGACGGTTTCTTTAGAATCAATAAGAAGGACGGGATAAGTTACCTTCATTTCACAAAGAAGAAGCCGGTGCCTGGAAACTATTCATTACAAATCAGTAGTATTCCACTCTATAAAAAGAAGGAACTTAACCAGCTTGAAGAGAAACATGACAAAGACTACCTCAGTGGTGAGCTGGGAGATAACCTGAAAATGAAAATTCAGATATTGCTTCATTAATTCATCAACCAAAGACCAAATAATTAAACCAAAGATAGATAGGTAGGACTGAATATTCCTCCCAATCAGATTCTTCATATCATAGGTACAGTCTTACATGAGTACATTCGTATGAACGAGCACTATTCTATTATTACACAAACAAGGTACAGGATGAATACCCTAGCTCAAAACAACCACTTTCTCAGGCTTTTAAGTGTAGCTGAGCTACCTTGATATGTCGAATCTTGAAAACTGGGACTTTTACCATTGGAAGTTGGCCACTGATGCTGAGACACGTCATCAATTCAGCAGAGGTACAAGAATGTGCTTTCAACTGATGGACAGCTCTATTTTTGTAATTCTTAAACTTCGCTTCTCCAACTACAACTTACTAGGTCAGCCATTTATGATATCCATTTGGTGCTAGTAAATTTTCAACCTAGATTTATAAATGCACTGTAATATTTACACAACTTAGAAGCCAAAATTGCCATTATTCAGTCTAAATACTTCAATCAACCAAAGTTAGCTCAGTAGTTTATCTCAGTTATGCCTATAATACATTACATGTAAATTAAGTGTGTGTATACTGTAATCATGCTATTTTTATCAATGAAGCATTTGTAAACTAGATTAATAATACCCTTAATGTGAGGGTTTGTAATGGTGCTTATAAGACCAACTACTTGTTAACTGTATACACAAACCTGATGATAAAGTTTCTGTGACTTGCCAAAATGCACTGAGGTCAGTAGGGACCATTAAACATTCTCAAAAGTCAGATGACAATCAGTGCCATCCTACACCATGACATTATGTAACGTGTCAAGAGTACCCATAGTCATTCATATCAAGAAGGGTTCAATGTCATAAATGTCACAATAAAACAGTTTTTTTTTTAGTTTATTCTGTGGCCTTGTGTTCTTGCTAGAAGTGTGATAAAGTGTATTCCAATGTTTCAGGCATTGTCGGTAGGGTTGGTTGTATATCTGTGTGCACAGGTGATTTCTCCCGGAAGGTGTGCTGCTGCCATTTGTTCATTCTTCATGCGAAGGAAGAACGGAAGAAATACAGAAACCTTCACAAATCTAAACAGCAGCGGACCTCTCTCAGATTATTGTGTGGCTCCAGAAAGCAAGTTAGAACATTTCCAGTGACTTGACCTGAATACTCCTGTCAATGAGTAACTTCAGTAGCCAAAACACGCAGAAGTGGATGTTAAATCATTACACAGAAAACACATTTAATTAATTTGAAAAGTCTTGTTTGCTAAAACTGCCTTGATTTAAGATATTCCCTTCTTTTACCCCCACTATAACAGCTATTGTCAAATAGTCTAAGACTGATAACAAAGGGATAATCCAATACCAAAAGCCATCACGAGCTGTAGCTGGGTTTTGCTATCAAATGAATTACTCAATGATGTGGTTGTTCTTGTATACGCAAGTGCCGTGGTGTATCTTTTAGCAGCAGCAGAACATTGTACTGAGGTGTGATGCTATAAAATCTGGAAGAAAAAATAAAGCAAGCTGTGTTGCTGAAGCTGCTGATTGGACAGCACTGTAGTTGATAGAAGGAACATATACTGAGCTTTAATAGCTTTGGAAGGGAAATGTACTGTAATAATTTGCCCCAAATTGTATTATGTTCTGTAATTAGATTTCAGCTCTCTTTGATTTCTTCTGCATAACAAATATAACTATATAAAAAAGGAGCTTGTGCACAGGGTCACTTTGATATTTTTAATAGACCATGTCTGGATTTTATTTATTAGTGTGCCAAAATGTTGAAGAGTGTATTTTTTCCACATGTTGTGTAACTATGGCAAAATATAATCTGAGCTTTACGGTTGTAAATGGCACTCTGATTTCAGCAGGTCGGGAGTGATTTTTAATGCCAGTGGCAGCGTGCAAGATCGTATGGTTCATAGTCCAGTGTCCTGTTTAAGTATTTTCTCTCCAGCCCTTAAACACCGAGAGGAACTGAGAAGAATGGTTTCAAAAAGCCCTGTCCGGACTCTGCCCAGTGGAGTTGGTTTAGCATGTAAGCTGCTGCGTAACACCTTATCATGCCAAAGGTTCCTCGACTGTTTTCCAGCAGCCCCAGTGTTGCCTGCACAGTTCTGCAAATCGCCTTTGTTATGCTGCAGAAACAAGAAATCTTGACAGTATCTCTTTCAGTGATTGAGGAATGGAAAGCCATTCTCTGTATGGATCCGCACACAAAAATCCATTTTCTTGGGCAGTTATTCATTTGTCTCTCTGCAGCAGTGCTCTTTAACTGGTGTGTCATTTCTGCCTGTCGGGTTTAGTTGCTGTATGTGTACAATTATTTACATTAGTTTGAATTTCTGCAGTTTCCTTAGAGTGTCAGTGAAGCACAAAGGTTGCATAATAATATTGCGCGAGACCTGCAATTAAAAAGTGGTTTGTAACCTACAGTGCGGTTTAAAATAATTTCCTGTGTTCGATTTGGTGGTGGGATCCCAGAATGACTCTAAGCGCTAGACAGACGGAAGCAAAGGTCTTTCTGAGTGTGTATCCTTTTGCAATTAAAGGATATTTTTCAAATTCAAGGAAATGGCGAAATCTTTAATTATTTGAAAGAACAGTGTGGCTTCCCTCTGTTGCGATCGTGCGTATGACTTGGCATAGACGCATGCATGGATAATAAATATAATTTTGGGGTTCACAGAGTTTAACAAAGATGGTTTGTTACTGTACATATCGAATCATTCTCTTGTTGTGTGTTGTAACAGTATCTTGTAAACTTGACAGCTGACGTGTATTTTGGCAGAACACAACTGTTTCCACAGTCTCCCTTTTAAGCTGACTTTCAAAGGACCCGAAGCGTTTGCTTTCTTACAGCAGGTCCCAAAGAGTCTCACTCAGGTTTTCTCTAAGATAAATATGCTGCGCTGTGATTCAAGTTCAGCTTTGTGCTTTGGAAGAGCTAATCTGGTCAAGACTTCTGAGTATGGACAGGCCTGAGCTCTCCGGAGAGCGAGATGTCGTGACAGTTGTGGAACAGCTGCCCTACGCCTTCCTGGGACCGAGCTCGGGCACCGACAGTCTCTGCCGGCAGCACCGCGCCAGGTAAGGATGGGGCAATGCAGCTGCATCGCACCCACTGCTCCGGGCCACGCTGGGGGTCGGTGCTGACACTGCAAAAGCCGCCTCACCACTTGTAAAAATTGACACTTGTCGTGAAGGAATTTTTAGGATTCCCCCCCCCCTTAAACTGATGCTGTACTCGAACCATCAAAGCCTCGCAGTACTCTTCCCTATCTGATGGCTTCTGCCCAAATGAGCAAAGTTAACAGCTTGCATTGTGTTGCAGTGCTGCTGCTTTCTGAGGAGGCACCAGACGAGGAGGAGACAGCTTCTCTTTCAGTTACGCTGCTGTGACAAGAAAATCCTGTATTTTCGGGTTTAGAGGGGAGGCCAGAGTTCAGCAGCTGAGGAGGCCGACGCTGCCTGTGGAGCTGCAGGAGCTGCGTACCCCTCTCGGTGTCCCCCGCTGCCCCACACCAGGTAGGACAGGAGCTAACGGGACTCACCAGCTTCCCAAAGCTGGGACGTCTGGGCCCAGGATCTTGCCTAGTTCACCCTCTCCCCAGAGCAAGTCTTTAAGCTTTTTTGCTTTGGTCGGCTTCATGCCCGCAGGAGAGGCTAGCAGCTAAGGCCAAGACGCGATGTACAGCAGGTCAATCCAGTAAATCCAGGTTGGCAGTGTACTGCCGGAGTGTTCGCCCAGAGTAAGCCCTCATATTATCACAATCTTGGCAGAATAACGCTCAGCTAAAGCTCCTGTGTTCAGAAAATCCCAGAGCTTCTAGTTGTTGCCTGTGGCTTGAGCGTGTTGGATGCCTGCAGAGACCCGTGCAGCCCCCGCGTGAGCTCCTGCGGTTACGTGTCAGCGTGGAGGGGCTCTGCGTGCAAACTGCGGGATGGCGGCATCGCATTAACCTGCGGGATCGCACTGGTTCTGGATGCTGCGAAAATTTAAGACGGGGTGAGCAGACAGCTGTAATTCGGGGCAAAATATGCCGTCACACTAATGAAAATGCAAATGATTGCAGAGGTTGCAGTAGTAGCAAGAGGGAAAGAAAAGGGGAGGAAGGATAATGCTGCAGTCGTTCAGTGGCCCAAAAAGCCCCAACACACGCGGCTTCTGCTTCACTCGCAGGTGCTGGTCCTGCACCAGCCCTGGTGCCTTGCGCTCCTGGGCTGTCACTCGCAGGTCCCCATTCGGGCACTGCAGCGGCCGTCCCCGCAGAGGGGGATGCACCACCGCTGCTTTCAGAGCAGGCAGAGGCACTGCTGGTGCCAGGAAGGTGGAGGTGGTCAGCGGCGGTGGTTCTGTGGCGCTGCCGCATTCAGTGCGTGCTTCGCCAAGGTCCTTGGTGCCCCCCAGAGAGACTTTGAGGGCAACGCCTGGTCCCTCTGGAGTGGGCTGTGTGCTTTGGTTCGCCTGAAAATGAGACCATCTTCCTGCGCAGCAAAAACCTTGAAGATGCTGATGACTTCAGCGCTGACAAATTCCAACAATCTACTTCTGCTGTCCTTAAAACTTGCCAAATATTTCACACCCTCATAACAAATGCTTTTGAGGAATATCACACCCAAGCCAGCTCCTCGAGTATGAGCTTCCCATTGAGTTCAGCGGAGGAACCTTGAGGCCAGAGAGTCACCAAAGTGGGGTTGGTTTTTTTTGTATTTCAGGCTCTCCTTTCTATTTCTAACACGGCCCTGCGTGGCACAGTGATGGCAGGAAGCGGCCGTGGAGGTCGGAGCTGCCCGGGCAGCGGGAGCGTGCTGGCAAAGCTGGGCTGCAGCCCCGTGTTGGTGCCGCCCAGTCCAGCGTGTGCCGTTGCTGCTTGTGAGTGTACAGCTGAGTCCTCAACCGGTTTAGCTCGTATGCGTGTGTAGAAATGTATGTGGCTTTTTTCTGAAGAGTCTAGACAGATAACTGTATCTTCAGTGCTTCCAGGCTAAAGTCACGCTGTGCTAAACCTTTGCCAAGTACCCAGGAAGGGCTTTTTCTCCTTCCCTCTCTTCCCTCGCCCCACCTCGGCTCTCACATCTCCAGGTTTGTTTGTTTATGAGCTTCTCTATGGCTCCCAGGGCTGTAGGATGCGAGTGCCTCGCAGACAGGCGTGTTGAGCCTCACTACACCCTTGGGAGGTCGGGATGTGTTTGTCATCCTCGTTTTACAGGGCAGGAACCGAGAACCAGATGTCTTGGTTTGAGAGAGCCCACAGGCAACGGCCGTTCTGCCGGGAGCAGCCCTGAAGTACTGAGGTGTCCCTGGAGAGAAGGACAAGGAGCCACATGGGCTCATCAGCCGTGATGGCCCCGGCAGGCACAAAGCTGTGGGAGCTGCCCCTCTGCACTAAAACATGTCCCAGATGGAGCCTGGCAGAGCCCCAGCCGCTCACCACCCTCATCAGAAAGCTGGGGACGTGGCCCCGTGCTCCAGCACGCATCACCCAGGGTGGCGGTACCCCACGCAGGATGCCGCCACTACAGATGCAACAGCACCAGTTTAAAAATAAATTAAAAAAAAAAAATAGAGTGTTAGTGCCCGGTAGTTTTCTGCTGGCAAAAAGATTTTGGGTAAGTATCCAGGTCAGCAGGCTGCACGGAGATAATCAAAAGCGACGCTGCTGGTGAGCAGGACCCGGGCTCTGCCAGCTTCCCCTGCTCCTCTCTCAGGCTGCTGGACGAACCAGCCAGGAATGCAGGGCCACCGCTTAGTTTTCTTTGGAGGTTGATTCTTTATTCCTGTCGTTCCTATGTGAGGTGCTTCAGGGTGATTTTATTTTTTCTCTGTGACGACCCAGGAGAAATGGTATTTTTTTAAGCAGCCTGTGTAGGACCGGGTTTGACCGTAGCTGTGGCGCAGTACATTTTTCAACCGGTAAGCTCAGACGGTAACCTCGGACAGGTAGGAAAGCTGTCTGGACTTTTTCACTCTGCGATGTTGTGTGTATGCTTGCAGCTCTGTATAAAGGTGTTGTTATTGTAATCACAATAAATAGTAGAGCCGTGAGAAATGTCTACGACCAAACCCAAACCAGGTGAAACTCCCCTGGTTTTGAGTTTCATGACAAACTCAAGGCTCGGGCCAGGTTTGTCGAGGTTCATGAGCCTCCGTCTGAAGCTGGGCTCGGTTTCAAGCAATCCTGGGCCAAGTTTCAGGCAAATCTGGGCCAAGTTTTTAGTAAATTTGGAACAAATTTTAGGTGAATAAGAGATGATTTATGATTTTAGGTTGAAACCATACAAACCATGGACTCTGCCTGGTTTCAACCTGTAACCAGGAAATCTTGGCACTTTGGCTGAGTTTCATTTTGATTTTGAACTTTGCCCGTAAAAAAGCAAAACAGCCAGAGCAAAGAGGTGAGTCCCAAGAACAAACCACACAGAAATGGGTTCACCAGGTGGGAGCCCAAAGCCCCGCACTGCACTGAGCACACGCCTGTGACGCTGCACCAGCAACGGGGTGTGTTCCCCCCACCGCAAGTCAGACCGGCAGTCCGACATGGCTTGGGCTGTCCCAGTAAATCCTCCAAATAATTAAGCCTTCCCCAAACTCTTAATTTGAAGTTGCATGTGCAGTTTCCAAGCCTGGAGTGCACTGACTTCAGGATTGGCTCATGCAACCAAGATCCCAGTCCATACTGCACGTTTGCATTTTGAGGAGTAAATTCAGCTAAGGAACAAGACACATACTGCATTTAAACAGGGCTCACATCTAAGCACACGGTGGAGAAATGGACTTTCTACCTGCATTGCTGAGATTCAGAGCGGTGTGGTGCCAGTTCTCCAGCCTAGAGGTGCCCAACAGCGTTACGGGTCTCGGCTTGCCAGTGCTGCCAGCTCTGCCGCGGCACGGCTACCTTAAAGATGGAAAAGAGCTGAAAACATGTCTCATGCAGATTTCTTCAGATTCATTCAGGCACCTAAAAGGGATCTCCAGACATAAACTTGTCTTTTTAAATAAAAAAATACGTATCATCATTAAACCCCTCGATCATGAGATTCTTTTTGCGCCAAACATAAACTGTAGATGGAAAATATTTGAGCAGGAGCTGGCTTCAACTGTCAGGCAAAATATGAACAGCTGAACTTGGAATATAAGTGCTGAGTCCAGGGAAGAAGGTGATAGCACAAGTTGCTGCTGCTTTGAGCAACACGTGACAGGAGGGGCGGGCAGGAGGAGAGGAGGAAGGTGCCAGCGCAGAGCAGACGAGGAATACGAAGGGAACCGCGCTGTCAGTCTGTATTCACGTCAGCGCAAAGCTGAAACAACAGGAAACTGGGAGAGAGGAGAAAGGGAATGAGCGACTCGGCAGCGCTGGCTCTGCTGGGCGGCTGCTCAAAAGACTTTTTGATGTGAATCAACAGCCGCCTGCCCTCGTGGTAGCCAGCTCCACACGGCTACCAGCCTCAGTGCAGAGCCTTCCCGTCAGCTGACGCTCCTGAGCCAACCAGCGCTTTACGAAGGACTGCAAAGCTGTCCGCAGGACTTTGGCTAGTGAGAAGTTACAAAATGAACCAAACAGAAGAAAACCCGCAAGGCACGTCAGGACCAGATCGTTATGAGACCTCAGCAAGTACTGAGTATAGAATAGGCCCTTAAAGACAATTCCTCGTTTACTCAGTTAAAGAAAAAGTAACTGACCAAGAAAGAATTTGACAGATTTCCCATTCCACATGTTTAAATTGTATTTGCGAAAGGCATAAAGCCCCTTCGCTGAAAGCTTTTAGCTCTTTTTTTTTCCCTCCCTTTTTCAAATCTGCTCCTGTACAAGAGGTCCCAATACTTTTTCAAGATCTCAATGTCCTCACAGCACTGGGGAGAAGTAGCCATGAGAAAGGATGTAAAGCTCTGAGATCCCCTGTCTGTTAGTAGAGCTCTTACACCAAAGCACCACAGAGGCGAGATGCTGCCACGTGTAGAAACCAGCAATGGTTTCTACTCTTGGAGTACAACTGTGGCATGACACACCATGAGGCCAGAGCTGGAGCATCCCAAGTGGAGACTTGGGCCATGAGAGCTGTTGTATGGCATGGCAAAGCTCGGGTGAGGGATGGGCGGTGGTCCTGAGGAGACCTGGTCTTTATTTTTAAATCACGTATCATGTCTGTGTTGCATGGATTAAGACTGGAAGCGGCACCCAGCAATGAAAGGAAGGGAGGAAAAAAAGGCTGAAATATATCTGCTACGCGTTCTCAGAGCAAAGACAAGATGCTGCGTACCAGCAAGAAGAACTGTATTTCAAAATTCACTCTTCAACAAAGCCAGCTCGGTGTGAACTTGCCCGTTGTGCATGTGCCCCGTAATTAGATTAAGTCATTTAGGAGACTGAATTTATTAAAGACCATGTTGTCGCCCATACATATGCCTACTACTCGCTCCAATATCCCCAAATATGCTGGGAACAAGCATGTTTTCTGCTCCACAGTGACAGCACAGATAAAACCACGGGAGGAAATTGTGGGTCCCAGTGTGACCACGAGGCCCAGGTTGAAGGCCAAGTCTGGCAGGAGTTGCACAACCCTCTGGTGAAAAAGACCGATTATTTGTGTTGGGCTTATTTGTGCTAACAAACAGCAGAGTCTTGAGTTCCCCACAGACCAGACTGGAATTCATTTAAAAAATAGAAAATTGGTAAAGGATTTATGCAGGGGGACCTCTCCACCGGCCCCCTAAGCATCAAGTCCCGCGTGATCTCTAACCAGGAGCAGTCCTGCAAGAGAAGCAGCTGAATGTTGTGCTTTGAGCACCAGACAGGGCAAAAGGGAAAGAAATGCTGACCCTGACGTCAGCTGAACCCCCGTCCCTGCAAAATCTGCGAGTAACCAAACTGCTGCGAGCCTCAGCCGTGCCACCAACCTGTCCCAGCCGGGCAGTAGCTCGTCTTCCAAATCTACCGCAACAACCAAGTCCTGAAATAAGAACTAGTTATTCTGCCACGTCCAAGCCGCTGCGATCTATGCTAAAGCTGCCGCTTTGTAGCACGGGCGGGTTCGGCACAGTCACACGGCGATGGCACTTCTCTGCTACTTGTGCAGAAGGAGCAATGTACCGCGAGGGTTTCGTACATCTGCTCCGGAGACAGAGCTCAGGCGCAGAGAGCTCAGCTACGGGCCTGCAGCCAGTCATGTCATTAATGCAGAAATGGCATTTTTAAGGCAACGGTAGCGCAAAGGCAAGTGAAGTACCTCCAACTGCCAAGAAAAAAATGCATATTAATGCACAGAATTCTGTTCTGTGTGGGCATGGATCCTGACACTAGTTGTTGCCCCTTTTTCTTTGCTTGGAAATGAGAACAAAAGTGAAAGCCAAGAGTTATTTTGCATCCTATTAGTCTAGATTCCTCCAGATCTGCCCTTCTTGGGTAGATACCTCCAGCGGCAAGTAGCTTTGGTGGAGGGTCACTCTGTCTGTGCTTCACTGCTCCAAAAACATGTCAGCAAACTGATGTCTAGTGACCCAGGGTCCTGCTCAGAACAGTTGGATTATGTTTATAAAGTGAAATGAGAAAGATGATGGTTGATCAGAGTAATATAAACTATGGCATGGAAAATGAATTTTGAATGAAATGCACAGATAAATCATTTATCCTTACCAATACCCTCTCTATGTTTCTTATCCCGGTAATTGAGACCATGTGTTGTGCTGCAAACAATAACTATGGGAAATTACTCATGATTCTTCCTTCATAAACTTGGGAAATGAAAGTGATGGGAAGTATGATCATCTTAATTTTTTTTTTATGTTAGCAGCTCTAAATTATTAGGGTGGGAAGAAAATGTCAATAGAACATAAAAGTGCTTTGTATAGTGTTCACATTTGCTCATACTTTCAAATCCACTGTGGCTTATTAGTTCATGGGAAAAATGACAAAAAGGAATAAAACCCAGAAAATGAATCCAGTATCAACATCTTGCCTCTATAGTAACAGAGAAATTGTAACTTGTGGGTAAAAAGTGACAATATTAGGAAACGTTTGTTGGGCGATTGTGGCGATTAACCCCCTCCTTCCCACCGTACCTCCAGCTTCCCGGCAGCCCAACGCATTCCCGCAGGTTAACGAGCGCCCGGTGCTCTGTGCTGCTCCTTGTGTTAGAAGCCTGGAGCTAGCGAGGCCCTTAACCTCTGCTTCAAGAGTTTATTGCTCAGCTGTAAAAATCCTCCCAGGGCTGAAACTCGACAGAAAAATGTCTCCGCCTGGGAGGAGTTTCTGTTCTGAGTTTGGTTTGAATTAGTTCAGCCCTTTTCCACTTGCAGTAGGACAATGGAGCAGGATTCCCCCTCTCTCCTCCTTTTTTTTTTTTTTCTTTTTAAAATAAAATGAACGCCGTCCCAGGGCAGNAGTTTGGTTTGAATTAGTTCAGCCCTTTTCCACTTGCAGTAGGACAATGGAGCAGGATTCCCCCTCTCTCCTCCTTTTTTTTTTTTTTTCCTTTTCAAATAAAGTGAACGCCGTGCCAGGGCAGTACGAATGGCAGGCGGCACTCCCACCACAGCCCTCTCTCTGCAGGGTCAGCGCCGGCCGCTCCAGCGGTTTCCCTGCCCTGTAACGGGCCAGACTTCACCCCTTCGCTTGCCCAGACGCTCGCTCAGCCAGTGGCTTGTGCAGGCTCTGCGCCAAGGCCGCTGAGGGCCAGCTTGGCCATGGTGCAAGCCGGGAAAGTCCACCCTTGCTGCCATTGCTCGAGGGACCGGCTTGCTGCAATGCAGAACCGCCCGGGCCACAGCTCCATGGGGCCTTTGGCTTTCCCAGAACTAGGCGGCACGCGTGCCCGTCCTCCCGTGGTGGAGGCACAAGTCGGCCCTGCTCGGCCCTGAGCTTACGGTGGAGTACCGTGGTGGTAGATTTCCCGGATAAAGGGCTTGGCCCGGGGACGCTGCTCTCCGCAGACCTCGGCCTGAGCCGGGGGATTCATCTCTAGAAGCAAAAGTGTGGATCTATTACACTTCTGCACGGGCTGCCTGCGGGGCTGGGAAATCTATTGTAACAGGCAAGGCTTTATGAATGAAGTTCAGCCCCACCAAAGTCAACGGCAAAACTCCCATTGATTTCACTGGAATCCTGAGTCCTCAAAGTGCCCCTGAGACCTCTCCCATGCTCCGCACAGCCGTCCACAGCTCCGCTGGGGGAGAGGAAGGCAGAGCGCAGAGAAGGGCCCCAGTGCTCCCTCAGCTGAGCCCGGGTCCCGCGCAGGCTGATGTGCTGAGAATATCACTTTGGCCATACCGACAGGCCTGGGCGTGACATAGGTGTCGCGCAGCTGAAGAGGCTGACGGAGATGCTTTGGCACAGAAGCAGAACTTTATAGGTCAGTGGAGTTTTGCCCTGAGCTCTCAGAGGGCCAGAGCGTAAGTAACAAACAAATAGAAATTGCTATGGCTGGAGAGATGTCCCACCCGCCCAGGAGTGCCGTGGCACTGTGCCAGTAATCCACCCTCCGTAGTCACTGCGCTGTGTGCATTTAATTGACTGAACAGCTACTTGATATCATCCAGAACCACTTATAAAATTAAAAGTTATTAAATGCAAGGGCAGACTCATAATACTTGCCAACACTTATTTCAATAATGGTGCTATGCCTGCCGCTCCACAGATCTGACCTGTCGCTTGGGAGCTCAAATGACCCATAACATCTTTTATCCACCTATAAATTCAGGAGGGTTTATTAGCTGGACCTGGCGCATTATGTCATATTCTGTCCAACTCCTTTACAACCGTATAATTGCTTCCTGTTCATACACTTGCCCATCACCCCAGCACATATGACCCCTGGTGACAATATTTTCCCATCTACCTGAGTAAATGAACAAGTAATATCGGCATCGTATTCCAGAAAGCAGAGCTAAGGAAGTTAATTGCTGTTATTTAACAGCTATTTCACTGGTTTCTTCTTGTTTTGCCAACTCTCCCATACCTTACCATTTGCTAGGCTGACCAAAAGGTTTTCTCCATTTTTGGATTCAAGCAACTTTTTTTTTCTTTGACAGCTACTTTAGAATCGCCCTCCCACTGATCACAGGTGAGCTCATCTCTAAACTGTGCTGTGAGATTTCTGATATGCGGAGCTCTTTCAACATCGGGGTGGGAGTTCAAATCTGAAACAAGAGCACTCTGGCACGCTAAAGGCATGGCTTGCACGTGGATTTTTTTGATGTCTAGGAAGAGCCGAGGTTCAGTCAGGTTTAGCACCCGTGCGGGCAGAGCATCGGTAGCAGCTCCTTCCCATTTGCTGCAGTCTAATACAGGTGAAGCTCATGCTGTGTCCTTTCATTTGGGTGGCAACTAATCCAGCCTCTCCTTCACTGCCTGCTTTCCTGAAAGACACACGTGAGCTCAGCAGCTGTTATTTACCGCTTGGTTTAGTGTTAGTGGCATGGATTTTTTAACCCAAGGTGCTGTAAATGTCTCTTCAAAAAGAAAAAAAGAGTCCTTCAACCACCTTGTGCTGTGATACCAGAGAGGTTTTTGCTTAGAGCCAAATACATATCAGGTTGGACTCTGAAAATCAATCCATTATGTTTATTTCTCCTTTTGCTCCTCTAAATGTTATAAGTTAGTCTCACAAATTGAGGCGAGGAGACGGAGCCAATTAAATTTGAAGTATTTATTAGCAAGCGGCAGCAAGCAAAACAGCGCTGGGCAGCCCGGGAGTCCCACTCCACCGACGGCGCGCACATTAACCCCGCCAGAGTCCCCTTCTTATAGTGGCTTTCGCTGGTGTTTTCTGCGGTTACAGAGTCTCCCGGCTATACTGGTTTACAGCAATTAGCATATCGCGATAAATTTACATACCAATTAACCTTTTATCTCTAGCTACATTGTGGTTTAGCATTTATTCAAGATAACATTGTAGCTAGACTCTTCTGGTATGTCCCCATGGCTCCTGAGCAACTGGTTGGATCAGCAAATTACTTTCAGTTATTTATTACACCTGGGTTACAAAAATCTTTGGGTTTTATACCCTTCTTCTTCCAGTATAAGCGTTTTTCTTAGTGGTGTACTCTGCGTCTGCGCGGTTTGTTGCTAAGGGGTCGTCCTCTTTCTTNGTGGCAGCTAATCCAGCCTCTCCTTCACTGCCTGCTTTCCTGAAAGACACACGTGAGCTCAGCAGCTGTTATTTACCGCTTGGTTTAGTGTTAGTGGCATGGATTTTTTAACCCAAGGTGCTGTAAATGTCTCTTCAAAAAGAAAAAAAGAGTCCTTCAACCACCTTGTGCTGTGATACCAGAGAGGTTTTTGCTTAGAGCCAAATACATATCAGGTTGGACTCTGAAAATCAATCCATTATGTTTATTTCTCCTTTTGCTCCTCTAAATACACAGAGTTTCTTTCTGCTTTTTACAGTCATTTCACAGATTGCTTCCTGACGTTACATGGCATCAGCGTTGCTCTAGGGAACGAAATGTGCCCACAGGTATGCCGCATAGCCGAGTGCCTCAACTCCTTCATCCTTTTCCAGGACCTGGTCCCTTCAGGTCAGAAGAAGCAGGTGGCATAAAGCCAAATTTCTTTTCAGGAAGGACAGAAGTATAAACTGATCTATTAACTCTCAGTACTGCATGGTCTAGTATAAGCACCGAACAAAAGGCGCTTGCTGCTTCTCCTTTGCAGAGCTGGCAGGAAGAGACCCCGTGTCTGCAATCTGCTCTGGGACCTGATTTGACTTTTTTAGTCTCACCTGGTCTTCAGGATATTAAGACAGAAAACAGTTAACATCTATGGATGCCACATACATGGGTGGGAAAGGGTGAGCTGTGCTTATGGCACTTGGATCTTGAGGAGCTCAGATAACTGAACAGTTTATTTTGAGCAGCTGTATGAATAGACCTGGCTGGTAGCTCTGAAGTCTGGAGGTAATTGCAAATTGGGAGAGAGTGAGGGGTTAAACAGAAAGAAACCTATTCTATGAAGTCCACAGGGAAGTACATGCAACCCTTGTGATCCCATCATCTCTGCCTGATTTGGGAAGTGTTTGTTTACTCACCTCGAGCAATAGAATTCTCTTTGTCCCACAGAGTGGCAGTCCAGTGGTGTTATAAAATTACCTCTTCCAAAATTAATTCTTTTTTTTACAGATGCCACTAGGATGAGTTGTAGTTGTAGACTGAACAAAGCAATCCTAGATGGAAGTATGATAACCATTTTCAGACGAATAAGATAAAATAACGTAGTGAATACAACAGCTAGCTGGACATACAACACTGCTAGGACTAAATTCTTGACTGATTACTACGCACATCAAATAGTAAGAAAGATCACTGGTATTGCAATATCTGGAGAAGGACGATCTACCGTAAAATAGATTTCATGGTTTACCATTTAGAAACTTCTTTCAGAAAGCAGATCGTTACTGCGAGGATTAGCAGCCCTAGCAGAGGGTGGGCAGGCTTTCAATGAACTCTCCCTGCGAGTTGCCAATCAACGAATTTGGACTGTCTTTTATTGTGCAGTCATTTGTCTGGTATATTCAGCATGATACCTAAGGGTTGTTTTTAAAATTTTGTAGTGCAAATCTTTTCTGTTTGGTACAAAAAAAACCACCTTTATATAACCTTGGGAAATTGCATAAGCAAGAAATGGCTGTTAACAGCTGCAAATGTTTACGTGGCTCTCCTGTGCTGGAGCACACTGGCAATTAAAGGTAGTTAGCAGGAGACTGACTGGTGTAAACATCTGCAGCCAATAATTACAGCCTGTTCCCATTCCTCTGCTTTCTGAGGATTTGTAGTATCGTTGAGCTGCTCTGGTGAAGAAAACACGATCCGCGTGTTCAGGATTTTGAGCTACTGCAGAAGATGTAAGTAGTTCCTGCTTTCTTCTAGTCTGAGTTGTTGTTATAGCTGGGGCAAAGTCTCTCTTTGCAGGTTATGAACCAGTCTGGTTGCTAAAAGCCTAAGAAATAAGCAGTGAGTGACGCAAAGCCTAAGTTCAAGGAGCAGTCAAAAGACCCTTCTCGCTTCAGAAAAGACTAATCTGATTTTCTAAGACTGAAGTTATTTCTCGGGAGAAGGTAACTTTATCAGTGAGGTGTGCGGGGAGAGAGGAATTGCACTTCATCATTGCTGCCGTTTGGTTCGTGGGCTGAAAACACCGAGTGAGAGGGAAGCGATACCCAACCCGAGAGCCATGTGCCTGTCCGTGGGCTGTTCCCCACAGCCAGGGAAGCACCAGTGCTACGAACTTTCTTGCCAGATTTCAGAGGGCCCTAATGTCTAGGTACATCGCTGCAAGTTAAAGGGTGCGGATTCCCTTTTCTTTTTGTGCCATGCGTGGCTGCCAGACGGGGATTTAGTACTTATTTGTGTGTTGATAATTAAAGTGTTTGTGATACTGAAGGACAAATCACCCTCCCCTGGAAATTAAACACTCATGCTACAATCTCCTGATCCTCAGTGAGTATTACATTAGTCAATTTGTGGCTAGCCCAGTAACTCGATAGCGGCAAATTATATAGTTATGTGGGAACTCTGGTTTTTGGAACAGGCTGATGTTCCCAAGCTCAGGCCCAGCACTGGTAGGGTGTGTCATCTCTGTGAGGCACTTAGCAGAAAGGAAAAGCTGCAACGCCACCATCTCTAGTGCCTTTCTGGAGGACAAAACATAGCAGTAATGTTACGTTAAGGTAAGAATAGGAAGAAACAGAATTATTTCTCCACTGAGAACTTTCCTCTGTAGTGAGAGACTGATTGGTTAAACAAGCTTTCAGCTGATGCTGTGTTCAATTACCTCTTTTATTAATGACTATTTTAGGTTTAGGCATGGTAAGTCTACGAGTGGATTTGTGCTGACCAAATGTCCTGCCTGTACCTTCAACTCCATGCTTAAAAGTTTTAGAGGACCCAGTATCGGTCACTGGAAAAGATTATTTCATTGTTGTGGGATAACGAGGGAAAGAAACTAATCCTGACTTGTGGCAGAAGCAAGTATTAGTCCTGGTGTCCACTTGTGCTGGATTTAGTCTATTGCTGTATTAAGGGTAACTACCAGAATCTCAGTCAAACATCCCCATGTCAGCCCAGACCGAAGGAAGGAGAGGGATGACACCTGAAGGCCTAAGACTCAAAATATTTTTCTCTATTTATTCACTCTAAAAATAGTTTTGTTGTTAAATTCCAGTCTGAACGCCAGTGATTTCAGCCATCAGTCTCCCACTGTATTTTTGAAAATCGTAGCTACCTTCAGTACTCACATAGCAGCCTAGTGCTTCTTCATGCTTTCTCATCCATTCAGACTTCAAATATACTCTGGAAATTAGAGAGAAAACAGGATTGTGATAGAGCCAAGTAATAATCTTCTGAAGTCGTATGAAACATTCAAAAAGATACCACCGTGGCTTTTAAAAATAGCAACTTATTTGCTCCTAAGTGTCAGATTCTGCTCTGGGATGATGGCCTGTGTGCACCTCTTACAGTCAGCTTTCAGCTCCGGAGCTGTTTCCACGGGGCCTTTCTGCAGTAGATGGAAAGGTCTGGCATGTAAGATACCTTTCTCAGCCAATTAGCGGGGTGCGTTTGTGTGTGTGAGTACCCCTGAACTCCAGGCGATAGAATGGTGGTGTTTTGGTTGGATTTTTGTTTGTTTGTTTTTTAAATTTTATTTTATTTTATACAACAGCAAAAGAGATGCCTTTAATTTTATGCTTATTGATGTAAGTAAACACACACACTTTGTAAGAAGTGTTTGAATTATTGTATGTCTGTGTCCAAGGCTATTGTATTAAACACGTCTTTCAGAGCCAAGATTCTTCTCCAAGAACCCACCCAAAACTTTACTGTATGAGGTATGAAGCAATAACGGGACCCACTGATTCATCATTTGATGAAACCAGGAGTGCCCAGTATTGCCCAACAGAAGGTTACGTAGGGCCGTAATGAAGTGTTTCTCTTGCATAAAGGGAACAGATGTAGCCAACCTCATGAGAAACAGAGCTGTGTGACCTGCTGTGAGTTCCCATTGGGCAAAGTTTCCTTCAGATCTGAGAAGTTGCTCCAGCTGAGTCAGACTATTCCTCTGGTACCACCATGCCTCCGCAGGCTAGATTTCTAGATTCAGATCTGGGTTGCCATAGGCTACGTTCCACCACATTTCATTTAGTTACTGTATTGGCAAAATATCTTTAGGCTTTGCAAACTGTTGGAAACCTGACTGTTGGCTGAGGAGCTCTGGTCTGTGGACCCACAGAAACTGTTCACAAGCGGGTTCTTCCCTAGAGACTAGTGTTGTGTCTCACATGGAGCATCAAGCCTTGTCACCTTGCCCAAGTTTTGGATGCAAAAGAGAGACTGTGAAGCTACAGTTACACAGGTATAACTGTAATTGCGTTTGGCCCAGAAGTAACTCCAGTGGCAACAGGGTAAAGTAGAAAATCTGGTCTTTCAAGTGAAGAATAAATGTGACAAAGTGACTCTTGTGAGCTCGCATTAATCTTAACATAAGGATGTGCTGTAGCGAAGAGGAAGTAGGCTTCTGATCATAACAGACGAAGTGAAGAATAGAGAAGAAATACTGACAGGTTTGTTGCTGACCAAGGATTTCTAGATGAATTCCTGCATCTCCTAACGAACTAAAGTCTTCAGGCCAGGCCAGCCAGGGGAGCATATAAATCCAAACGCTATCTTGGGTAAGCAGTAGAGTAAGTGGCTATGCACTCTATTTCTTCTGCATTGAGGTCAGCAGTACGCTGACATCCATTGCTGTTACTATACATTGACGCAAGTGTTTCAGGGAATCCTGATGTTAAGGGCTGGAATAAACTCAACGAGCATGATGGGGCATGTTCCCATTGGCATTCTTGCTGCCTGTCGCCCCATACTAGAGTTATTTGCTCAGTGGTGTTAGTTATTGTGAGTTCCAAACCAGATCTTTATTAAAGCTTCCAGGAAAGCAACAGCACTGTGGATGTCAACAGGGCCTTCAGCATCAAAGCCACAGAAGGAAATTATAGATGGAAAAGACCCGTTAGGTCATCTACTCAACCCATCAGCCAATGCAGGATTGTTCTCTGTGGTGTGCTTTTTCCCTTCTTTGTCTGCATCAAGCCAAAGGGGTTTCCACAGATTCCCTGGGGAGACTATGACATAGCTGACTAGTTCTTGCCCTTGGGAATAACTTTGAGTCTGTGAAATAACAGAAGCATTCTAAGTTTAATTTTGATGGAGAAAAGGAACTCTGAGAGAAGGACCCTGATTCTTATGACTATACTGTCTCTCAGATGTAATTCTATATTAATCACTTCTTGTATACAGATCATATGAGGCTAACAGTGTGTCCCACCCCACAGCTGTCTCTTTCAGTAACTATTCCTTAGACAGATTTTGTCATCTTTCAGTAGTAAGTAGTGCACAAACCCTGAACAATTGCATTTCACTTGGCAAACATTCAGAATTTGCCCTAAGTAGTGTTTGAAGTGTTCTGTCCGACTCTCACTCCTTTCAGTTGTGCCAAAGTTCTTTGGCAATTAGTGATCTGATGTCCCAGAAACCCATAAAAATTAATTCCAACATATTTTCTTTAGGTGAATCAAAAACACTCAACAGATGTTTACTAAAAACAACTGCATTTATAGATCGAGGACTCTTGACGGCTATTGATTTAAGACTTCCAAATGTTTTCATTCAAATCCCTTGGGCACCTACTGTTGATCAATCATAACTTACTGACATCTTGATTTCTTGCAAGGAAATGTTTCTGGCCAAATATATGAACGTGCTTTTTGACCTTGGGTTTTGGACATAAACATGAATCAATGATTTTTTTCAGAGGGAATAAAATACTTCCATAGCTATTAAAACACGCAGTCCTCTGACTTTTGTTGAAGATCTGTGTGCATATAAACTGTTGACTATGGAGATAGTTTTAAAGCAATGCCAGTGCCCTTAGTATTTTGATGAGGGCTGTATCAGCTTTACAGTTCTCAGCAACTGAAAATTATATTTAACATACAGTATAACTTTAAAAATATTAGTTGTAGAGCTATGGAAGGCCATGATTAGTACCATTTTGGGATTGATTGAGTTGTGCTTCACATAATGAGCAAGGATTAAGAAGAAGCCTTTGTCTCACTGCCACTTTGGCTATGGGGAAAGGGGAGAAATCTGAATACCCAACATGTCTTTGTTAGCAGTTGGATGTCATTTTCTTTTGTTTAGCATTTGCACAGTGCTCTGTGTAATGTAGGAGTATAATAAAGCTTTGCCAGCAACACCACCAGACTTTAGGGACATGCACAGGCCAGTGAGACTATGCAATGTACTTTATCATAAAGCAGCAGTAGAAGAGGCAACTTAATAGACTTATGATGGAGTTGTAACAAAAGGGTTTTCCCTAGGCTATCGGCATGTGCTTTAGAGTACTAAACCAGGAGTTTTGCTCTTAGGTCTAATTATTTTTCTAATGCCTAATTTGTAAGCACTTTTCCTTTGCACCAGTTAAATAGAGCTTAAATTATTTCTCTACTGTTCATTAGAAGCGAGCAAGTTTCACATGAACCTTTCAACTATTTAAACACTCCTACCATTGCCAGCTAGCTGATGGCTCACTTGGAAAATGAAAGTTTGGCAAACCAGAAGGTAGAGATCAATGAGCAAAAAGCATGAGGGGAAAAGGTGTTATCCAGGGAGACCCTAAGGGATCATAAGAAATGAGTTAAGCCTTAGCTTTCTCCACATCCACTCTATTTGCACAGTCAGAGTATTCATAATAAACCCCAGTTTCATTCCTAATCTGGGTTAGTACCAACAACGTAGTGTCATGATTGACAGTCCTACCACAGCCAGACAGGCCTGGTGTCAATGTTGCGTTGCTGTTGCTGATTTGTGGCTCTAGAGGCACTCGGTGGTCTCCAACAGCTCAAATATAATGGAAACTGGGGGAGTAACCCATTTGCTGGGCAGATGTTGCTAGCACGCTGCTTTATCAGTGCACCAGCCCAACACTGGGATAAAGTTGACTCCTCCAGACAACCATGACTGTGGCTTTGCATGAATTTCTTTAGCCTGAGTGCCAGCTTAAACAGACCCTGTCCCTCTCCTCATCCAGCTGTTGTAGTATTTTGGCAGCAACTAAAAATTTCTTGGAATAATTGCAAATAAGTAATAATTTTTCATTTAGCTTGTATGCAATCCTGGCATCAGTGATCATTTGCATGCTTTAATATATACATAGCCATGCCTTCAACACATGTTCTGAACATTTGAATAGTGAACTTCAGGAGTAGGGGGACAGAGGTGGAGTCCAATTTGTTATTATTGTTATTAATGTAGGTTCTCATAATTTTAAAATCAACTTTATGAGCAGAAAATGCTGATGTAAAAATAAAAAGGTAGGTCGTGTTGGCAAGCAGGTGCTCAGGAGCAGACAGGACTGAAAAATCCAGAATCCTGTTGCAGGAACCAAACTATTCACAAGTGCCTGAGCTGTGGTTTTCTGCTCAGTCTAGGCTGTCCCATAAATGCTAAGCATCTCGAAGGTCATCCAAATAAAAAGTAAATGCAAACAGAGGCTAATTCTCCCACGCAGCAGACTTCCAGCCTGCTCAGGATACAATGGTGAAAGCTTGCCTGTTTTGACTATTAGTCAGTCTTACTCAGCTGGCATTTGGGAAAGTCATGAACAGCAGTTTAGGGGGCTCTGTGCAGGTGACCTGGGGTGGGACACAACATATGTCATGCTTCCGGAAATGTGAAGCCCTCTTTAAAGCTGCTCTTAAAGCCTCCCCTAGCTAGAAACTGATAACAAGATGTACAGTGCTGCACTTGGGTGAGGAATGATGTTCTGACAAAAACAGCCGCACCTTGCTGCCTCCCTGGAGCAGCAGTTTGGCTTTTCATTTGGTAGCAGTCTGCCAGGCAGTGAGCTTTATTCAGTTTTTCCTGGAGAACTTTTATTAGTTTAATTGATACGATTAATATAAACAAACAAAACCAACCAACCAAACAAAAAACCTGCCCCAAACCCAAAAAACCTCACCAAGATGAAGTGGGAGCTCTCAGTCCATTCTGACTCAGCTGTCTCCTTTTCTTCATGCCCAGGGAGGGCAACGAGTTCTCTGTTGCTGGATCCATGATTTCCTGGCATTTTCACAACTCCTTCCTTTTTCAGTTTTCTCACGTTGCTGATGCCTTAATGCAAGTTGAGAAGAAAGGTAAGAACAGGGCTGAAGTAGTATACTTTCTCCCCTAAGAAGACCTCCTCCTTTTCTTTGACTGCTGCCAGCCAATGTATTGCTACAATACAGTGTCACAGGGTAGGACGGACAAAAAAAATAAAGTTATTCTTGTGGAATTTAAATGGCTTGAATGACCTGTAGTGCTGACAGTTTGCTTCGCTGCCAGCAGTAACTTCTACATGGAAGCGTAGGAAAGCGAGACCGCTGTTTTGTGTTTGCTGCTGTGAAAACCTGACAAGTAGCGTTCCTCGATGCTGTCCTGCACCCTAAGGAAGGTACCGGTAACTTGGCAGCGACCAGAGAGCAAGCTGGTGCAGCAGGAAGGTTGTGGTGAGGACTGAGGTGGGTTAGCAAGGCAGCATTGGAGACTACACGCTAGACATGGCACAATCTGCTTAGCTGCAAAGGAAAGGGGAAGTCTTCTTCCAACTAGGACACACAGTTATTTTGTCTTGGACGCTTGGAGACAACCTTTCGGACTAGGAATCCGTAAACCACAAAATATTCATGTTAAAAGAATCTGGCCAAAGATACTACATTCGGGACTGTTTGTTTTTTCTTTTTCCTTTTACAAAACAAAACCAAACAAATTCCTTTGCTGTAATCAATAGTAGTCAAAAGATAACTTTCTTCAGTTCAAGGATATCAGCTTTAAATGTTAAGGCTACAAGCAATATTAATGGACACAAAACTCTTATTTCTGTTACAAAATTTACTATAGGAATGTTTCCTAAAAAGTCAATGATTAATACTACGTTTTTGTGACATAATGAAAAAAAACATCAAAGTCTAAGGGGAAACAAGTGAGTGTGCACATACAGCTCACATACGTTTATTTAAGCATATTTTACATATTAAAATACAGTAGTTACTTCCTGGAGGAGGGCTCTCGAATTATAAAACAAATCTGTCAGGTTTTCAGACTTGGCAGGGTGAAAGGTTTTTCTTGCTGTGTTCTAATGGAGTAGGGGAAAAGCATCACTTCAGCGGTAAAGAGCTAAATAACCACACAGTTAATGGAGGGAAAGTTTCGGAAAATAATTACGTTAATTCACTTCAGACCTGATCCTGCAACCTTTAACCATGCAATGGGACATTCTTTTCCCAGCAGCAGACCCAAATTTACACTTTGCAGAATCGCATCCTTACTGAGGTAGAGGTTGCCAAATAGCTGTTCGTGAGGGAAGTGCCATGTGTGCCAATTCTAGAAACCCGTACGGCAGTACAGTCTGCCCTATATTTTCAGACTTTTGGTACCTTACATAACTAGGTGCAAAATACTTATTTTTATTTATGATTCTTTTCTTTGGAAGTGCAGTCATGTGCAATCAGGTGGAATAACTGTGCTGATAATTTTCCTTCAGAAATTGTAATGGTTAGCGATGTGGACACTTTTATTTTTAGGCAGAAACCATGAGGCACTGAAGCAAGCATTCACTTTTCTTGCACTTGAGGTCACAAATTTATGCAAGTCAAAAATGTTGGGCCTGCCAAAAACATCATGCTACACTCCACCAAATAAAAGGACACTGTTATTCTTACAAGGAAAGGTTTGACAGGACAGGAAATAGGCAGGGTCATAGAAGTTTACTTAATACCGAAACTTATTTAACCATCTTTAAGCCAAAGTACAATGATAGTTATTTAAAAAAAAATAAATTAGAAGGGGGGGAAGGGAGGGAAAACAAGTACAAGAGCACTAGACTGCGCGATTACAGGAGCAGCAACCAATACAGAAACTTGTGAACCTTAATAAAAATCCACGGAATTCAGGTTAGTATATATCACCTGCTGCTACTGGGTTAACACATATAAGTAAGCTTTAATTTATGTCCTGAACTTGCAGCAAGAGGCATCTGATTTGAAGAATCTGATGCAGTTTACCAAGCTATACACTACTTTCATTACAACGCAATCCTTAAGTAGACTGCATTCCACTTAAAGGAATGGAGGAAGGGGGAGCAAGAAGAGTGAATATGAAAGATAGGAAAAATGTTGCTGTTCATTACAATTTTCCATTTTTGTTGAAGCACAGCAGGAGAGCAAAGCCACAGGCTTCTCTACTGCTCTTGCATGCCAGGAGGGATTATGCAAACACTGCAACCACCCAAATCTTATTTAAATTATAGTCATTGTTCCCCCTTTAATGGTTATACTTTTGCCTGCTTTCACTCAAATATTGCTGCATCTTGCTTTCCGCCAACATAGTCCCAATGGGAGTCATCAACTCTTAATTATAGATGAACAGTTCTTTGAAAAATACCTCTGGAAAAAAAGTGGAAAAGAAAGCAAACTTTAAGTGCCATCTAGTGGCTGATCTACTAAAAAACGTTAAATAGGTCCAAAAAATTAACATGCCACAGAGTAATGTAGCTGTAGCTGAACCGAGGAAGCAGTGCTAAATTCACAACCACTAAAGAGCAGGTTAATACTTTGGGGAACCAAGAAAAGGCCTAAAGATCAATGGTATCATTACCATAATCTTTAAGACTTTTGTCTGTACGTGGAGAGCTCAAATGGTAGGAATTGCCTAGTGATCACCTGTGCCTTCAAGACCCTCATCAGCTCCTGCCGTGGTTAAGGAAATACAAGTTGTCATACATATTTCAGTCCAAATTAGAAAATCAGATCTCAAAACAGAACCAGATACCAAGATAAAATACTTTTGTAGCATAGGTGGTAATAATGGAAAAAGAGAACACTAAAATAAGTTGGAGGGTATTGCTTTTCATATTAACGAAATTGTGGTACTTTCTTACAAAAAAAAAGGGGGGGGGGGGGGGGAGACACAGGCAGCATGGTTTGAACCAGAGAGTAACAAATACTGCTGTAAGAATTCTCTACTCACTACCAATAAAAAGTTTCTACAGGTTTCGATAGAGGCCCTGGTCTGCAGTAGCAAGTATCAGCTTAAGAACTTCCAATACATTGGTGTGTAACTCTTGTTGCCTGGTTAAAAGTATTTGTCTTCTATAGATTTGCTACTCATATTGAATCAAAACCCCGACATTGCAAAAGGAGTTATCAGAATGCATTACCCTCGTGCAATGTTTGATGCACAGGGAGGGGTTCAGTGTAGAGATGAGCTTGGAAGCATTTCTGTTGTTTCAGATAGACAGAATTTTCCAAGGTCTTACTGGGAAGAACCATGCAGCAATCTTAAACTCATTATGTGCTTCTCTAGATAAGTATTGAGAAACGATGAAAAGGAGCTCAACTATACCAATTTTCAAACTAAGAGAGCCTTTTTTGGTAATGACACTTAGATAACGCTCTGTATGTTGACAACTTACAGCAGCCATGGATTTGTAAGTTTATGTTTCTTCCTCAGGTGTCTGAAAGAGTGCTTTTTCTAGCAAATACTATTCCTTCTTATCTCAGAATCTGGAGTATTAGTATTGCTTTAAAAAATGGAAAATAGATCAGTTTCCAACAGGTACAACAAATGATAAGTATCAACAAAACTTTTTCCTTGTAGGTTGCTGTTCTAAGCGAGATCATCTTGTAGTATCTTTTAAAAAAAGACTTGCATCAGTGTATCCCCTGCTGTTTTTTTTTGCTTTGGAGGGTGGGGAGGGAAGAAAAGAGGAGCAGCAAAACTTGCTCTCAATTTACAGTCCAGCAAGAGGAAACAGCTTTACACAAACGGATCATAGCTATTTTAAGGTATTTGAATAGCCTTTGGTAATTGAAGTTCCTTTTTGGCACATTGTAGAACGGAAGAAACTTTGTGTCATGATCGGCATTTCCAACTCATTTAAAACTTCTCAGTATGATGTGCTTCTTGCTTACAATAAATAGGCTTTTGCACGGTAAGCCTGCTTGTGAAGGTCTGGGTACACAGATGTAAGTACAGTGTTGTGATAAGGGTGTAGGGAGGGGAAAAAAACCAAACCAAAACAAAAAACTGACAAGCATATAATGCACATGGAGGGAAAGACTTCTACCCTAGTCAAAGATGAATGTATTTATTGTTCCAGCACTGCCAAGTCAATGTAGTGACTACCCTATGGTTGAAGGAATCCGAATGCTGTCATATTGCACTTGATTTTCCAGCTCTTTGGGGAAGAAGGGGTAAAATGTATAAAATGTGCAGTATTTTGGGCCTACTTCACTGGAAATGGTCAGTCCTAGACAAGGACATGAAACTAATACCAACAAGATTATTATGATCCAAGACTACCAAGGAGAAGAATGCTGTGAAACAAGTGAAATGTGATGAAACAAGTGATGCTGTGAAACAGTCTAGAAGAGGGCCTACCTTTCCATTGCTGAAACGCTACTTAAAGCACAGTATTTCATACTTGTGTCATTTCAGCTACGAAAATCTAAAAAGAGAATACAGACAGCTGCAGGGAAAAAAATTATGTGTGAGAGCCTCACAGCCTTGTCTAATTATTCTCTTTCCTTTTTGTCCCTTCTCTTGTGTGCATGTTCTTTCACCTGAAAGATTTTGAGTCATTTAAGAGATTCCCAAACTTAAAGAAACAATCAGGTTTGGGACAGATTCCAAAAGAGTTCTACGTTAACTGGTCAAAATAGAACTGAAAAAAACAATTTGTGCACTGCTTCAGTAATTTAGAATCTTTCTTCCATACAGTAACTTATTAATGAATTTGTCAACAGGTATTTTAACAGCATATTTCATAGGATTTATTTATTTATACGAGTTTTTTCCAGATGAGTTGTGTTATTTAGCTCAAACACTGTATTGCCCGGTCTTTTAATAGAGAGCTGAAAAATTGGCTGCTTGAGGATCAGCTAAGGATCAAAGACAGAACTTTAGCTTTGAACAGAAACACAGGTATTTGGACAGGTTGTAAAAGATGCAATATTAAGTGTCTCTGCCTTATTATGATTTAGGGGTCAGAGTGGGAAGTTACATGGATACCTGTATTATTACTGATTCTGTATGAAACAGACTCTCAGCATGAAATACTGACCTACATGGAAGACAGCTTTCAGAAGATTAACCCAAATTGGCAAGGAAACAATCAGCCATTTTAGTTTAGGTGAGTACAATAAAATAAAATCATTAAGTTAATTTTTAATTTATTAGCATATAACCGCACATAAACAATGAGTTCTTTATTACTGAGGACCGAACATCTAAAAAGAAAATATAATCCATCAACTAACCAATCAAGTCAGTCATGCACATTTCCACATAACGCAGATGAATTCACTGCCTGTAAAAATAGACAGGAGGACAGATACAGATAAGCCAATAGACTGTACTTCAAAATCCCACTTCTAATTCAAATTAAGATTTAGAAATAGCATAACAACAAATATAGAAAGCATATTCAAATAATTTTCAGTTCTCTCCAGTAGAACAAAAAATATAGAAAGAGTGTTCAAATCATTTTCAGTTCTCTCCAGTAGAACCAAAGCCACCTTCGCCACGCTCTGTATCATCTAGAGCCTGAAAGACATCAATTATGATAAGTTGGTTTAGTGTCTTAACTTGCCTTTTGTTTCTATACAACAGATGTTGTCTATCATAGAGGAAGGTACATTTACTCATAACAATAGCTATAACTGAAAAACGAAACAAAAAAATTTGAGACATTTCAGAATGTCTCGTACAAGTTTAAACAAATCCCACATCGTGAGACAACTGTTTCCAGTATACACTGAAGTGTTTCTTAAGTACCTGTTAACTCTGAAAACTAAGAAAAAAAAAAATAAATCCACACAAATGCATGCAAAGCATCCAAGATTTTTATTCAGGTAGCAATGCTACTATGCAGTTTTAACACTGAAAGTAGTTATAAAGCAAAATATTTATCTATACCGTAAATTTCAGCTTATATACAACTATCTTAAACTGTTAAATAATGAAAATAGCAGAAATATTTTCTTTTGGCAACTTACTTGAACTTCTTCTAGCTCAGGATAGCAAATGCGTTCACAGATGAGCTGGGCAATCCTGTCCCCTTTTTTAACTGCAACGAAGTTAAATCATTATTAGTTCTTTCAAGAAAGCGAACAATCAATACAAAGTTTAGACAGTCCCCTTTCTAGAGCCTCAGAATGTACTAAAGTGTAAACACTTATCTGAAACTTAGTTAAGCAGATGTTAATAGTCCCAGAAAAATACGGGCTAAACTTGTGCTTAGTCCTTTTAAGGCGAAGTTTCAGCAGCAGTACCAGCTCAAGGCATCTCCCCTCAGCCCTGCTGCCATACTGTGCCATCTTCAGTGTCATTATGCATGAACAGCGCAGAGATGGAGAGACAGCTGTATGTATAATGTGGCTCCTCTTGTGAACTAGAGCCAAGAACTGATTTCTCTGGGGGGAAAAACCCTGAACTGATAAAAAGAAAACAAAATTTCTCATGAGCACCCAGTCTGGTTCACAGAACCTCCCTAAGAAAGTGCTGGGCAGTCCCAGAAAAGGCTGCGACAACACTGGCAATATTGTAACTGGGCCCTGACACTTAAAACTGACTGTTTGCAGAGAAACAGCGTGATTAAGCGAAAACTGTATCTCTCTTACTCATGTTTCCCAGGGTCCTGGAGAAGTTTTTATCTCAAATACAGCTCAGCTAGATCTTTTGGGGTGTTTTGTTTTGGGGTGTTTTTTTGCAGAGCAAGAAAGAAACTTAATACAAAGTTGTGCTTCAGTGTGGCTCATGAATCTAAAGTTTAGCTAAGCAGGGGTTTTTTGTTTTGGTGTGCTGGTGTGATCTTTGGTTGGTTGTTTTTTTTGGATATTGTTAAGTTTCCATGTTTTCATTAATTGTAACAAGAAAAATGTTCTCCTCATTGACTTTTAAAGACAAATTAGTTTCACATTTCCAGTCAGATGGCTGAAAACAAGCTCTGCCAAGATTAACACTTACCTTCAAAAGTCTCCTTGCCAAAGTTGAAGAGTACCACACCAACATTTCCCCTGTAATCCTCATCAATAACACCAGCTGTCACAAGAAAGAATTAAGAGGGATATCCAGTTAATAAATGTTGGCAGTGTATTAGATAATGCTGGTTTAGATTAGTAGATGATTGCAGTAGCTCATATAGACATTCTTTATGCTACTCATGCATAATTAAATAATATATATGAAAATACTGAAATATCTAAAAATGCTAATCAGTCTTGGAAAAAGAACTGAAAAACACCATCACATGTCAAGAAGTGTTTTACCACTGTACTACTAATTTTAGTTGTATTACCCCATCTGAAATCAAGACAGCTGTACCAAATTCAGGCTCCATTTGTTCTGCTAACTTTCAGCTCTTTGAGTGTCAAACAGAAATCTCTTCTTAACTCTAACATCTTATTTGAGAGCTATGGATTTGCACAGATCCAAATCCCTTATCTCAGGTGGGGTAACAGAACTAAAGCTTTAAGGAAGTGATGGTTGTCATTCAGCTACACTCAGGTGTAAATACTGTAAAACAAGCTTGCTCTTTTATTTTATGTAGCTGTATTAACTACATAGTTCAGGAGATTATCTACCAATACACATTGAACTAATCACATTCTGCTTCCTTGGGGTTTCTCTCTCTCGGATGGAGCATTCGTTTCAGTTGATTCAGAGAGCTTGATGTACCAAAGCTACAGGCACAGGTCCTGTACTGTTTATTTGGTTTAGGTTAGGCCAGCCTTCAGCATCAGTTAAACTGAGAATCATAGTACATCGCTTATATTGGTGATCACAGAGATTTCTTGCGCTATTTCTACCACAGTTCAATGTTGCAATTCAATACTTAAAATATTAAAAATTAAATCCTATGCACACATGGCAAGTGTATAAGCAAAAAAGGCTGATTTATAAAATGATAACATGGAAATTTTGCCTTCTTACTTCTAGCAAAGTACTATTCCTTCCTCCTTTTTGAAATATCAGATAATCTAGAGCCTTTACATATTTGCTAAACCGGGGGTGACACAAAGTGTTAGCTAAAGAGTGCTACACAAATAGTTACGTGGCACAGGCAGTGAAAGCAGCAACAGGTATACTGGGAAGAATATAGGGACACTGCCTGGTTGTGTAGGGATGGGGTCGGGAAGGCCAAGGCAGGCTGGAGCTGAACTTGGCAAGGGACACAAAGAATAATAAGAAGGGCTTCTACAGGTATGTCAGCCAGAAAAGGAAGGTCAAAGAAAGTGTACCGCCCCCCCGGGATGAGCAAGACTGGGAAACTGGTAACAATGGATGAGGAAAAGGCTGAGGCTCTCAACAACTTTTTTGCTTCAGTCTTCATTGACAACCCACACCTCTTCGGTGGACGGACTGCAAGGCAGGGACTGGGGGGGGCGAAGGCCCTCCCACTACAACAGAAGACCAGGTTTGTGACCACCTGAGGAATGTGAACATACAGAAGTCTATGGGACCTGACAAGATGCATCCCAAAGTCCTGAGGAACTGGCTGATGTAGTTGCCAAGCCATTCTCCATGATATTTGAAAGGTCATGGCAGTCAGGTGAAGTCCCTGGTGACTGGAAAAAGGAAAACATTGCACCCATTTTTAGAAAGGGTAGAAAGGAGGACACTGGGAACTACTGACCTGTCAGCCTCACCTCTGTGCCTGGGAAGATCATGGAACAGATCCTCCTAGAAGCTATGCTAAGGCACATAGAGGACAGGGAGGTGATTTGACACAGCCAGTGTGGCTTCACCAAGGGCAAGTCCTGCCTGACCAACCTAGTGGCCTTCTGTGATGGAGTGACTACACCAGTGGACAAGGGAGGAGCAACGGATGTCGTCTGTCTGGACTTCTGTAGGGCCTTTGACACAGTCCCCCACAACATCCTTCTCTCTAAATTGGAGAGAGAGGGATTTGATGGGTGGACTGTTCAGTGGATGACAAATTGCTNGTTTTGGTGTGCTGGTGTGATCTTTGGTTGGTTGTTTTTTTTGGATATTGTTAAGTTTCCATGTTTTCATTAATTGTAACAAGAAAAATGTTCTCCTCATTGACTTTTAAAGACAAATTAGTTTCACATTTCCAGTCAGATGGCTGAAAACAAGCTCTGCCAAGATTAACACTTACCTTCAAAAGTCTCCTTGCCAAAGTTGAAGAGTACCACACCAACATTTCCCCTGTAATCCTCATCAATAACACCAGCTGTCACAAGAAAGAATTAAGAGGGATATCCAGTTAATAAATGTTGTCAGTGTATTAGATAATGCTGGTTTAGATTAGTAGATGATTGCAGTAGCTCATATAGACATTCTTTATGCTACTCATGCATAATTAAATAATATATATGAAAATACTGAAATATCTAAAAATGCTAATCAGTCTTGGAAAAAGAACTGAAAAACACCATCACATGTCAAGAAGTGTTTTACCACTGTACTACTAATTTTAGTTGTATTACCCCATCTGAAATCAAGACAGCTGTACCAAATTCAGGCTCCATTTGTTCTGCTAACTTTCAGCTCTTTGAGTGTCAAACAGAAATCTCTTCTTAACTCTAACATCTTATTTGAGAGCTATGGATTTGCACAGATCCAAATCCCTTATCTCAGGTGGGGTAACAGAACTAAAGCTTTAAGGAAGTGATGGTTGTCATTCAGCTACACTCAGGTGTAAATACTGTAAAACAAGCTTGCTCTTTTATTTTAGGTAACTGTATTAACTACATAGTTCAGGAAACTATCTACCAATACACATTGAAATAATCACATTCTGCTTCCTTGGGGTTTCTCTCTCTCGGATGGAGCATTCATTTCAGTTGATTCAGAGAGCTTGATGTACCAAAGCTACAGGCAGAGGTCCTGTACTGTTTATTTGGTTTAGGTTAGGCCAGCCTTCAGCATCAGTTAAACTGAGAATCATAGTACATCGCTTATATTGGTGATCACAGAGATTTCTTGTGCTATTTCTACCACAGTTCAATGTTGCAATTCAATACTTAAAATATTAAAAATTAAATCCTATGCACACATGGCAAGTGTATAAGCAAAAAAGGCTGATTTATAAAATGATAACATGGAAATTTTGCCTTCTTACTTCTAGCAAAGTACTATTCCTTCCTCCTTTTTGAAATATCAGATAATCTAGAGCCTTTACATATTTGCTAAACCGGGGGTGACACAAAGTGTTAGCTAAAGAGTGCTACACAAATAGTTACGTGGCACAGGCAGTGAAAGCAGCAACAGGTATACTGGGAAGAATATAGGGACAGTGCCTGGTTGTGTAGGGATGGGGTCGGGAAGGCCAAGGCACGGCTGGAGCTGAACTTGGCAAGGGACACAAAGAATAATAAGAAGGGCTTCTACAGGTATGTCAGCCAGAAAAGGAAGGTCAAAGAAAGTGTACCACCCCCCCGGGATGAGCAAGACTGGGAAACTGGTAACAATGGATGAGGAAAAGGCTGAGGCTCTCAACAACTTTTTTGCTTCAGTCTTCATTGACAACCCACACCTCTTCGGTGGACGGACTGCAAGGCAGGGACTGGGGGGGGCGAAGGCCCTCCCACTACAACAGAAGACCAGGTTTGTGACCACCTGAGGAATGTGAACATACAGAAGTCTATGGGACCTGACAAGATGCATCCCAAAGTCCTGAGGAACTGGCTGATGTAGTTGCCAAGCCATTCTCCATGATATTTGAAAGGTCATGGCAGTCAGGTGAAGTCCCTGGTGACTGGAAAAAGGAAAACATTGCACCCATTTTTAGAAAGGGTAGAAAGGAGGACACTGGGAACTACTGACCTGTCAGCCTCACCTCTGTGCCTGGGAAGATCATGGAACAGATCCTCCTAGAAGCTATGCTAAGGCACATAGAGGACAGGGAGGTGATTTGACACAGCCAGTGTGGCTTCACCAAGGGCAAGTCCTGCCTGACCAACCTAGTGGCCTTCTGTGATGGAGTGACTACACCAGTGGACAAGGGAGGAGCAATGGATGTCGTCTGTCTGGACTTCTGTAGGGCCTTTGACACAGTCCCCCACAACATCCTTCTCTCTAAATTGGAGAGAGAGGGATTTGATGGGTGGACTGTTCAGTGGATGACAAATTGCTTGGATGGTCACATCGAGAGGGTAGTGGTCAATGGCTCAATGTCCAGATGGAGATCAGTGAAAAGTGGTGTCTCTCAGGGGTCCATATTGGGACCAGTGCTGTTTAATATCTTCATCAGTGACATAGACAGTGGGATTGAGTGCAACCCTCGGGAAGTTTGCCAACAACACCAAGCTGACTGGTGCGGTTGATACGCCTGAGGGATGGGATGCCATCCAGAGGGACCTGGACAAGCTCAAGAAGCGGGGCCCGTGTGAAACTCATGAGGTTCAACAAGGTCAAGTGCGGTGTCCTGTGCCTGGGTTGGGGCAAGCCCCAGCATCAATACAGGCTGGGGGATGAAGGGATTGAGAGCAGCCCTGCTGAGAGGGACTTGGGGGTACTGGTGGATGAAAAGCTGGACACGAGCTGACACTGTGCTCGCAGCCCAGAAGGCAAACCCTATCCTGGGCTGCATCAAAAGCAGCATGGCCAACAGGTCAAGGGAGGTGATTCTGCCCCTCTACGCTGCTCTAGTGAGACCCCACCTGGAGTCCTGTGTCCAGCTCTGGAGCCCTCAGCACAGAAAAGACATGAACCTGTTGGAGCAGGTCTAGAGGAGGGCCACAAAATGATCAGAGGGCTGGAGCACCTCTTCTACGAGGACAGGCTGACAGAGTTGGGGTTGTTCAGTATGGAGAAGAGAAGGCTCTGGGGAGACTTTATAGTGGCTTCCAGTACTTAAAGGGGCCTTATAAGAAAGATGGGGACAAACTTTTTAGCAGGGCCTGTTGCGATAGGACGAGGGGTAACAGTTTTAAACTAAGAGGGAAGATTTAGATTAGATGTAAGGGAGAAATCTTTTACACTGAGGGTGGTGAAACACTGGCCCAGGTTGCCCAGAGAGGTGGTAGATGCCCCATCCCTAGAAGCATTCAAGGTCAGGTTGGACGGGGCTCTGAGTAACCTGATCTAGTTGAAGATGTCCCTGCTTGTTGAGAGGGGTTGGACTAGATGACCTTTAAAGGTCCCTACCAATGAAAGCTAATCTATGATTCTATGAAATAATTTGCTTTGTTTTATACAATAGCAGACACTGAGTCCATGCTTCATAGATGCATTACAAAGAGAGATTCAACAAATTTGTAATGGCAGCACAAATAATTTTAAGCATCACTCAAGTTCTGCAGTCAGCTGCCCATTAATTTGGTGTATTTGTTCACGAGTCAATCAGCTGGAGAGCTGAAAGCCAGAATTCATATTTGGCACATAAAATTATGTACATATGTTCATAAATGCATATAAAAAGATCATTAGCTCTTTGGATAAATTCTTAATTTGACAAACCATTCTCAAGTGTTTCTGTACAGCTAAGACAACATTTTTCTAGACCATATGCTGGGACAGATATTGCCAGGCAATAGAGATTGATATTGGAATTTGCTAATTTAACATAACGAGGGCCAGTTTTATTTCTGTTATAATAAAGTATTCTGCTCTGATATAACACAATACTCAAAACTGATTACTAATTCTATTTAAATGGAGATTATGCTTTTATATATATAAAATGTAACAATTCAAGTAATATGGTTAGATTTATACATGCAAGAAACTCTTGAATGTCATGTTCTTCCTGGAATTATCTGAAGAAAATTCATAGAACAGAACAACTGGGGCTACTTAAAAGTCATTTTAAATTAACTTTTCTGCCTTCACATTTCTGACAGAAAGCAAGTTTATTTCTACATAATGACAAAAATTGTACTTGGTGTATTGGTTAGCGCTTAACTGCTAATGAAGTTTTTTGATCTACCAGACGTTGCTGCTATTTTCTGGGAGAGAAGAAAAAAAAAAAAAAGGAGTATCTAAAACTTAGCTTGTATTGGAGTAACTGGAGCTTAATGGCATCTTAGTACTTCTACCCCTTTTTAAACCCTAAACCATTTTTTTTGTTTGTTTTTGCTGAAAAGGAGTGTTATAATGGATCTATATTGATTTAAAACTAATCTAGTCAGATTGCTTCCCTGACCTTTAAACAATGGCTTTAGCAAAATCTCAGCGATTTATATAGACACTAAAATTTATTTTACAAGTATTCTTTGTAAAGACTGTCACCTAAACAGATACTTCCATGAAAAGATACCAAATTCTTTTCACCGCCTATTTGACTGCTGCTAGAGACTAGTGCTCTAGGATTTGAAAACTGTCCGATAACTAAACATGGAAGACTGATGAACATTTCTGTGGCTGAACTGAAGTCAGCAACACTAAAAACTAAAGTCACTTGTATTATTCACTAGAGGGGAAAAAAACCCTCTAATTTTCTAAGTTTAGCTATAAAGTAGACACCTTGTAATGTTCCTACAGATTGTATCAGATGTATTTTCTAGCAGGCAAGAATTGCACTTCCTGCACACTTCTGAGGATGAAAGCTTTCCAGAGGATGCAAAGAGGAAGAGCAGGCTTCCTCCTTAAAAGCATTCCCAATGCAAACAGAACTTGCAATTAGAGTTGAAGTTTTGTATTAAGAAAATAACCTTTAAAAATATGTTTTGTGGCCAAAAAGATTAGTGTAATGCTGTGCTGAGTGACTGAAACACTGTCAAAGCCATGGTAATTTCAAATTCCATTAAAGGCACAGCTGGGTAAAGATTTTGTGGAATTAATTCCCTACCAGTCATTTTCTCTTTAAATGTACTATGCCTCCACTGACATAGCCTTACTGAGTTTAACCACTGTGTGGATTTTGAGTTCAAACTACACTATTTGCATCAAAGAATATATAATCCTTGTAAGATACAGGAAAACATATCCAGGAAGACCTGATCGGTATTCCTTCTGTATAGGGTCACAAATTCACTCTATGTAACTGGGCGTACTGGCAAAACATGTTAACGTGCTTGGCATTCCGTTACTCCAGAACAGCAAGTTGCAATAATTATACACATTGCTGAGCACTAAGGCGCTTTTCTAAGTTATGTGTATTGGGTGGAAATCACCTAAGTAATTTTTGGAAAAATCATGCATTGGAATTGGCAGTCTGACATTCTGTCTTACTCTGTCAGAAGTTTGGCATGTCACTTGTTCGGAAAGCATCCACACCTAGCAGATGTGAATTCTGAACATATTCTTGCATGATCCCAATTTTTCTCCCTGACCCTTAGGACTTCTGGCAATGTATTTTTACTTAAACTGATAATGTCCTCATTGTGACAAAAGTACTTCTGCAGGACAAGTTAAAATTATGTAAAAATTGTTTTGGGTTTGTTTTGCCCTTTTTTTTTTTAATAAGAAGTCCTCTACTGACTATCAGTAATAATTTTTACTCATGGTTTGTCAACTAACAGCTTATAAATCTGAACATAGGTCATCCTGTTAAGCACTTCTGGTTGCCATCTGGTATTTCCTAGTTTAACTTTCAGACTGAAAAGACTGTTACAGAGCATATCTGTTTTTTCATATAAACAAAAAAAATTATTTAGAAGCACCACTTTAAAGAACCACACTATACTAGACCATGTATATTAAGAGAGTCACAGGGGTGTGGAGAATCTTTGATTCCCATCTGAGTGCTCTTTTTTATGTTACCCAGCAACACTTAAAAAACCTTAGTGTAACAGACATGCAAGGATCAATTCTTATTTAAGACAAACCTGAATAACTCAAAGCTGGCACAGATGCTCCCCTTTAACCTCTGATATCAAAATTGTATCACAGGCACAGACAGACTTTGATATGCCATAAGGCAAACAGAATAAAGTAGTTCTGCAGCAGCTCTAAATTATACTGGGAATTGCTTTGCTTTTTGGCTGGCCTGGCATCAGAAAGAGAAGGATGCCTAGAGTTACCCTTCCTCACCTCTGCAGCCAACCCTATAAGCAAGTAGGGACTGAGTACCACTGTTCAAAGTAGTCTCTCTTGTTTAAACCTGGGGGAAAAAAAACCCAACCAACCAGCAAACCAACAACCCCCCACCCCCCTAAAAAACCCCAACCAACCAAAAACCAAGAGAAGAGGAAGAGGTCTCAACTTTTCAGCATACTTTTCTTGTCAACTTCCATTATGGCTCAAATTATAGCGTGCTTGCTTTCTCATCCGCCATCATATAGATATGCCTATAATATTGTTTTTGGAGAGGCACCTGTGAATTTCTAATCGAGATTGAAGAAAAGCTCAAAATACTTTAAAAAAAAAACAAAACACCATCCTGTTGTTCAAAACAAATCTGTTGCTAGTACTGAACAAAAAAAAAAACCTGGAAAGATTTGTACAAAGTGGGATTTTAGTTTTATTTCTGTTTCAAAAGACTTTCAATTTTTAAGTTAATTAATGTACCAAGTTACAAGTTTAAATTTCATTTGCATTACATAATTTGTTACAGTTTCATCAGTAAGAGTAAACTAAAGCTCTTTTCATCCTAATAATCAATTCTACCCACAGTAAAGGTGTATTCCAGTGCTTTCTATCATTCCTTTTGAATATCATTACTATATACTCTCTGCATAAAAGAATATCTGTATGTTATTAATTCATTCAGATCTTGCACTAGGCTGAAAAGAATCACACATAGATGTTTAGTCAAAACGGAGAAAGTAGAATGTAAAAAGTCATCTTTAAAGCCTAAACCAAAAAAATAATGTCTATGCCAGACTTTGCCTACAAAAATATGATATGGTTATTATTTTTAAAAATCAGTAATATTTTTATAATTCAGCAGGTTTTAAAATAATTACGATGTGCTGGCTGAGGTATTTCCCAGTTATCTCCTTTTGCCAGGCTACAAATGAAGCTAGCATTATTTATTTGCACATACTACAATGTGAAATTAAGGCAATTCTGCAACCAAGATTTACAAAGTCTTAGTAAAAAGAAAAAAAATCTTACCACCAACATCTATGAAGTGCTTTGCAGCTAAACCAGAACGTGGTGCTAGAAAACAAGATTTTTTTGGTAAGTATAATAATTTATTTCTTTTAAAACTCTTACACAATATTTATAGGTTAGATAAAGTGTTTGCACAGAGTCGTGGCAGCAAGAACTGTTTCCACAGTCTTTCTAAAATAAACATGATTTTACAGGAACTACTGTAAGTGTTAATGTATATATTAAACAAAACAACAGCTGCTACAGGCTACAATGAAATCAATCTTTAAGTGATATAAGCATATCTTTGTTTAGGCCAGCAATTGCAGAGTAGGTTTATCCAAGGAAGGCAGCTGGAGCCGATGACAAGTATCTAATCTTGGTTTATTTTTGGCAGCTACCACTAGTTTGGAATCATCTCAAAAGGTCAATCCATTCAAGTTATAATGGAAAACAAGCAATTTAGATCTCTTAAAAACTTTATTTGTCTGGGATAAGAGAAATGCACACACATTCTCCTTTTAGATAAAAGGACATGGTGAACTCTGACCATGCTCTTCCACTGGCATAGTTATTGCTTTTTTTTACTTTAAGAATTTATACATAATTCAGAAAAAGAATGTGTAAAACATAACAAAATATTTTATATGGGTTCTCTCAAGTATTCTGTCACAAAAAGTAGTCAAATTCTACTACACTAGTACTCTTACTTCAGGGTTAATTTTTAAACATCCAGGGGTGTATTTTCTGTATGTCCATTACCTGTTGGTCTTTCTGATTCGCATTCTGAAACTGCAGAGAAATAATGAACTATTGCACAGCCTATAAAGTTGTATGTAGATTATGAAAATTTTTGCTAATCGTCTTTTTGTCATTTGACATACACCAAACCTCAAATTTATTTTTAGACAAGAAACATCTATTACAAGGCTTAAGAAATCACACAGCCATGTGAGACCTCTTTTTTGTGTAGACTAATTCTGAAAGCTTCAGGCAGAGTCTAAATGTGAAGATGGCGTCAAACCTGTTCTACAGTGACTCTGCAGCCTTTTTATAGTCTGTTTACTTACCTACACGGCCATAGCATCCAGAAGGAAGTGCAATTTGAATGTCTGTTTTCACTACTGCCTTTTCCATGGGTGGTATCACACAGTCATAGGCACTACATTAAAGAAAGAAACACTAATTTATATAGAATATTTTGAAAATTTTCTTCTCTGTAGCTTGAGGTACAAAATTACCCAGAATTATTCTTGCTGGGAATTTAGACCATGGAACTTATGCAAGAAATATTTACAGATTTGCAAAATCTAACGCAGATCCTAAAACACATGATATTCCCATTTTTATGGTGCTAGCTTAAGATTTCAGTAGTGTCATTTGAACACCATAGTCTTAAGATTGCTAGTTTTAAATGTTTCTTAACTGGTAAGATGGACAAAAAATACAAGTTTAACTTTAAATTAATCATTGGGTGAATGGGGTTGTGCAATTTTTGTGCAAAAGCAAAAACTTTAAGGATAACACTCTTCTGATTTAGCCTTCTACAGCAGATGAACTAGTTGTAATCAAAAATAATAATCTATTAAGTTCAATTTTAGGCAACCACTTGTTTTTTTTCCCTAAGGAGGTCAGAAATTCACGATTCACATGATTCTGTTGGGAACTACAAACTAGATAGATTTTAAGAACTTTCTGAAGCTACCCAACTGGAGGCTTAATGAAAAGCAGTGGTGACAATACCACAGTGAGACTGTTCCACTTGTTTAAGGCAAGCATATCTTGGCCCTGACAAAGAACTGCTTTTTAAACACTGGGAAGCACTGAAAGGTTTTTTTATGAAACTGACTTTTTCCAGGTGTACAGTGCATCACTGGAACAAGAACAAAAACAACCTGGTAAGACAAACGGAATACAACGGAAGAAAAAGGCTGATATTCTAAGTAATATTGAAAAAGGGAAGCTTAAGGAGGTACGAGTGGAGTTTCAAATGTAATTAGTGATTATATTTGATCACAGAAGCAGTATGCAAACAACCACAAGCCTAGCTGCAGATATTCCTGAACATAGCGTAAGCCTTTGAACAAAGTTTATTATCACTTCAAGCAAACCAAAACCTAAGTCCATACAGCAATCCACGTGGTTTCCAGCTAGGAGCATTATCAAACTGCCACAAGTTCCTTTGGCAGGCAGCACCCAACAGCCCAGAGGAAAGCAGAAAAGCATAGCGCTGGCAGGGAAGGCCCACGTGCACTAACATTTTTACGTTTCTGTGGCCTTTGTCTTCACTGAAGGTGGCAACGAGACCCTAGATTGCATAATGCTGCTATATTTAGTTTTAGTTGAAGGAAATACAAACCTGAAAAAGTAACAGCTACTCACTGGTTAAAACAGATACACGCCTTCACAGAAAGGGTTATCAAACATGGGAACAGGCTGCCCAGGGAAGTGGTGGAATCGCCATCCCTGGAGGTATTTAACAGATGGGCAGACGTGGTGCTTAGGGACATGGTTTAGTGGTGGTTTTGGCGGTATTAGGTTGATGGTTGGACTCTATGATCTTAAGAGTCCCTTCCAACCTAGATGATTCTATTTGTCATTCCAGCCCACCGTCCCTGCACTAACCTGTCATATCCCCCTCATTGCTTCCATGCGTTATGAAACAGTGACATGCCTACAATTCAGTTTCCTATCCTACAACTGTAAAACTTATATTCGCCAAAAGTATGACTGTGACCCCTAGAAATCATCCCATAATTTTATGCACAATTACATATACGTGATGGAGCTTCACACGGTACATACAGTGCTATGAGCATTTTCTTAACAGTGCACCTGAGACGCCATTGTCTCATTCAAACTTCTCTTCTCACTCTCACAACCAACCAGTCAGAAACACCACGTTTATGATCTCCTATTCCCACGATGAATAGGAAGACACCTAGTCAATGCTGGCGCCAACAGCAACTCAGGCGGACGCATCAAGCTTGACTTTTGGCCAACGGCTGCACCGCTACCTGACGAAACCGGTGCTGCAGCACGACCGGACCACAGATCTCTGGAAATGAAGGGAGAGGGACGGAGGAGCGAGGGACCTAACGAACAGGCCGCCTCTGGCCTCCTCTCCTGCGGGCCCGGGGGGCTCTGCCCAGCAAGAGCCCCTGCCTCAGGAGAGCCCCTGCCTCAGGAGAGCCCCTGCCTCAGGAGAGCCCTCTCAGCCGTCGGAGCCAAGGGGCTCCTCCTGAGAGGAAAGGGGCCGGGGGGTGGCGCGGGCTCGGCCCCCGGGTGGGGTACCCTCACCTGTACAGATCGTAGCCCGCGGCCCGAGCAGAGCCCTTGGAGGGGGCGGAGGCGTTCTCGGACAGCTTCGTGAAGCGGAGCCGCGCGGTGGGCTCCTCGGGCAGCGAGCTCTTCTGCCTCTTGCTGGGGGACGACTGCAGGACGGCCTCGGAGGAGGGCATTGCTGAGCGGGGACGGGGAGGCGAGAGAGAACCGCTGTGAGGGGAGAAGGAAAAGCCCGCGAAAACTGGCCCGGCCCACTGACGACGGAAACAGAGGGGGGGAAATAAATAGCTCCCTCCCCGGCCGCTCTCTAGCGGAGCGCCCTCGCCACCCCTCGCCGGTGAGAATGGCCTCGCCCGGCACCTCGGGCCCGCGCTGAGGGGCCCCTCGCGGTGCGGGTTCCCGCCCTGCGGCGGCGGGCGGGACTCGCCGGTCCGTAGCCCCTCCTGGTCGCGGCCGGGCGGCCCCCGAGGGCTCGGGCCTGGGGCAGGCCGTGGTCGCATCGCGGGCGGGCACCGTATGCTCCCCCCGACCCCCCCCGCCGCCCCCTTACTGCGCCCGCGGAGGTGCAGGAGCCGCCGGGCCATCATCGGGCCGTGGCCGTGTGGGGAGCGTGCCGCCGTTAGGCCGCCCGGCGCTCCCCGCCGNGGCGGCGGGCGGAGCCTGGGCCCGGCGGGGCAGCGGCGGCCCTGTCAGCGGGCAGGGCTGGCTGGCGGCGGGCGGCCGGGGCTGGTACAGCCCTCCCGTACAGGGCCCCCCCACCTCCCCGGTTCCAAGCGGCACAGCCGTTAATGCGGGTGGCGCTAATAGCCGGTGTCCTCCTTCAGAGATCGTCAGAAGTATTTGCCTTGTGAAGGGAGACAACTGCTTCCCCTCCTTGTCGAGGCTGTAGATAGGAAGACCTGTCAACGCTCTGCCTGACGTGTTCTTCTGTCTCGGTCGAAGCATGAGAGTTAATAAAGTTAATCAGACTTTATTAAAATACTTTTAAAAGCCAGGCTGGATGGGGCTTTGAGCAGCCTGGTCTGGTGGAAGGTGTCCCTGCCCATGGCAGGAGGGTCGGAACCGGGTGATCTTTAAGGTCCCTTCCAACTCTAACGGTTCTATGATTTCACCGTCTTTGATTTTGGTAGTCCCTGCCCTCTTTTTCCATCCTGTCTATGAAAGACTTCCCTAAATTCCACCGTAGTTCTCTGTGCTGTGGGCTGGCAAGAGTGCACGTTGGGCCCATGGTTGCAAAATGTGCTCTTAAATACACTGATGAATGTATTTTTCTCTGTGCAAAACAGCTGCGGACTGTTGGAGTTCTGTTTGCTGGTTTAATTTTGTCAAACAACTGTTCTTTGTAACTTTTTTTTTTTTAAGATCAAAGCGTATGTGATTGTCTCCTTGCTGTGTTACATTTGTTAAGTGGAGCCACATGGCAGTTAAACCATTGCTACACGTCACAGTCCAAATGTGAAAAATATTTTGAAGAACGTCCCAATTTGGGGTTTCTTTTATTGCTGTTCAGCACTTTCAGCCTTAATAGTATGCACTCTTTGAATTAGAATGTATATGCATCAGACTTACGTGAAAAAGCTGCCTGGAATATTGTATGACTTCTGATATAAGCCATCCACAAATTGAAGTTTATAAGAATTTAAGTTGTATCAAATGAATATCTAATTATAAATGGTTATTTATACAAGCAGGACTTTATAGAGGTTACAACTGCATTATAGTGTAGAAAAGGACTGACTTTATGAATGGCTTGGCTCGGAGAGGCAGGTTGGGTTCTACACTACGTGTCTAAGGTAGCCTGAAAGTCCACAAATAATAGATAGGAGAACTCATCCAAACATATTATCAAGGAGAAAGGTCTCAAACGAGTGACACTTTTTTCCCCCAGATCTTTATGAGGAAAAAAACAACTATGCTTGAAGTCTAGGCAAGTTTGCCTTGGTCCTGGGAACGTGCTGTTTGCTCTGTAGATAGTCATTTGGTCAACATTCTTGCATTCTTGATTGCTGATTAGTGCTGCTCTCCATTGGGCATTTCCTCCTGACTTGGAAAAACAATGGTGAGATAAACTGAAATTTTCTGCCCTTTACCTAGATTGAGAGTAGGAGCGGAGGCTACTTTGTTGTACACAGAAAGAAACAAAGAGCTTCTTTCAGCGATAATAATCCGTAAAATTCTCCCCACTGAAGTTTTGGTGTTAGAATGAACATTTTTATTAGAAGAAAACAGTGGCTTTAAAAGAGAGATTCCCCACCCCAGTCTCAGAACAGCTGCCTCTTTCACAGTGATTAAGGTTTGTAATTTAAAAGGCTTCTGTGAGGGTGTTTGTTTATAATTAAGCTCTATTTTTGATTGTCTGTTTTGCTGTGCAGTGTGGGGGGCTGTGGAATTTTGCCATTGCTTTTCACTCTGTTCCAGAACAACCTTAGTGCTTTATTTTGTTTGAAACTTAATTTCTTCTGATGAAATTCCAGCAATGGCGTGACTGTGGGTTATTGCTCTTTTTATTTGTGGAGAATGTAAGCTAAAATTTGCTATATCTGTTTGACTATGTTTTCCTTTTTTTTTTCTAGCAGAGTCAAGGCCAGTGCAAGGTGTTCCCTCAGCAGTGCTGGCCATGCAGCCTCGACGGGCTACACACCTGCCATGGGGATGTGCCAACCAGGTACCAGAACGGACAGATGTTTAAACAGTGGTCTCATGTATGCTGCACTGCACTGTTACAAGCCCTTGATTTTCCTCACCTGTAACTCGAGGACCCAGTCACTCATTTGGCAAACAGCTGCAGCACTTTGAGGGTTTATGGCCCTTCTGACAAAAGTTACAATGGGGTAGCAGGGGAGAGAGAGCAGGACATTGGAGTGATGTTCGGTCACTTTGTTGAAGTCTGATAACCAACAACCTGAGGCAGCAGTTTGAGGGAGACCACTGAACTTCAAGTTGAAAAGGCTGAGGGTTGCTCAAATTCTGTTCTCCCAGCTTTGCTGATAAGTCAGGGACCCCTGCCAGAGGGGAGGTGACAAACAGGTATGGGGAGTTAAATTAGTAATAGCTAAAACTCTGCAGCTGTTTGCCCCATATCTACAACTTCAGTGCTAATTCATGTTACCTGTTGCCATGTCTGTTACTTGTAAACTACTAATCAGTTGCTGAAACTGCTTTTTCCTTGAAGAAGATATTGAAATACCATGTGGAATCATAGAGAAAAAAAAAGGGAAAAGATGAAGAATGTCCAGGTTTTCTGAGAATGAAGGGCAGCCCATCATATTTTGCTTAGCCAGGTAGGCTTTTGGTAGAACTTTTAAAAGGCTTAATAACAATTGCAGAGGTTTAAGATTGGTGAAATTTACTGTGGAAGTGGTTGGAGCTTTGTACTCTGTGGTTACGATGATTAAGTGGAGGACTCCTTTGGGTGTGAAGTATGATAGTGCCATGCTCTTCGCACAATGTGGCTTCAGCAGTTGCAGCTGTTTATCCTCAGAATGTGGTGCCTTTTTGGTTAGGTAGCTTTTCTACTTGCACTATTGGGTTGCTGATTTAAAATTAAAATTAACAAACATTTAAACTAATCTCTGGTCACCTCTCCAGGACCGTAAATCTAGTGAAAGGCACGTTGGAAGAATGCTGTTCTGGAGCGGTAGGTGGGGGCACCTATTACTGTTCCTAAGCGCTGTGCCCTAGGGGTACGTCATCAAGATGGGCAACTTGCTGGCGGTTGTAAAAAGATTTAAGGAAAATGTGTTCTCAGAACTACAATGAAATACCTTCTGTGGTACCTGTTGGAGCTCCACTAACATTAGGAGGGAAAGGTAAGATTCACTGATGAGAGGAGTGGATCAATTTAACAGGCCCTTAGGCACAAGCTTAGCTGTGCAGGATGCCTAGGCTTTTGAAGAAGACTCAAAATATTCTTTGTACTTGCTTCATAGCAATGGTATTTTCACACTTTAATGTCCCTGGTCACCTTATCTATGCTTGATTTTGTCGTCACTGCTCAAATCAACTGTAGCTTATATAAACCTGCGGAGTTGGTAGTGTGATATAAGCTCAAAATGTGCTAGACAGCTTTAGAGCCGTGTTTTTTCTAGAGATGTCAAACTTGTAATTATAATTCAGTTACTAACATGGTGATTAAAATTCAGCAGTTGTTTTATGCATAATGTATGTAAAAGAGGAAGTGTCTGTTACAGAGTGGGAAAAGAGGTAGGTGGACTAACAAAATTTTGCAATCGAAGTTGCAATTTAAGAGAGTCCATAATTACTATGAGAAATCATGGTGAGGAACAAAAAATAGAAGCTCCTGGGAAACTGCTGTGTTGAAATTACTTGTGAATTTGTGGAAGTAACACTTTCAGGTAGTTAAGCACTGTTGTGTCTGGAGTTTGTGCTGCTCGTTATAAATCCCATAACATGGTTGTGTGGGCACGTCTTCTAATTAATCACTGTAGTCTAAGCAAGGAGTTTTACAGTGACGTGTATGTTAAGTACTTAGGGTTTTTTTATGGCTGTTCATTTAGAAACACACCTCTTGGGATTAATTGTTGCAATGCCCACAAGGATGTGTTTGTGAGAGAGGAGTGCAAATAGTACTGAAAGTGCCACTGCTGGTTCATATTGTGCTCCTCTCTTTTTGGATCTGCTTAGGTCTCCCAAATTAGTTTGGGTCTATGTTCCCTGTGGATTAAGAATTGCAGCACTTAGGAATATTTAGGAAACAATCACTGCTCAGTTACATAATTGAGGGCTTAATGCAGGTATGTATTAGCCCCAGGTCCTTCCATAGAATGTGATAAGAGACTTTTACAGAAGGCCCAAGTGGAGCCTCCCTAAAAGCTCTTTTTCTTTCCATCCACTGTTTGGGTACCACATGCACATTATATCTGTTTGGTGTCTGAAGCGAGGTGGAAAGGGTGGTGGCCATTGCAATTCTGCAAAGGTGGAAGGACCTGACAGCACGTATCACTGCTAATACCACTGCAAAGGATGAGAATAATCTCCCTGTTTGGCAGGTGCAGAATGTGAGGTTTGGTTTGCTCAGAGCTGTGCAGGAAGCCCAGTATATCTGGGAAACTCATATATCTGTGTCACGCAGTTAAACTGCAAAATGATCCTTCAACCTGGTTGTAAGTGTGTCAGAGGAGCGAAGGAAGAACATTATGAGAAAATAGCGGTATTTCATATCCTGTCTTTAATAGATGGAGAAAATAAAACATGGATTATGGGGCTACATTACCATGTTCTGCTGAATTGCTGCTGTTGAACATGGAAAAATAAGAATATCAAATATCGGTCATTTTTGGAGATGGAGTGCTAGATCCTCCGCAAGTTAAATTCTAATAATTCAAGCAAAGATGGAATCTGAGGCTGACTTTAAAATAAACATTTAGTGAAATTCAGCATCCCCTTGCTTTCCTGGGGCTTAGATTTCAGTTAATCTCTGCAAAGGAGTTGCAGAACTACAGTAATTAAATTAGCTGTGCTCCTTAATGGTCTTTAATTTAAATAATGCTTACACATATGATATAGCTTTCCCCATTTAAAAGAGAAGTTGCTTTTATTGACAGCTGAATCGATAAAGTACTATAGTGTTGCAGAATAGAAAATAGAAAAATTACACAACTTAATGGATTTCCTTTGTTTCAAGTTAGTGTATAATGAATATTATTTAGAAAGACTAAAAATAAGAGAAATATTTTATATAAATCAAAAAATAAGGCATTCAACTCAGCTAATGGAGTTTATTTTGTTTTCTGATCACACGAATCACTGTACATATTATCCCAAAGTATAATGTCAGATTGTATTAACCTGTAATATTCATAGCAAAAATTGTCAAAATATTTAATATTTCACTAATTTCTTTGTGAAATTTACTTACCACATCTAATTATTGCAATCATACATTCCTTTCCATGTCAGAGCTTGAAAACTCATTATCAAGTCTTGTCATATAGAGTTCATATTTGTATATATGTAATGTTATACATGTAACTGACTGTCAGTTAATTAGAAGCATTTGCATTAATATAAATTAGCAGAATAATTTAGGTAAAAGCATCTACTGAGGGCATAGGTCCTAATTTGGCAATATTATAATTAAACAGCATCACAGGTATTCTACTTGCATTATATCAGTTTATGACTTTGACCTGATGGATACCATACAGGTGTTTTTTCTCTCTCCCAAGATGGTGCATTTGATTGTAATCCCCCTGTGTGACTATTAGCAGCTATGACAGTGCAATTTGAAAGAAGCATTTATTTATAGATTTAATGCTTTTTGTATTGTAGCAGTTAATTTTGGCTTTCTAGGATAAATAGCAAAAGCATTTTTGATACCTTATAAAATTAGTGGCATTTCTTCTTTTTGTGTTCAAAAAATTTGCTGTCTTACGTGAGATATATATAAGTGTATATATATATGTGTAGATTTTCCTTCTTTTGCCTGTACTGGAGTGTGACACCAGCAGGGACCATTTACATTTTTTTTGTCTAATTCTTCACTGTTGTTTTGGATTCTTTTAAAAAAATACTGTCAATTACTAAATTTTAGATCTGTATTTGGTAAGTGTGTCTTTAATAAATCACTGCCATTAAAAATGTAGGTGTTGAAATCGAGCAAGGGATATTCTAGGCACTAATGTTTTTCTACGAATAGAAAGTCAGTACATTTTTGTGGTTGCCCCTGACCATTAAGACTGGAGGAAGGTTCTTGGAGAGAATTTCTAGCCAAGCCATATACAGGTAATCAGACACTACTCCTTTTCTTGCCACTGGGAGGCTCCTGTTTAGACACAGAGAAAAATAAAATTAACGTTATGAAGACAGGGGTAGCCCTGATAACATGCATCTCACTAAATATTAAGCAGAAAGCATCAACTGTTCATATACAACTCTTCATAATTAGACTATGTGATTGTTTTAATCTTATAACGCAAAAAGCTTTATAATCTTTATAATATGATAAAGATTAAGGTTAATATTAGGCCTTAATCTTGCAAACTCTTGCTCACCTGGTTAGTGCCATTAACATGGCTAGTTGTACTGGACAGGGACTACTTAAACTGGTAAAGAAGCATTTTTGAGGTCATAAAACCCACACATAATGTGATTTTTAAAAAGGATAAAAGTACAGTACGTGCACAGTTTTGCAGTCCATCAGCTTATTTTCTGATCTATACTTACTGTAAGATGGGAGTTTTAAAGTATGGGTCAATTTGTGCTAAACACGGTAGTGTGATCACCTCTTTTTTTGAAACTGAATTAATACAGCTAAAGAGGTTTATCTACTCTAACTAAAAATTGATCCTGAAAATGGCTGCCTTTTTTTTTTTTAATTTTATTGGTGGCCTCTTTTTCTTTCTGCAATAGCATCATCCTTTTTCAGTTTCACATAGTTCCAAGTAGATCTTGGCTAACAATTCCGTTTATTGTGTGCAAAACAAAATAATCCTTTCTCTAGCTTTGAGTTGTTAATAAGTGGGGGAAAAGAAAGGAAAATGTGTATTTTCTGCAGGTTAGTAACCCTCAACATGTAGGTTTGGACGTGAAGATTATCTTTTTGAGACACTTTCATGAGTAGGGCTTTGTTTTAAGATATGGAGAACTACTAGGAAAGGTTCATATTCACTGTAGTCCCAGACAACCATCAGTCCAGATGCAAGTCCTTCAAAAGGTACTTAAAAGATTATTTTTGCCCTCAATGAATTAACACAAGCGTTCCTGTTGCTCTAGTCCAGAATCCCTTTACACGTTAGATTATGCTCTAAGTTAGAACCAAAATCTCTCAACTCACAGGACAATGAGGTTAGCTGCCCTGGAATGCTCTTGTAAGAGTTCATTCAGACGGACTTGGCGGTAACTCTGATTAAAACAAAACGGGGGAAAAGAAAAAAACAAAAAAAATCAGTTAGGTCAGTGATCCTCAGTTCTGGTGCGTTATGGATTTCCACACCACCCATTGCCCGCAAGATTTTCTGCTGTTGCTTTGGCAGCGTTGAAAGCCAGGTCTGCTCTGTGGTCCAGAGCGATGGAGATTGCAAAATACGAGGATAAGCCATGCTTCTTGATTAGTGTAGTGGGGGCCGGAGTTGTTCACCACTGCATAACATTTCCTGGGAATGGGGATTATTTTTGTACCGACACAGTACCAGAGCTGGCTCAGACATAGTTTTTAAGTATTTCTTTGGCTGCAGAGTATAGGAACTGTGCAGAGGCTCTTTTGTGCTATTGTTTGATGGCAGTTAATCTATTAATTCCTCTATTTTGTAAGTGTCCAGCTGCCATGCCGGTAGGGCTGAATGTCCGTGTGTACGTGAGCACCTTGCCAGAAATTCACCACTTAAACAAAAGACCAGGAGTCTGGAGTAAGAGTTAGCTGCTTTATCTATTGTTTATTTCTATGGACTTCTATAAATGGCATAAGTGGCTGTTACTTTGAGATTCAGCCAAGATTACTTTATGGTCAGGCTCCGGCCCTCAAAGTCTTTCTAACTTAACAGAAGTCATAGGGAACGAGAGAGCAGGGCAGGTTTGTGTAGAGGGAGATTGCAGCCTGGGATATAGATGTATCTTAACTGGTCTTATAAATTTTATCCTTTTTTTCCCTGGAGAAGGTAAAAAGCTGGTTTTTCTCTGTTCAGACCTTAAATTTTCCTTCTCTACAGAAATTTCACTGTTCTTTTACACGTTATATAGGTAAGAATCCTCATAATTTAGCCAGTTGTTATCTCATGAGAGTCATCCTATAACATCACCCTTTATCTGTGCTGCCAGGTTTTTCTCTCTTGAATTTTAAATGTGTTTTAATGTCCTCCATAAAATTCCCAGAACCGTTTTATTTCTGAAGATAAGGGGCATGTCTTTCCAGATGTATAAGCTAAACTTTTTGTTGCTGTTCTTATTTTGTAGAGAGATTTGACATTTTCGTATTGCTGCCTGCTTTCAACCTGTGGGGTTTTTTCCTGGTTCCTCAGTTAGTGACCTAGACAAGACCGGGCTTAATCATGTATATTTTTCCTGTTGTATCCTCACTGGTTCTGCACACAAGTGTATATATCTGGGATTATATTCCCGTTGTCTTTTATACTGAGATGTTCTAAGGGCTACGACTCCAAAGTTTTGATGATTTATGCTGAGAGTACTTCAAAAGTTTTCTGCCCAGAGCTGACTACCATAACTTTATGCTGGTTATCAAATCTGTGAAAAGGGTAATACAGAGAGCAGTCGGTCTGCTTCCCGGCTGCTGCAGCCGGTAGTATAGTGTGTTATCTTAAATCACCATTGATTTCAGCTTATGTTAATGTCAGGCTGTGACCTCTAGCGGCTCTGAGCTCAGACTCACAATCCTTGCTCCGCTGAGGAAGTTACCAGCACCATAAAGTGGAGATAACTAAACTCTCGGTGCACTCAGGTTAATCCAACAGGAACCATAAATAAAATCGCTAGATTAATTCTCTCTCAGTTACAGGAGAACTTGTCTCTTAAGGGTAGAACAGTTTGCAGTATGCTCTCGGCACTGGCCTGATGAAACCTGGTGGTTCATTGCTAAAAAGGTATGTTCTGACAAAATTGAAGAGCAGCCTGGGCTCTAATTCACCCAGTGGAGCAGCCAATATCAGCCTTAAAGTGCCTCTAAACTGTGGGAGCGCTCCTGTGTCATAGGCAGGTTTAGTCTTCGGTCTGCCGTTGAGGTAAGAATCTATGTTAAATCCTTCCTTTGGAAAAATCCCTAGAGCCAGTTGTGGGGTCTGGATTCATTTCTAAATTTCCCAAAGTGGTGAATGTTTGGAACTGCGCTCTTTAAGAGGTTCACGCTCTAAAACAGTGGAGCCATTTAATAAACCTCTCAGCAGATTTTACTAACTCGGGCTCCGCGCAGTACTGTGTGGCTTCTGGTTCCGAGGTGGTTTTCATCTGGCTGACTCTGGTGTGGGCAGAGCTTCTCATCAGCCTGGAAAATACTGTGTAAACATGCCAAGGTCTTAGAGAGTGCTGAATAATGCAATCATAACGCACCTCTGCTGTGTTTACAATAAATCCAATTTGTAATATCAGATACAGGTTTGTACGTGTCATGTTTCTAATTCCGTATGTGGTATTTCACGTTTTCTTACTAATCGCTTCAAGCTTCTGGAGTGTAAGAAAAGGTACAGATGTAAAAAAGGTAGGCAGGGCTTTACCTTCTCCTTGAATGCTTCCAGCTCTGCATCTGTAATTTTCCATGGAGCCTCTCGCTTTAATTTCTCAGCAGTTGTTATATCTTTGCAGCTTTCATGGAGGCGATATGGTTCAATCATCTCTTCAAAGAATTTCCAGCTGAAACAGGAATTACAAAGGAGGCCTTGCTGCAGGGTATGAACTCACTAACTTATTTCACAGACACTGTTTATGGTAGGCACCGGTGACTATAACTGTAGCTGAAAACCAGCAAAATTTGTAATTATTCTTGGCCACATTTTGCTCCAAGTTATAGCTGTGCCACTTCAATATGTTGGGATTATTTGAGGATAATTAAAAGGTTATTTGAGGATAATTAAATGCTGCATTTGGCCTATTATAGTTGCAGAGAATTTTCTACATTTTCCTGGTTGTAGCAAAAATACTGAAATGAGCTCTACAGTAGCTCCAAACTGTAGTATATTATTGGTTATTAATGTTAACAATGAATATGGGTCTCCTCATAAATACTGAGCTTTTATTATTGTTTTAGCATTAGCTGGAGCAATTGCCTGACTGATACAGCTTTACTGATACAGTTTTAATGAATTGGAGAAACAGATGATATAAATCTCCTGTGGCAAGGGCCTGAAGGAGATGCTGTAGGGTTTCTTTTGCTATATGGGGGCTCAGATTTGTGTTCATTTCCCAACTTTTGCACAGATGTTCTCTCTAAATTTCAATTGGTTTCTTGAAGCTTTTGACTGTCATCGTCTGGAGAAGCTTATCATCCTTCTGTACTTCCCTGCCTGCCCCTTTGTTGAAAGTTTCTATCATCCCACAGAGACCTCAGGGAGTTTCTTTTATAGTAATGTAAGTGTATTTCTATGAGCACTTTATGCTGACAGGTCTCACTGTGAAGGGAAACGGGAGGCTGGGCACAGGGTGGACTTCGCTATATGGCCAGGAAGTCAAGAGATTAAGGGTTAAAGGCTGTGACATGCAGCATTTAATGTTGCTGTTGCTAAATTGCCATAAAGTTTGTCAACATTCTTAGTGTCTGTTTCAGTATCTAAAATAGTGATAATCCTCTTATTATTAGTGATATAAATGGGACGCTGTCTGGGAGAGAGATACAGTGGACTAGCAAGTGTCTGGCAGGTGTTCTGTTCAGATAGTGCTGATGCAGCAAATGTGTTTAGTTTTTATGTTAATGCCAGACGTGAATTCTTTTTGATAGCTTTTTTTATGTAAAATCGCTACATAGTACTAGAAAAAAGAAGTATTCTGCGCAGCTCTTTATATAATTAAAAAATATTAACTGAGCAATCAAGAGGGCACTAATAAGTGACTTTAGGTATCTAGTCATAAAATTTTTATATTCTTTAATTGCACTTCCTAAGTCAAAATTTCCAATGCACTGTAGAAACACTGGTGAATCTAATATTGTCTTTGCAAAGTTATGGGTGTGTGGAGAAACGGGACACAGAAGGATTAAGAGACTAACCTGAGATTGCACTTGAACTCAGAGGAAAGGCTTTGGGTGGAGAAGAGGAGCCCTTTGACTATGAAATAGCTATGGGCCTATCAAGAAGGAAGTAAGGCATGGGATGGAAGAGACCGTAGCAAGGTGAGAATGTTTTCAGAGGATCTTTAAGGCCAAGAGCAATATTGCGAATTTAATAAGGAATCCGTTATTCCCTGAGCAACCTGCTATATACTTTTGTCTACATAAAGGAGAAGAAATAGGTGATTTCTATAAAGATATATTTTTAGAAAGCAAGGACTTGAAGATTTTTTTCTTTTTAGCTAATACGGTTGGAGGTGGAGCTTCCTGAGCACGGTTTTACCAGCTTCCTAACCTCTGCCTAAGAACATTAATTCTTTAGATAAGTTAATTTTTAAAAACATTGAACCTTCATTATATTTGAGTGATAGGGGAGTATTATAATATTGTCCTCATGGGAAAGGAGAAGTATGCTTAATTTTGGCCAGAAAAATGTGGAGTTTATGAATTCATGGTAAAACCCAGAAGGCAGAGATTGTGATTTTACAAGAGAAATGTGACTGACTGAATAATTTGATGAAGGGAAGTCTATTGCAACCTAAATAGATATGAAAAGCCATCACAAAATGCCTGTTAAATTTACTGGCTCATAAGTATGGTGTCTAATTAGTCTTTATTAAAATAGTCTTATCATTACAACTTAAAGAAAAAGGCTGCCTATAGTTTTGACCCTTTGAGTTGTGATTGTTAAAAGGTTCTTTTCTTTTTTCTGCTCTAGGTACTTAGAAAATGATTGCAATAAAGTGACAGTGTTATTCTTTGTGGTGCGTTTTGGGTTTTTTTTTAATGCTTAACATAAAAGAAACAAGCTCCTGATAACGGCCGACTGCTAAATAATGGATTTTGCTAATGTTTCTTACCTCTCTTTGTTGGGCTTTATATTGATATCACAAATGATATTAATATCAGCAAATTTTATTCTGAATTTGCTTAGAAGAGAAGCCATCCTGAAAACAAAAGAGAGAACATTTTATCACTATATTTCTGAGTGCCTTGCCTCAAAGAGCACTCATAAATGAGTTAAGATATCAAATGCAGTTGTCTCGTTATCTTAAATATATGACAAATTACTTTAAATGCTTTAGTGTTTCAGTTTCCAATTACAGAACTGGATTGATGTGATTGCTGTAGTATAATTCATTTAACTGATGATCGATGAAAATCACAAAAAATGGAAATGAACAGCAGACAAAGGGAGAGGGTGTTTACACTTTGGGAAAAAATGGTACGTTAAGTATTTGCAAAGGCTTGAATTATGAAGGAAAAATATTCAAAATACAGTAGAACAGAATTCTCCAATACTTAGAGAAGGCTTCTGTTATTCTGTTATTGTCAGAATTCTGTGCATGAAGTATGTACAACACTGGTAGTGTATGTGTTGGTGAAAATTTTTTCCAGAAGGTCGATGTGCAATACTTACAGAAACTTTTTTATTTATGAATTTGCATTGATCTACTTGCATGTTGTCTTTACATATTTTCATAAAAGAAAATACTTTGCTTTTCTGCCCCAGTGGCAGGAGGAATAGTTTATAGCTTTGTGTGTGTTTGTGCCGAGGTTAGAGAGGTTCAGTTAGGTCAGTTTTGCCTTTGGTTGAAGCATGGTTGGAAACCTGTATCTCTTCCCTGTCCCCCCCCCTTTCTCTTTTTTTGGTATGTAAGCTTTGGAATTTGAAAAGGTCAGAAAGTTCCTAGGAGCAAACCCTGATAGAAATACATATTTGCTTATGACCTGAGAATTTACTTGTTCTTTTTTTTTATATAAGAAGAACATACTGCTCATATAAATCTTTATGTCCCTTGGGACAGTCCTTGTTTTGAACACCAAAAAGAGCAAAGTCTCAACTTCTGTGGAAAGGGTTTGTATTGTATTTGGGAATTACATGTTAGCAAAAGTCCAGATAAATTTAATTTCTGAATTGGAAACACAATGGATGAAACTGTAAATAGCCCCCCAGCCTCTGGATATACCTCTTTGAAGGCTTCTGTGTGTGATGGGTGCTGTTGAAGAAAGCTAGTGTTTACATGGAAATACATGTACATATTCGTGTCTTGGAGGCAAACTAGGTCATTGCCAACTGTACTGACCGTGCTGTTCACTCTGGCTTTTGTAGGACAAGCAGTGCATACAGGTGCCAGAACTGCCTCTGTGAAGATCTGACATGTTTTGACAAATACCATTTGATGTCAAAACCTCCTACTTCCTCTCAGTGAAATCTGGTGACGTGAGTGCCTAGATCCAGGAGCTGGTTGCGGTCTTGAACAGCCAAGCTTGGGCAAACTCTGGACAGGGAGCAGAGAACATGTCCCTGCAGGTCCTTGAGCAGCTGTAAGGCCTTTTTTTTTTTTTTTTTTTACCCAATGATAAGAATAGTTTGTGCAAACACTTGTGAATCTCTTCAACAGAAGTATGTTAACTTTAGGGAATCCTTACAACTGACAGAACCACAGTGGAGTGAAGTTTGCTTTATGTGAAAGCACAAGCTTAAAGGAGCATCCCCGTGGCAGCTGTCTTTCCAGGGCTGGCTAAATTCTAACTCCTGTCCTTGCATTCATCTCACTTGTTTTCCAATGGAGTTTTGGTTGGATGTGTTGATTTTAACTCACTACATGGTGCTGCTGCTCTTTGCTAAGCAGTTAATGACTTCCATTGCAAATTGGACTGCTTCCACTGGTCGTGAAATGTGTGTGCCTCTAGTGTGTAAAGTGCTTTGGAAGGAAAGGTCCTATATACGGTGATAATGAAAGTAAGTTTATATTAGTACCTTTCGTTTGCTTGAAGGTGAATGATGGTTATGATATCTAGACTTTTTTTAAAAAGCAAAGTCAAATCAAGTTGGTCTTAAAGTTGATTAACTTGCTCTTTAACGCCTTTACATTTTACCACGGTTAATCACATTTATGTGAGCTATCTGTCTATGGTATTTGCATATGAGAAGCTTCATGTGCAGTTTCACTTACTGTTAACTGGACAATCTCATGTAAATCCCATAAAACTAATTACATTCTCATTACAGAGTGCAAACCGCTCTTAGGGAAAGGAATATGAGCTATTAATGGGAAAAAATGCTGGATGTGAGTTTCCTTTGGTAATCACCATTTACACTGAGCCTTGAAGGCTATGGCATAAGCTCAACACCTTTCTATCAAGCACATAATTTTTTTTTTCATGCTGCCTACAGTACAACACACCAGTTGGGCTGAGAAATTCCCAGCTTCCTGCTCTATATGCATTATATTCAGCATCAATTCAAACTTTTTAAACAGTGAGACAAATATAGTTATATTTACACTAGTTTTTCTTCTTCAATCCTATTGACTTTTCCTCCAGTGAAGATCCTTAATTTGCAACTTTTCCACTTCTTCCTGATAGTTAGAATGTAAGGAATTAGGATTGTTAGACCTGGAAGGACATATAAAATTGCAGGAAGATCAAATTAGTGCATTGTGTGGTAAAAATTCCATCTTTCACTTCGGCAGCTTTGGATGTAAGTTAATCTTAAAACATTTAAGCCAGGCATAACATTCACTATGTAATCTTAAAAGAAAAGGGTTTTGTGCAGGTTCCCAAGTCTGTTTTTATATTTGGTAACACAGAACTCTCTCTCCCTGCAGTTCTTACTCGAATTCCTTACCTCCATCATCGAACAGCCACCAAATGTCAATTGTACCTTTTCCTTGCTTCTTTTTAAATTGAGTACTGGCTTCTAGCAGCTTCTGATTGAATTCACCCACATGCATCGACTGGATTGTGTTAATGGTGCTCTCTGTAACGAGAAAGAAAAAATGTGGAAGGACTTCTGATGAGTGAGGCAATGAGTAGCTTTAGGGAGCCAAGTGGAGAGAAAGCTGCAGGAAAATGAACTGTTTCTGTCATAATTTCTACACTTTTAAATCTGAAAAAAATGTACAGTGCAGATGCTATGGACTTTTAATATACTAATACACACAGAAACCAAAGCTTGTGTAATACTTTGTCAATAGATTATAACTTCTCAAAAATGGTTATCTGATTATTTGTTCTCTGGATCTTTTTAGTTAACTTAAAACCCACTGGGGCCTTAAAAAGTAATTGGGAAATATCTGATAGATATTAGCAGTAAATGGCATCATTTTGCGTCATTTACAAGCTGAGCTGTCTGTTGTAAAATATAGAACTCCCTGAAATGCGCAGCGTAACAGTGGACAAAGACAGCTTTGGGTGGGTACCCATTGGGTACAGCAGGAGCACAGGTGGAGCTAAGACTGGAAGGCAGAAAACATAAGCATATATGGCACCTTCCCTATGCTTGAGAGGGTCATTGTTAATTGAAAATAAACTTTGATTCTTGCTGTTTGCTTGGCTGGCTTTAAAAAGTACTGTCTTGCCTAGGTACTAACAATATCTTCTCTCATTCCATCTTTTGAAGCCTGTGGCTTTATTACTGCTTCTCTTTCAATGATTTCAAAGAGACAGTGTCAGAGCAGTATTTTAGATGGAGCAGACAGGCTTCTTTAGAGGTTTTACTCTGATCTGCTAGGTTCTGAAAATGCTTTGTTTGGTTTTCCTGTATTTCTAGAGTGCGGATAGGGCAGTTCTAAAGCAGTTATTGGCTTTCCTCTACAGCTCAAGCATCTATGCTGAAGATGCAACAACTCTGGGGAGGATGAATGTATAAGCAAAATGGAGAGGTAGGGATATTTATTAACGTCATCTATCTCGTATATAGAGCCAAAGTGTGTAATATATATTTCCTTTATGCCTTTCTGAACTAAGTTGAAAAGGGTAGTTGAAACAGGGGTGCACATTCTTGCGGTATTTGTTATAAAAATATATTCTACTGAAGCCTGCAAAATGAACTGAAGTCTGCCAAGTAAAGAATAATGACATTTTATGTTTTCAGTCTGTAGATCTTCTTGATACCTGTGGGAGTTGCACGCACAGCCGGATGTAATAGTCTCTGCAGGTGAAAATTCTGAAAATACTTGTCTGCGTACAAGCATGGCTTCAGGTGGGTCATTATCATTACAGCCTAGCAATTGTGAAATGAGACCTTTAATTCTGTCTGTTTTTCTGTATCATTTTACTATATCTGAAATGTAATTTTGATTTCATCACCTATACATTTATGTGTTAATTGGTTATTTGACAGCATGCTGTATAGGTACTTTCAGTACTTTTACCACCTTCATTTCTACATTTTAATGAAATTATGTTTAGAATATAGAGCAGTAGTGCTATTTTTACCTGTTTTTCAGCTAGGTACTGGGCGTGCCTGCGTGTATGTTGAGTAAAGTGAGATTGCTTGTTCCCTGAATATTGTGCATACGTTCCTGTTTTCTTTAAAGAGGAGAAAAAAAGGCCTCTGTTTAAAAACTGAAAACACCCTATTAAAAAAAAAAAAAACCCAACAACAAAACAAAACCCAACTTGTTCTGTATTTCTCAAGCCTTAATAACTATGTGCTGAGCTAGGAAGCTCACCTAGCTGATGGTGGGGTGTGAAATAGTTGTGTTGTATGAGGTAGCGTGTCCTATCGGCAGAGGTTGGTCACTCTATTCTGCATTACATGGTTGTGGCCACCAAGACAGGCTTGCTCTGGGTGGGTCTTGTTCCAGGGGCTTCTGTGTGGCTCAGGAGTTTTGGCCTTGGAGTCAAAGTCCGGTTTGCATATTGTGATGTATGTGATGTATTGACGGGTCAGGGAGAAGTTGTCATTCTAGAACTTACCCTTTTTTTTTTCATGTTTTGAGATATTGAGGACGCTGGCTTTCTTGAAGAATCCACAGATGCCACTTTTTCCTTCTTCAAAATCATTTTCTTTAATCGTAGCTTCCAGTGCCAATCTCTCCTGCTCCAGCTTCTCTAATTCCTCTGTATATCGGGAAAAGTAAGGGTATCAGTTACACATCACTTTCTATTTTAAATTAAATCACTTACTGAAATAATGGCGGTGATGTAATTGCTGTTTTGTACACAATGTAAAGATGCTGGGAGGAAAAACTCTTTTAAAACGCTTTTTCCTTGCAAACCAATAGGGAGGAGGAAGCCGAATTAATCTCTGGAAGCCCTAACATAGGGTGCCCACGCCAATGGCAGTGGTATATACTAAAGTGCTACTCAGCTGCTCTCAGATTTCCTCCTCCAGATCAAATTAGTATTCCTGTATTTTATAGTTACGTGAGATACTATTTATTGAGTTATGTTTGCGGATTTGTTTAGCTGGTTTCTTGCCCCAGGAATTTGAAAACACATTAGGAAAGCTGTTTTCCTAAAGTGAGAAAGCTGATGTGTTGAGTTCTAGCCCTTGGGTCCCTATTCTAAGAACAAGGTCACATGGCTTTGGACTTTGAGATTCTCAGAAATATGTAAAGATCCTGAATAAACAATCACTTTCTATATTGAAATATTTTTAATGTTTTAATTTTTTCAGCATTTGCTGCGAAGATGTAAGATTTAGCTAACCAATTCCGTAAATTCAGTAATATAAAAGAACCATTTCTTCTTAGCCATATTAGACTTTTGCTGAGAAAAAGGTACCATGTGTTATTGTGCAATATATATTATGGTGAGGCACTCATTAATATGATACACGCATTTGCCTGCAGAAAGCTTTTTTCATAAGGAAAACTTCTATTTGAGTAATACATAGACTAAGAGTGAGGTAAATTCATTTAAGACACTGTGTTTAAAAATACCAACCAACCAACCAAAAAAAAACCCCAAAACCCTAACTAAAAAACAACCCACCAACCCAAACCTTCACTAGCTAGACAGTGCTCTGTTGGCACTCTCAATTGCCAACAGAAAAGAATATAATTTCTTTTACTTTGGAATCCATGACATGATGACAGTCACTAACTTAATGGTTGCTCGAAACTAAAATTTCAGTTTCTCTATTAAACAGAATGCTGTAGCAAGTATAATAAAATACAACGATCTCTTTCTTTCCACTACAGAGACTTTGTATCTGCTTCAAAACACTTCTGCATATTCGAGGGTTTTCCTCTTTTTTTTTTTTTCCCCCCTTATTTTCCTTTTTTTTCTGATTCCTCATGTCCTGACACTTGGAGAACATTTGCTAGTTTGTAAGAATGCAAAGTAGGTATTTGCTGTAATTTCACTAGTGTTCTAATGACTGTATCTTCTGAGCAATCAGCTTCTGACTTAGAGCTAGCAAAGAGACAGGGAGATCTCTTTAATTTATCAGCAAGAGGGAGGAAAAAAGCATGATTAGCTTGGATTCTTTTTCTTAAGTCCCCGCAGTTTCGCCCTGTAGCTCTCTCCATGCACATCAAGCTGCCAGAGTCTGCTGGGTGAATATTCATCTACCCTTGTTTCTTAAAGGAGTGTCTGGTGCCTTTTAATTCTGAGACATGACTTGCTTCTGAGGGTTGCCTCATCCTAGAATCCGTCCTCTTCGATGGGGATTTAATTTTGATTTTAATTAGCTAAGGTACTTATGTCCTTTCTGGGTGTTCTCCCCAGCGCCGTCTGTGTGTCTGGGAAACTGGGGAGAAGCTGGAGGCAGATTTACAGCAGGCGGCAGCAAAGAGTCGCTATTCGTTTCATGCCTGCCGATGTTCCGTGTCTATAGAATTTATCTGATTCATTTATAACACACAAGATTTCTCTGGTGAGGAGGACAAGGGACGCTAGGAGTAACGTCCAGGTTTAGGCTGTATCTGTCTGCTCAAGTGGACAAACTTACGAGACGTGGGAAAATTACACCGAAGACCTAGAGGACTGTTCCGATGGGATTTTTATATGGAGTCATTCCTTCCCCAGGGTGCCTAAGGAATCAGTAAGACCTCTGTGTCCTAAAGATGCAAAGGAAAAACAAAGGCCACCATTGTATGTGGCTCTTGGTAGCCCTTCGTTTAGGTGCAGCTGCCTGCATGTTCTGTCTCCCTCTACCTTTTCCACCCAGATGGCACGTGTCCCTGAAGGTATGTCCCTTTCCCCCTGAGATATGCACCACTAGCCTAAGGAAGAATGAACAAAAAGGTGAAAAAGAGAACTGATGTTTCCTGTGGATTCCACATTTTTGCATGGGTGGAAATTTCCTGGGCCCCAGTGTTCCACAGAGGTGTTACCAAAAGCACAGCTTCCTGATTCCCGCCAGTCCCAGAGATCTCAGGTAGGCAGAAGGAGGAAGACATGCCAAGAGCAGGAAGGAAAAATGCCACAGAGTGACTGGTTGCTGTGGCGCAGCATGATTTCACTGCTGTAGTCTGTGCCTGTGCTGGAAGGGCTTTGGGAGTTGAGCTCTCTGGTGTGCAGAGCCCTTTAATGTGTGAGGCTTGGCCTCCTTCTGTCACTGCTGGTGCTTCAACAAGGATTTCGGGCAGGACTGAAACTGCAGAAGCAAGGAGGAGCTGTAGAAGTTATGGGTGTAGGAACTATTCTAGAAACCACACAGTGACTCTAAGCTTATCAGTCAAATTCTGTCTTGTGCTGAGTAGGTAACCAGCATAGATATTCAGCTATTGAGTCACCACATACCTTGAACCTGGAGGACCTGAGATATATCAAATCCTTGGCTAATTCTGACGATAATCATGCCAAGCTCAAAATCAAAGGCATCACTGAAAAGAAAGAAAAAGAGGAATAAATATCCTTTCACATAATGCATGTCAATGAGGAGAGCTACTTTGAGTAGAGCAGTAGAAGCGTTAGTGCTTGCAGGGAGGTGTTACTGCCATGTACTAGGCTGCTCTAGGTAAAATTGTGGAAGGAATTGCCCAAGATTAAGTAAAGTACTATCAACTTTCTTCCCTCGTTTAAATAAAGGGTATCATTGGGCTTGGGAACAGATAGGCTGTTCCTGAAATGGGTCTTTCTGACATCGCTTTTTAGGAACTAGGTTGCATTGGGTAATTTTTTTCCTCCCTTCTCTGAGGAAAAAACAAAGCTGGGGTGGGTTTTGTTGCTCTTTTAACTCGCTTCAGTTTTACAAGTGAATTTTCAGCGAGAATCTGAGAAGCCTGTTTCTAAATGACTGTTTCCTGGCTAAACCCCAACCCACAGAGCTGCTGAGCCTTAGGCACACATGAGATTTGAAGCAAGGCTCTTCCTCTGTCTCCTAGGCTTAAAAGAAGAATTCCATGATGTACTCTTATTCCCTAAGTATGTACATCAGGGTTGTTTTTCTCTGAGCTCCTGCCCACTAAAAATGGGAAAATACAGTTCTGCAAAAGCACTGCTGACAGCAGTGCAGCTTCTTTATGTATAGCGTTGTCAAGCCACATCAGTTCTGACAGTGCCAGATGTTTGCTAAGCAGATCTTGCTAGGTGTGTGAAGCCAAGGAGCCTTTTTTAATGGGCAGGAACTTCTGTTACAGAGCTAGCATGTGTGAACCCAGATTTGTAGGTGTTTTCTTACATTGTTTCTGTGCGTCAAGTTCTGTATGGAAATGCTATATTAATCTAGTCTAAAAGGAGTAAAAAAAGGAGATGCTGAACCGTGACTTACTGTATGACGCCCACATAGTTTTCAACTTGCGCAGCAGTGGCATTTCTCCAGTCCTTCTTAAATCCAATCACCAAGGTATTCGGTTTCATTCTACCCAAGCCTGAGGCCTAACAATATTAAGACACTGCTTGAGAAGGTACACACACATGCTTTTACTGTAAATGAAAAGTAATGGCAAAAGATAACTGAAGTAATGTTCTGGAGACACTTACAACTAGATTGCATTTCATGAATGTCCTTCATGCTCATACCCACGCAGAAAGCAGAAAGATTATCTCTAAATCATTCCAACTATAAATGATTTTAGATGACAGAAATGTAGTTTTGCTAAATTAGCATTCATTTGCATTTCTTCTGACATGCTCTCATTAAAATGGTTCAATAACTTGGAATCAAGAGAGAGTTCAAGCACTGTTTGTATGCTCATTCTAACATAATAGCATAAAGCTTTTATCAGATTTGGAATACTCAGTAGATTAACTGGGTCTGAAGTGTCTTAAAACACCTCAGATATGCAGAGAAGGCATATCCTCTTAAGAATAATTTTCTTTGCCTTGAACTTGGAAACTGTTGCTGTTCTGTTTGCTGTATTCTTTCCAAAAGATTATCCAAAATTAGCTGAGCATACTTTATAGATAAAATTACAATTTATAAACAGGAAGAACAAATGGTTTGTCAAGATATTAGATTGCCTGCATAACTGAGCATGGGCGCTAAAACCCAAACAAGTAAGGGTTGTCAGATCTAGGTTCAGCTAACCTAATTTTTATAGAAATCTAAATACTCATTGTCTTGGGAGCCTTCAGGAGGAGACCCACAGATACACCAGCTTGTCAAGCTGTTACAGTTGCCAAATTTTACTACTAGCAAAAAAAGAAAATAGATAAGAACTGTTGGAACCTTTGTAAGTTTTTTTTGAGTGGCACCAATACATCTGCACTATTTATATCGAAGTGAATAATCCGTTGACAAAGCAATGCAGAGGCCCTTAGGTTACAATAATGATGGTATGGTTATCCTTCTGTTTGCTGGACGGGAATTATTTGTGGTCCAGTAGTTGACTTTGGCAATAGTGTTTAAGCAGTAATGGAAAGGATCATCAGACTGTAACAGTTCTCAAAAACATCAGAAGGATCTCCTACTGAGACAGTGTATAAACCCAATATGAAGTGTCGTCGTGAGGCTTTGATAAAACAAAGGGATCTTTATTAATAATATTTCATCTTGCTCAATTGTACTGTCCATTCAGCAAGTGTACAAAGAGCACTGGTAACCCACCAGTGGGTGACTGTTGCCCAGAGTATTTTGGTCAATTCCTTACTGTCTCAGTTTGCACTGATGTCTTTTCAGTGCATTTTATGCAAATGATGGGAATTTTCTCTACATTTTTTCTCTGTACCTGTATGTTTAAATATTCATATATGTGAGAGGGAGGAGGAGATGGGGAATGTGAAAACAGCGCCTCTGTGCCTTCATTAAGGCCATTTTAAATGGACTGTTGGAAATGATCTGCTGTATTCTTACAGTAATAGAAAAATATTGCAGACTCTTTTGTTTAGATGGCCTCTCTGTTTGCAGAAAATGTATATTACAAATTTTCAGTTTTGAATTAATGCAAAAATATTCTCAGATATTTAATATGCTGTGTAATACCAAACAATAGAATTGAAGTGTATCAAGTGTTGGCTGCATAGACGTTCATACGTTGCCCTGTAGATGCCTCTCTTTTTTTATAATGGTGTCTTATTCATTTATGAGAGAATCAGTCTGCCTTGTCTCATAATTCCATAGCCCAGAACTAGATCTCTTTATGAAATAATCTGTAATATAAATACATGTACCCCCAGAATGCCCTTTCTGCTTGTAACACTCTCCATATATACATAGGGCTTCGTAACAAGTAAACAGTAGTGCTTTACATAAAGGGATGCTTTCATGTAACACTCTTCTATGTGTTCTGTAAACAAAAAGCTTACCTGAAGGAGACTTTTGACTCCATCTCTGAAGCTGTCAGCTGCCACTGCTGCATAAAAGGCTTTTCTTTTGTTCTTTGTAAGCCAAGCCTGCTTTTTTGCCATGCCACTGTTCATCTCCTTAACACACAGCTTGCGTGGTCCCTGCATGATACAATAAAATATTATTAAGAAGGCTTTGTATTATACATCACACAGTGATTTTGAGGGAGTTACCTAGTCTGCCGTGGGAGCGAGTGGAGAGAGTCAGAAAAATACATTTCCAAAAAGGGTCCGCAGAGATTCAGCCCTTTGAAAAGAACTGTGCTGCTAACATAATTCACATTCTGTTCAAGAAGGCCGAGGCTGTTAATGCTACTTAAATATAGTGATTCTGACAGAAAGACAGACTGCTATGGATTGTAACATCTTAGAAAAATACCTAAGGTATGATGAAGCATCTCAGAGTGAATAAAGTTCCTCCCTGACTTGACTACGTAAACAAGTCTCGGCAGATTTAAATATACATGGTTAAGCTTCTATCTATTAATAGTAAGAGGAAAGGGTTGTTGCCATACAATTAAAGATGCAAATGGTTTTGTCACCAGGTTCTTCCAGAGATCATCAAGTAATTTAATGAGGCAAAATCCGGGTACATATCCAAATCACAAGATGTGATATACTGACTTGGCAGCAGAGAATGGGCAGTGGGTCCCCAAAAGATTAGGCCCAGGGAAGACATCAAGTCTGCAAGCATGGCCTTTAGAAAGACTGAGATAAGTTTGGGAAGCATGTATCTGGAATTTGAGTTGATTTAAAAAAATCTGTGCTCCTAAGTTTGAGTTTCAGGTTTGTTGGGCTTTGTTTATTCCCTTTCGTGTTGTCTTTAGGAAGCTGAATCAATAGTCCAGACCTTCTGCAGCGACGATGAAACTCTGAGAGGACACTCAAGAGTCTCAGATACTGGTTTTAGTGTTATCGGGCTGGACAGGTAGCCTTTGCTTTCCAAGGCGGAATAGAAGAGCAGAACTGTACTGTGGGAGCGTGTCCAGCAACATCAGAGACAGAAGCAGTAATTAGATGTGCCAGAAGGATGCAACTGACTTGGAAGCACTTGGAATCCAGTGAGTATTTCTGTGTGCTTAACTCCAGAAGTGTTACCAGTTTGGTTTGTTATAAACAGGTAGTTTTCAACTTTAGTTTGCTGCAGAGTTTCATTTCACGCAGAACTCATTCCTTTATGCTTTTGAAAATTTCTAATGTTTTCGAGGATGCTAGCAAGTTTCAATTATGGTTGCAATGGAACAGATAACTAGAGAAATTGGTAGAAGTTTCTGATAATATAAAACGATGAAGGCTTGGTAAACTTGTGCTCAGGAGACTATTTCAAAATTCATATTTAAATCTTTTGCCTTTAAAGTATGTTAGTATATGGTAGCTTCTTTTGCTAAGCTGGGACATTGATTAAAATAGTGCTGAGGGAGATTTAGATTTATTTATTTTTTTTGTCCTTAGTGAATACTGTAAGTTCAAAATTTATTTCCCATTCAAGAACAGTGTAAAACCTGAACTGCAAGAAATTCTTTCCAAAATGAAATGTATGGGAAGGATAACTTAATTCAAAATGAATTTCTAAAAGGTGATTTTGAATGTAAACCCAAAGTGTAATTTCAAAACTTTTCAGCCTTACTGAAACTTTTTTTTTTGCTTTCCTGGAAGAAAATAGGATGTACTATGTGTTTATATAGATGTAGAAATAACTGCAATAATTTCAGTGAATTGGCATTGACTGCTAGAAAAAGAGGCCTTCAAAATAAACTTTCCAGCTAGTTCCATCTAAGAAACAGAAAATAGCATTGACAAAGAAGCTATGAAATAATGTGGCAGATTTCATATGTCATATTTTTATCTGTGCCTTTTTTGTTAGAATGATATATATAAAATAGATGAGCAGGCTGGGTTGATGCTCGCTTAGGTGTTGTCCCTCATGTATGTTTCTGCACTTCTTATGGCTATTTGGGAAGTACAAGGGAAAGGATGGGGAGGGTCCATGTGATCTTCCTTTAATGAGATCATGCTACATTCTTTGGTGATAGTAAATTTACTGGAGTTTGTTTGGGTTTAATGGGTGTAACTTAAGAACAGCTTGATCCTGGCTGTCGGAAGAGTAGTGTGAAGAGCTGGGAATAGTAAGTTGAACAATAAGGTTGAAGTTCCCTTGTGGGTAAGGAGAGGAGCAAAAAAAGTCTTACCCTTTTTCCCAGTCTCTCTAAGGAGAGTACCTGAGGATAGTTTCACAACTGGCTTGCACAATACGTTTCTGCTGGCGGAGGGGACAGTCCCACCCTTCTGTCAGATGACAGCCTATCTATGTCCTTCCCTACTCCTCCTTTATATCAGTGGTAATAATGTTTGTGCAATTGTACAAGGAGTCCAGTGAATTTGCAGACTGAATGAAGACTAACCTTCCAAAAATATTTCATGTGAAAGCAGGGAGTAAAAGCAGAATAGCCCTTTTTTGCTAGAAACAGACTGTTTAAGCCAACATGCTGCCATGATCTCAGAGTCAAATAACTTTAAAATCATCTTTATGTTCAGTTGCCATACTTATTTTACCTGTCTTTGAACTACCTATCACCATGTTCCTGGAAAGTTCCTTGCTGCCCTTTGGGAAAAAGGAATGGAAGATGTTCTGTCTGGCATGGTGTCTCAAAAGTTTATGCATAGCTAACAGCATGTCAGCTTTTGAGGCAAAATATGCTGGGTGTTACACTTATGGCTAAATAGTCTCGCTGTATTTGTTATGATATGTATTGTAGGCTGCTCTTCAACATGGTCCCTAGGAATTTTATCATCCACTTTTTACCACAATTTTGCAAATCCAAAAAGGTTCATTGTGTCACACTTCTATTACCAACCAAATTAAATTTAGCTTAAATTGCTGAAGAAATAATAGTTTACAAAAAAAACCAAACAATGAAAATGAAAATGCTTACACTAGCAAAATAGACTTAGTTTTTTATGTAGACAGGAATGAAATCTCAGTTTAGAAAGTACTAATACTAGAAAAACAGCCTAAGAATTCAGAAAACTTGCTGAAACTCAACTTTAGGGAACTGCATAGTCTCAGGATCTTGTTGGGATTGATTCTACACTTACTGAATGCAGTGGAAAAGCTAACAATTACAATAGAGAAGAATTAGGACCATTCACTCTTTATAGATTCATTTGATTTTGGAAGAATCACACATAGATCTTCTGTACTCCCTTTCTGCAATGTGGCAGCATCAAATGAATTATTTCTACACTCCTGTAGAGGAATACATTAACTTGCCTGGACTGACTCCATTAGTTAAATTCTGCAGCCCCATTTGGTGCCATGAGCTGTTTTCTTTCCCTCTCAAAATTAAAAGGTTGTTGTAATATTTAAAATACATTTTCACCTCTACAATACAAACCCATCTATTTTTGTTCTGTCCTAATGAGAGACTAGATCTTCATCCTTTAAGATACATAGTTTCCTGTGTATTTATATAACTAGAAATATACTTTACTCCTCTCTTTAGATCTCAAAAGAGCATGTTTATTCTCCAAATTAGCATTGTTACAGTTTTGGAGAAACCACTGCAAAGAGAGCTGAATTACTTGCCAAACCCCAACACTGCAAATTGGTGACAAAGCTAAAGATAGGTCCTAGGTAATTTGACTCTTGCACTATAATCCTTCAAGTTTGTTTGTTTGTTTTGTGTTTTTTAAAGCCTTGCTGTGTCTATTTAAAACAAACAAAAAAAAAGACAACCAAAATCTGTCCTTGTAATGCATTATTTTTTTTCAAACCATTTTTTGATCTGTCTACTATGAACTCTGAAACGCATCTCAATGAGGCATTTACCAGCAGGCTCTGTATCAGCCGATAGCTTTCTTGTCAAGACTTATGACAAAATTCATTCTCAGTGCGAATCTCTTTCATGGTCTGCACAGATGCCCGTCAGCACCAATGGGAACATTGTGTGCCGAGTGAGAGGGGAATGTGTAATGGAGATCTGCAGCACCCACTGGTGCTGAATTTTCAGATTTATATGAGTTGACCTTACCGTGTACACTTCACAACAGATGCACAGCCCGTTGTTCTTTGTGAAAGTGTGTGTGATGTCTAGCAGAGCAGGCCTGATCATAGGAGCTCCTGTTAATGCTATGCACTGGGGTCTGTTAGGAGGAAAAAAGAGATTGTATTTAATTGGGTAACCTATTTATTCAGAATAAGCCATTCTACTGTTCACTGGAAATCTTACCTGAAGTTTTTCACGTGGTCTTCCACTGTAGTTAACGCCAGAGCGCTGTCTAAGGCATTAACATAGTAAAGAGCTTGTGTAGAAGAGCCCCAGTTTACTTCTGCATATAATAAAGATAAATAATGTGTGTTAAACCATGGGCTTTTCCCTGTGTTCTGTTGCAAAGGTCAGCAGTTGTGTTATCTGTGAGCCAAAGCAGGGTATAGTCTCTCATGCTTCATAGATACAGAGCTATTGTTCTTTGTGCTTCATAATAGGATAGGGTTTGCTTGTGGGATGCAAAAACAAACATGCAAATAAATCATCTTATTCTTTATATAAAAATTGTAGGGAATGTTCTTCCTCTACTTAAAAATTGTTTTCTTCTCTGTTCCATTAACTTAGTATCCTTCTCCCATGCATAAAATGGACAGCCCTGAGTCACGTATTTGCTGTGGAATTTCAGGAAGTTCAAATTAAACCATTAGGAAGGAACATTGCCTGGTCCAATTAGCTCTGTTCTACTATATAGGTCAAAAATTGTTCTCCCAAACCAATTCTGGCATATACATCTTTTCTCATTATTGTGCAGCTGTTTGGTGGATGGAGCCAGATAAGAAACAGCTTTCCACACTTTGAGATCTGCATGAGTGCAGATCAAGTCCCGTTACACCAAGATACAAAGCTAATACTTAGTGCACCTAAGTGGAGGTTTGCGTAGAGGTCGTCTTTTCTAAGGAATATTAGTCTTTTTGGAACCCTTCTGTTGCTGGTAAGTAAGTGCTAAACAAAAGTAATTCTTTTAGAGAGCAGGAGATAGGTAGCTTTTGTACAGTGTCTTCAGTTAATTTAACCGAGCTTTAAGCTGGTACTTTGCAGCAAGGATGCTGGCAATATACTAGGAATGGGTAGAAATCATACAATCATAGAATGGTTTGGATTGGACCCAAAAGGACTTCAAGATCATCTAGTCCCAACCCCCCTGCCATGGGCAGGGACATCTCCCACTAGACCAGGTTGCTCAAAGCCCCATCCAGCCTGGCTGTGAACACTTCCAGGGATGGGGCATCCACAGCTTCCCTGGGCAACCTGTTCCAGTATCTCACCGCCCTCACAGTAGAGAATTTTTTTCCTTATGTCTAATCTAAATTTCCCCTCTTTCAGTTTAGAACTGTTACCCCTCATCCTATCGCTCCACTCCCTGATAAAGAGTCCCTCCCCATCTTTAAGTACTGGAAGGCTGCTATAATCATCAAATGCTTTTGACAACTGTCTCATAACAGGTACAGTCTCCTACAGGTGAAGATATTTACAGAAAGAGAACCACAGACCATCCCAACGGGTATGAGAGCACAGATAGGGAGGACACACAATAGTGCAGCAGTATACAGAGAACAGGATAACACGGCCTCAGACCAGGTGTTACTATTCCAAACTATCTGCAATGAAAGCATATCTTCTGATGGGAGCCTTGCCTCTCTTATTTGAATTATTTTTTTCTCCTGCAGGCGTAATTCAGCTGGTTAGCACTGAAATCTGGACCTGGGTTAATTTTGTCCTGGATAGGAATAACCAGGTTGTGCAGTCTCGTGCTGGTGCTGTATTGTATTGGCGTACAGATTTCTGAGGACAGCTCTTGTTATTTGCTGAGCTACTAAGCAGTTTTTTCCAGCAGTAAAGTGTGCCCATCTTTCTTGATTTACTGAGGAATTGTAGGGAGGTGCTGAAGGATGATCAGTTCATGAGCAACGAAGCTTGCATTTTTGTTGTATAATGGCCAGCAAGTTTACATTTTGAGCGAGGACCCCAGCTGAGCCAGCTAAGGGGACAGCAAAATTCAGGTAAGGTTTTGTGTGTGGATGGAAAGAAAAAAAAAAAAAGAATGATACTCAAGAAAAAGCCCAAATGTAGTAAAGATGTGGTGGGAATAAACTGGTGTGCTGGAATGTCTACATAAAGTCCTGAACCGTACTTGAAGTGCTTGCTAAACAGGTAAAAATTCATCAGACTATCCTCTTAATCTATATTGTATAAGGTGGGATTTAATGGGATGCTCCTAACTTCCCTCTGAAGAAAGGCGTCGGAGAAAATGTAACATCTAATTCTGTAAGCAGAATTAATTCTTGTAAAATCCAGTCTGACTGCAATACATAAATGCAAAATAATAGTGTTTTGTGGCCTTACCTGGTTTCTTATATGTTACATAAATATATAGAAAGAGCTCAATGGCATAAGTGATGAGAGCTGCCCACCAGTTGATGACAAACATGACACCACAGCACAACAGGGCTCCGAAAAGTGACACCCACATGTTATAATATCTGAACGCAGGTCTCCAACCTGTTTAAAGAGAATTGAGGGAATTGGAACAGCATAAGATATATTGATCAAACGGTGATCCACTGATTTTTGCGCATGCAAACTCGTGCAATTTGTTTCAGGCTCTCTCGGAAGGGGTGGGAGTGATATGTGGAAATTCTCGGGCATCATGAGTATCAACAGGTACTTTCAGGTGTTGGCTGACGTAGATTCCTATACGTATAGAGCACTAGGTCTTACAGGCCTTTCACTACAAACCCTTTCCTACTGCTTTGTCCAGCCTGGCTTTGAGCAGCCATTCTGTTTATATGTATTTTTGCCGAATTAAAGCTCACTGGTTCAGAACTGAAAATAGATTTTCCTGTAACTCCAGGTAATTGGCTACTGTGTCCTTTTGATGCATATGCATAGAACTTATTAATGGGAGCTAAATACTTGCTGAGAGGAGTGTTTATCCCAATACTATAAGTGCACCTGTCTTAAACTTGGAAATTGCCTGGCCTCACTGCAGAAAAAGAAAATAATTTGCAATTGACTTTAAAAAGATATTATTCCTGCTGCTTTTCAGCTGCAGTACTGAATCCATCCCCTGCTAGCAATTAAAGTGATGAGGCAAGCAGCGAGCCTCCATGGTTTGCAGGTCTCTGCCAGGTGTTCCACAGAACAGAAGACTCTTTGGAGAGGGGAAAAACACAGAAGATGCAAGGAGAGGCTGAGCAACCCTATCTTGGATCATCTTGGTAATGAGGGAATGGGAAGGTCTTGCTGTGAAGAAATTTGCTGTCCTGCAGCCTTGCAATTATTATAATCTATCACTGTGATTTGGCAGAAATTAACTGGAGGAAATGAGAAGAGAAAAATGGCTGCAGTTTTGTCTGAAATGTTAAGCAGTGGCAGAGTAGAGTCAGATGCACGCACATCAAGTCTATAGAGGTAATTTTTACTCAGCTCCAAGGCCACGTAGAGCAGATCTGCATTTGTTCAGCTGTGCAGGTAATTAGCAGAAGTGCTCATCTTTTCTGCCCTCTGAACAAATGGCACCATGCAGATCTATAGGAAGGAAGTTGATGTAGGCATTTATGTCACTACTGCAGTTTCTTCACACGGGAAATCAAAAATGTATTCCTCGCTCCTTGAATTGAATAATTGATTCACAGCGCCAGGAAATTGTCTTTCTTGTGTGCCAAAAACAGTGTTGCTCAGCTGATTAACTTTAGTCCTTAAGGTGTCACCCTTTCGTTCATGAAGATGATGAGAATTGTTCTGCTGTGGCGATGCACAAGCCTGAAAGCCAGCATCTTCCTTTGCTGCACAAATGTTGAGAGGGGCTCTCAAGTTACCCTCGAACAGGACCTCGTTGCGCTTCACCCTAAAATTCTGCTACTAGCCACTGCAGAGCTGTGCTGATGCTGTTTGGTGGACCGGTTCTATCACTTCTAGCACAATTGACACTGTAAATGACACTGTAGAGTTGGAGAAGGGCATAACAGCTCCCCGCTATACCTTGCTTACTTTATGTGGTTAGGATTGGCATAGGTTTTTATCCACCCACATAGTGTGACAGTGAGGGGGAAAAAAAACCAATAACATCCTGAGGAGGAGCTTTTCTGCTCCAGTGGGATCCACCAAAAGTCTTTTTCATTCTGTACAGCTGTAGGGAATGTAAGGACTCGAGCCATTGCTTTTCTCTTTTAGAGGTGAATAAAATGTCACCATATTCAATGAGAGCGGTAAAACCTCAGATCACATAGCTTATATATTTTACTGGTACTGCAGCTTTCTCTGACATACAGTCAAAAACTTGCAGAGATCAGACTATAAAGCCCACATTTAAATCACTGGCAAATGCAGACTCACCTGGAGATTTTGCGTATGAGGCGTGAAAGCAGGAGAAATTAATCAAAGCGTATGAAGCCAGGAAGAAATTGGAGATGATGGGAGCAATGGTGTTCAGTTCAGCTGCAAGACACACATGCACAAGTCAGACATAGGCACCAGTTTCCTAGGTTGCTGGATAGCTTTTCCCTGACGATGCATTACATCTGGATACTATCTGAATTTGTCATCCAGGGAGAGCTTGGGTATTTTCCTGTGGTACTAATTTAAGGCCACCTTGTATACCTTCGTTCATATCAAGTAGTGTCTGCTGATGCTGATTTTGAGAACATTATGTGCTATGCAAGGTTATACTTGATACTCTGGTTCTGCAGACTGGCTCTTAATGGTGTAGATCTGGTGTAAATTTCAGAATTTTAAACATATAATTGAGAGGACAGATGCGTTTCACAAAAGACTTATAGTTAAAACTTACTGTTTTGCTTTTTAAATGGCAATCTGAATTCTCTCTACTAAACTTCCCATTCACTCAGTGTCACACAGTTTGAATTTCAAATCTTGGAAAAACTAATTTAAAAATCCCCACACCCCTAAATATGGTAGCTGGGATTTTCTACCACCGGTGCTGGCAAACTGGGATTTGCTTTGGAGCTGACTGTGGGGAAGGCTTGGCAGAGTAGGCTTCCTAATTATCTCCGATTTACCTCAGAGCTATGTGCAATAAAACTGGAAAACATTTTCGAAGTTGTTGACTTTGCCTTATTTGATACAGTTCTAAGCACTGCCCTCTTCCAGCAGAGTGAACAGGAGTTGCGCCCGCTCCGCATCTTTGCGAATGGGGCCGTGGTGACGTTGAGATGTTACGCGAGTCCCGGAGGGTTTCTTTTTGTCTTCTTTAAGAATAATGGAATTGCTGCCGGGGCTTTGAGTGTGCTTGGGCTTATGTCAGAGCTTACCTGACTGGAAAGTTTTCGAACCATCATCAGTGTATTAAAATACCAGTTTATATAATTTCAAAACATGAGATTATAGCAGTTGTGTAACGATATACAAACCAATCAGAATGAATGCCATAGCAATCACGAAAGTGAGAACATATCCCCTGATGGGTTCGTTGTTTTTTCCGTATCCTTTGGCAAAGAAGTGGAGCCCTTTGTAGACGTTGTCCTTGCAAAGAGCCTGGTGGACAAATCAGAACTTAATTCTGTTAAGCAGTGCTTTCTTGCATCAGAATTTCACTGTCTGTTGCAGGTTATCTTTCTGTGCTATGGCCTCTGTCCCCGTTCTGCCCAAGTTGCCGCTGCCCAGACAANGAGTGACAGCTTGCTAGGCTTTTGCTAAACAAAAATTAAATCTATTTTAGTACTTCAAGTACATCTACTGCTATGGCACGTAAATATTCAAATAAGGTGATAAGCCAATATCCTGCTATATTACTGTAGAGAGGGAGAACAGAATCGCAGCCATTTAATACTTATTCAGTGCTTTAAAAAAAGATTAACTGAATAGCTAAATAGAGTGTAAATTGGAGGAAAGTGAAGCACTAATCAGTGGCTTGGTGTAAGTTGTGCAGGTTATCTTTCTGTGCTATGGCCTCTGTCCCCGTTCTGCCCAAGTTGCCGCTGCCCAGACAGCTTCTAGACAGCTTTTTTGAGCACACCTGCCTGCACCTGAACCTCAGGGTCCTGAGGGCTCCTGCTTATTCCGGGCACTCCTGTGCTGACGGGGTGGCTTTCTGTAACAAGATAGAAGTGGTCCTGAAAGTAGCCTTGAAGCTTTTTATAACAAGCACGTGTATCCCCTGCTCCTGCAGCAAAGCTGAGCTCTGACCAAAGGAACATTACCACCCTTGTATGAGGGTGATAAGACCTGCCTGTTTCTGTTGAAAAACATTCTACATTCTGTTTTCTCTGCCTTTTCCTCCCACGTGTGTCGGTGTTGTTTAAATATATAACACATTTGGCACGTAGAGTTCAACTAAATTTTATGTCTTTAAAGTAAAACATAGTATAAGGAAACAGTTTAATTGTACCTGGAAGACTTTGGGTGCGCTGACAAGAGATGCTAGAGCTGATGACAGAGTAGCAGAAAAGATGCCAGCTGTGATGAGAGGACCAAAGCCAGACACCATGCTCATCACCTTTAAGAAAAAAAAAAAAAAGGAGGAAAAAAGAATAGTCAGGATTGCATTCGGATGCACTTTTTGATCACAGACCCATTTAAGTACTCCGTTTCTACGTGTCTCTGCTTTTCACAGTTCTAAATTTGGTATACTACAAACCAACTGTGAAGTAGGGAGATACTATTATTCCTGTTTTAGGAAAAAGCAATGGAGGCATAGCCAAATTTTTATACAAGTATGCAACTGTCTGCTGAGGCAGATGAGTACTCCGTGAGATTTCCTCACCTCATTTACTAACTGGTTGCTATGAGTAACAGCCTCTACGTGATGGGTAAATACTCAGCTTGTAGCAAGAAAAGAAAATGGAAACAGCAGGAAAAAGTACCAAAGCACAAACTGTGGTTGGAGGCGCTGTCTTTGGGTTGGGTTGGTTTTTTTGTTTGTTTTTAATTATTTAATATGGTAAAAAAGAGAGAGAGAATGCCTGCTTGTGCTGGCATAGCAGCAGTGCTGCAAGGAGTACTGATGGCTACTGCCAGGCTCCCTCAGCCCTCCCACAGGGCTGCGCTGGCCTCTGCGGCCACTGAAGCAAGAGGGCTGTTGAGAAGCACCAGACGAGGATGCCAAGAGATGAAGTGCCCAGGTGCAATTGCCAGATGCTTTTTGGTGTGTAGGAAGTACTCCAGGAAAGAAACCGGTTAATTCTGGAGACGTGTCAGATAAAGACCGATATTTTTTTCTTACTTTAGTCTGGCAAAGATAAATGCAAGAAGTGAAACCGTTTACGGCTGTAGAGAGGTCACTGATTTTAAGGGTTGCCGTGGGTCTGAGCAGCTGAACTGAGGTGGGAGTGAGGATGGGAAATGATGAGGAGAGGAAGGAAAAGTAGTCTGTGGCAGGGACAGCGTATTTCTTTTAAGGTGGTTACACAGCCCTGTCATTTAGCAGAGCCAGCTGGGAAGAAAGGAAGTGACTTTAAAAGCTACAAATGGCTAGTTGAAAAAGCAAGTGCGGGTGGGTGGTGAGCTCCTGGCGCAGGCTGTGAGGCACTGGGGCTGAATGGACGTCTGGGAGCCGTGGTTGTCAGGCTGCAGAAGAACTGCTTTACTTTGATGCTTTGCCTAAGCTTTATTTTGAAGAATAAAAATGGCAGGTGGTCTCTCTCTGGCCTAGGAGACCATTACTTCTCACTTGATTTTTCACTCTGCTCTTTTTTGGACACTTTTTTTTTTTTTTTTTTTTTTNCCATGGCACAAACCTTTAGCAGTGACCACAGCACCCCTGAGGTAAAATCGCATTCGTGTGTAAAGAGCAATGAGGTAAGTTGCTCATCTGACAGGAGTTCCTGAAGTCTCTGTGAAGTCTAGATGTTGAGTTTGAAGATGTTACAGCATATACTGCTCCATGGTACTTGTTGAAAGAGGAAGTAAAGACCTTACCGGAGCGCTGGGAAAGCTAGTGATGGACAGTGTGAAGGTAATGTGGAATGCAAGAGACTTTTCCCTTTGATTATTCCTACAGCTTTTTACTTTTTTTAGATAAATGTGGGTGTCCTGTTGCAGTTAGTTGTCAGCAAATAATGGTTTTGCATGTTTGTACTTATCTATTCATATATTGCTTATGATAATACTTATTATCTCATTAAAACCTGAAAATTATTCATCAGCCCATAATCACATGGCTGACTTGCACATCTGGAAAAATCATAGCCTAGACTGCAGGCAGATGATCCGTTGCAGCTCATTCCAGGTACAACTGTATCATTGATGCTCCCAGTAGCATCTCGTACAACGCAGGAGGCTGTGGAAACAATATTATATTATTATTTTCTTTCCTTGTGACATTGGAAGAATGTTCTTGCCACACTTCGACTCTTAGTCAGCACAGATTTTGTACAAGTGATGCCTTAGTCTCATCCCAAAGAGCAATGTTTCATGTTGTGCAGAGATTACTTCCCCACATTGTGGCTTAGTTTCTCATGTTGTCCGCAAACAAATATTTACTTCTGTTACTTTTAAAATAATCAGCCAGTTGACTAACAAGGACTGGCATCTTTCCGAGAGCAGAGAAACAGAAACGGGTCAGTGAGGCTCTTAGGTCTAGGCATACACTTATTTTTTTGTTTAACAAGGACACACAATCGCTCTAGAAGCCCAGATCCTCAGCTGTCCAAATTGTCATAGCCCTACTGATATCAATATGGTGAGAAAAGCTTTAAATAGGAGAAATTACCTATATTCTTTTTATTAATATTTATGCTGTCTTTTCTTGTTTGCCACCAGAAATGGGAAGAAACATGGACTTAACTTAGAGTGCTGGTCTCAACATCTTTAGCAGCCAAAATGTAAGTTTATACAGTATCTTCAAATATATCAAAAGCATTGCTATTGAGAGTCCCAAAGTAACCATTATCTATTTAGCAAACCAATATGCAAACAGAAAAAAAAAATTGCACTGAAAAGTAGACAGCTGTAAAGTTGAAATACAGCTATTGCTTGTCAGAACAGAATAATGCCTTAACACAGATTTATAATAGAGAGTGAACAATGGATACTTCAATTTTAATTGCAGGGGAAGTTTAGATCCAAATAATGCAATAACCTGAGCTGCAGCTTGAATCAAGTATTCTGCCTTTTGCATAAAGTACAAGAATCACAAAAGTCAAGAAGACCTGAGATTCATCTCCCAGAAAAGGGAGTACCCCACAGGGCTTTCATGCAGTATTGAGGTATTTGCTCATAAGGAAGAGTGTCATTTACAACACTCTTTCTTACAATACTGTTAAAATAGAAAAAGGAAAATCTTTTTCTTGAACAGAGATTTACTGTACACTTGTAATGAGAATTTAATTGTATATTCCTCCAACACAGGTCATGGCTTTGGTGCAGGTCTCCTTTTTACTCTTGTGTCTGTTTTGTTACCTCATGTTCCAATGTGGTAGAGCACCTAGTTACTCAGTGCATCTTCTTTAAGACAGGCGATTGATTTCTGTCTTTGACATATAGCATACAAAAATATGTGTTACCCTGTTACTCATGAGTGCTCAGTAAGACTAGTGAGAGCAAGTAGAAGCCATGTGAAATTTCAATATGAACGAGGAACAAAAGATCAGCAGATTGATCAGAGGTTCCTTTAATCTTTACTATGCTCATGGATACTATAAGCTAGTGCTCTTTGTCACTGAATAATCAAATGCAAAAGTAACCATGCAAGTTATACAAAAATCCAGATGCCAAACAGGGACTTTTGTTTCTGCTGACTGCTGCTTTTTTTCCCCACTGTTTTTACATAGAGTAAAATCAAATCAAAACAACTATCTCTCTATGTAATAATTCCACAGGATGAAAAAGCAATGAGGTTAATGATTCATTTGCGTACCAGGCTTTCAAACTTTTTAAACTGTATAAATTGAGACATAAAGCAGGGGTTCTGTACTTACCTACGCATATAGCAACGCCAATGTAAGCAATTGTTGTAACCAGAATGGCCAGCATCGTTCCTTTGGGTATCGCACTTTGTGGATCCTTAAAACAAAGCAGTGACCCAAAAAACACTGTGAGTTCACGTGCTACACTCTGCTTGCATTTTCATGCTAGGGAGTCCTGCCACATCGTGATACGAAGATACCTTTAGAGGGTAGATTTTTATCACTTAGACCTGCACCAACATTTCCTGTCCCAGCACGTAGATAGTGAAGCAGTCCTGCAGTGCAGTGCTCCTATCCCGATATCCATTCCTGATATCCATAGTGAAGGACATTCTGCAGGAGCAGAGGTCACTTTTATAGCAGCAGGAGAGTCCCGAGCTCTGCATTTCTGGGAGCTCCAAACTCTCTTTACATTGCGATGGGCTTTATTTTAATGTTTAATGGTGTACTGGGTAAACAGTTACTGAACTAACCATCAAACTCCTGTGGATGATGAGACCGGACCATTTTCGGTTAATCGGTAAGATAGATGCAGATAGTCACCCTGTTGTGATTAGCAACTAATAATTGTTAGTTGTGTCTTGACAACAGGCTACTTCCTTTCACTGTTTTTATTTTAATTTAGATAATTTCGTAGGGCTGGGTTATAATGCTTACAGACTGGCTCACAACAATATCAACCTTGATCACGTAACTATAAGAGTTCAAAGATCTGCTTATATGTTGTAATTTTAAAGGGGATTTTAATACTAGCCAACATGTGTTGGTTTATGCTAAGAAGCACTCTATGAATTGTCTTCTTAAGTTGGTTTAGCGACATTTTTTAAGTCAAAGATGTGTGGAATACACTTTAAGCCACAGACTTTTGTACTTTTACAATATGTTTGTTGCATGGGAAAAAACCCAATATATAGATTTGGAGCATCGTGTGAAACACGGACAAATTACTTAACTGTGTTAATAATTAATTTAATTTTTAAATGCGGTAAGGATTTATTGAGCTGAGAAATAACTGCAAAGTCACTTCAGCTGCATAAGACCCTTTGTCCTCAGATCGTGGTAACTTTAATTTATACAGTTCTGATGTGCATGTCTTTTGTTTTTGTGAAGTCTCATGCTGCAATCTTAAACACTGTAACCTTAAATCTTAGGATTAAAGCTTCTTACAGCTTTACAAATTTTAAATGTTATCAATCATTAAAGGCATATTTAGTATGATGTTAGTACTTTAGGGCCTGCTCCAAAACCCACTGACGTCACCAGGAAGACCAGCTCTTTCCGTAAGGAGGCTGTGAACGAGGCCACTACTGTGTAGCAGCTACAGAAGCACGTACATAGGTATTTGCAACGAATTCCGAAGAAAGTTTGATTGGTCAATTTCGTACTTTTTAAGTACTTCATAGAATCATAGAATGGTTTAGGTTGGAAAGGACCTTGAAGATCATCGAGTCCCAACCCCCCTGCCATAGGCAGGGACACCTCCCACCAGACCAGGCTGCCCAAGGCCACCTCCAGCCTGGCCTTGAACACCTCCAGGGATGGGGCCTCAACAACCTCTCTGGGCAACCTGGGACAGTGCCTCACCACCCTCAAAGTGAAAAACTTCTTCCTAATGTTCAATCTAAACCTGCCCTCTTCCAGTTTGAAGCCATTCCCCCTTCGTCCTATCACTCCATGCCCCAGTAAAAAGTCCCTCCCCAGCTCTCCTGTAGGCCCCCTTTAGGTACTGGAAGGCCACAATAAGGTCTCCCCAGAGCCTTCTCTTCTCCAGGCTGAACAGCCCCAACTCTTTCAGCCTCTCCTTCTTCCTAGCTCATCTTTTAGATTTCTGGAGAGGCTGGTTAATTTAATTAGACCTGTCTAATGCATCTAAACATGCTCAGTGGGGAATCTGCCTGGAGGACTCGGTTGTAGAAATCCACTTATTGCCAGACTGAAACAACCACAGAGAGCCAACGGGAGAACCGCTTCCCTTGGTCAGCTCAGACTCTTTCAAACGGCGTATGAAAGAAGTGCTGCTGCTTTGGGAGCCTGCCATGTATAGAGCACACCATATATGGCAAAAGAATTATTTTCGTTTGATAAAAAGATGGAGATTGTATGAGGCTGATTCAGTCTCAGTGGGCAGAAGAACAATGATTTTTGGTTTTTTTAATTAAAAATGGAATCTCATAGATGCTATTAGTGGCTCAGTTGCTACTTATTTCTCTCTGTGCTTGGCTTCAAAAGTAGGCCTCTGAAAACAAAGGAGATGAGGCGTGCAATTCAGTGTGAGGGAGGGAAACAGAACTGGCAGTCAGGGTTGGTAGCATCTTCTGAACTTGTGGCTACTGTGCCACCACAGGAATAACAGACCTTTGGTTGAATCGTTAAGGTATACAAGACAATGGGTCTATATGATAAAGCTATATGATAAATAACTTCTTTTGATATGCTGGGGTTATCAAGGTGTGAGCCACATCTTTTAGGGGACCTTTTTTTTTTTATTTTAGGGGGGAAGGGGTTGGTGGCTTTCTTGGGTTTTTTTTTGTTTGGGTTTTTTTGTGATTATTGTTTTTTTTAGTATTATATTGCAAGATTTGAGTTATGGATACCCCTGATGCATTTCTGAATTTCTTGTAATATTACAAAATATTGCATTGCTCCACATTTCCTAGAGATGTTTTACCAAATGCTTTGCTGAGCTTTGAATTACTTCACCTTTATGTTTAGCTTTAAATGCTCTTTGCATTAAATACACTGCAAAGTCATGAAAACTAGAGGGCATTCAAAGTTAAAACTGAATTCCTGTCTCTAATTTACCGGTATGTTTAGATACTGGACATCTCATCTCGTACAACCGCTGTACTGCAAGAGGAGAGTGAGGACCTGACAGAATGGCCACAGCAAGACAACTGGGCACCCTTGGACCTCCTTTCCCTTTCTCCACACTCCTTGCTTCTGCAGCTTTTCCTTTGAGCAGCAGTACTGACATGGGATTGAGACACACTTGCTTTCATTAAATTCTGTTTGCTTGCTATGACCCTGAATAGAAAAAGCTGGTCTCCACGGATTCTTGTGAGTACAAACAGAAGCTTTACAGGTATGATTTTTAGGATGATGTTTTAGGAGATTTTGCAAAAGAAGAGCGCCAAGAGATACACATGTAATTTCTCTTACGTCACGTGCTGCTAATGGACCATTAATAATATATTATTCCAGGTTATTGAAACATGCTTTTAAATGATACAGCAACCCAAATCTGAATGCAGTGTTTTGTGTAAATAGCCATAATGCATTATGAGAGAAAATGTGAACTGATATTTTTAAATAATAAAGCAGATACTTAAAAGTGAGAGTTTAGCTTCCTAAAGTAGACATGATTTAAAACTGAATACAGTGTTGATGCATAGTTTTTCTTGTTATTCTTTTCAGCCTACAGCTAGTATTATGAAGTTAATGAAATACGTACTTCCAGATCTCCTGAGATATTGGCTCCTGCAAGAATGCCAGTGGCAGCTGGGAAAAAAATGGCAAACACCGAGAAAAATCCTTCTCCACTTCTGAAATCTGGTCCAAAGTTTTCTGCAAATATTGATGCTGCAAATAGAGGTGAAAATGAAGCGTACCACCAGGATTTGATCCCAAAGTTACTTAATGAAGGAGGTGAATAAGCTAGTCTTTCCCGTCTGGACGACTGGGTTTGAATCTGTCTCATATCATAAGCAAAGTGAATTTGATTTCCTTAGCCTGGTCCCCAGTAGGATGTGCTTGTCTGCATCTCAGAGCTACAGATCCATATTGAAGTGACAGGAGTGTCACTGCAGCACTTGCACTTAGCTCTGTGTAAAAGTTTGTCTGTGCTCTGTTGATATATAAATGACTCAAGCTGCAGGTAACTGTGCTGTCAGCATCAGCAGCAGAGAGACAGACTCAAAATTAAAGATGTAATAAATTCCCATGGTTTGCAAGCTTACTTAAACTCAGGCAGAAGATCCTGATCTTGTGACCTTTTTCAGTGGAATCCTTAACTCAGTATGAAGCCAAAAAGAATGCAAACTGATTATTTTATGATAGGTAGCAAGGTTACTTGCCTTCATAATTAAAAAAGCCTCTTGCCTTCTTTTCGTTGTTGGTAGGAATGACGGTCCCAATGAAGAAGTTTGCAATAGCAACAAGGAGAACAATGAGAAGAATAACTTGAGCCTATTAATAGAAACAAAAAGATTTTCCTGATGATTTTAATTTGCATTGACTGTGGACATGGCTATACAGTAAGTTATCTGTATGTGTTCCCTATGACAGATTACTAATTTATGTAGTTTTTGAAAATGCCAGGAATCAAGACAGCAGATAGATTTTACGAAGGGGGTTATGAAATATATAGTTATAATTTAATTTTATGTTAGGTTCTTTACGAGAAAAGGGAAACCAAAACAGCTAATACATTAATATCGAGTATAAGACATTTTTATATTGTTATAAAATTTGTTTAGTTGCAGTGGGTTGTCACTTCAAGGGTTATAACAACTAATTGTTTTTCTGATCTCTTTTACACGTAGTTCTAGTCTCCATCACAGCAGAATGTAAAAATAAGGGTGCTATTCTGGACATGATTTCGATAGCTGTATTCCACCTTCTAAAGTATTTCCATTTGAATTTCCATTTTGAACTTCTTTTTACAGGTGAAAGAATAGCAGAAATCATTAGAGATTAAGGAATGGATAGGAAATAGAGCTCTTCTGCTGAGTAGGGCCTGAGAGAGTACAGTGATAAAACCATACATTGTTTTTACTACTATTTATTCTGTTAAGCTGCATCAAAAATAAGGGCAAAAGGGGCACTTGCCCAAGGCTCTAAATGATGCCATGAATTATAAAAATCAATATAATCAAGCTGTCTGCAGAACACAAACTTCCTCTTCCCTCTTAAAGGAAGAGCATGGAGTAATTGTGCTTTCAGTGAATGTAATGATTAAACTGCTATTGCCTTTAGAAAGATTTAACCTAAACTGAAACCAAGTGCTTTTGAAAATTCCACCTGTTGTATAGCATGTGATGTGTGTATGTATAGCATACACATGCAAATGCTGTACACTAGGCTAATATACTACTTGCTTTTATGTTCTTTTAGAGGTTTACCTTTGCTTCCCATTCCATGCCAGCGACAGAGATGCCGAGAAGACATACAACAGTTATGGTACCTATTATTCTGATGTCATTGGACTCATCTACCATCAGTGTATCGCTCTCCTGAAAGCAGTAAGAAGTGTTATTAGAACCAGTCTTTCTCTGCCCAACTGGTGGGATCAGGTAACAAGATGAAAGAGAAAGCAGTGAGCTGTCAAAGTTTCAGAGATTTGTGAGACCAAGTGTTCATATTTCATATTCCAGCTGGCTCTTTGTAGTTGGGGTTATTTGGCTGTCTAATTAGATGTCTGTTCCTTTTCTGATTTACGGATTCTTGTTGAGAAATGTTTGAAATATATTCATGAGGCAGAAATAACAGAGCACTCTATGGCATGTTTAGACAGACCAGCTTCCTCCCTGCTAAAGATATCCCTCAAGCCTCAGCTGAAAGTTATCGTCACTTAAGCAAATATATTATTAAAACAAAACAAACAAAAAACCCCAAACCAAAACAAAAAAAAAACCCACAAAACAAACAAAAAAACCCCAGACAATTTAATCATATACACGAAACATCTACATTTACCTTAAGAAGTTCTACAACTGTTTCAGCAAATCCAACTACATACATGGCAACTGCCACTGCATTCGCAAAAGCAAAGATAAGTCCTATAGATCCACCAAACTCTGGGCCTAGACTTCTTGAGATAAGATAGTATGCTCCACCTGCAGACAGAAATGATAGTTATTTCAGCACAACTATGCTCAGGTTTTGCGCATTTTTCTCACATAAATAATATCGCAAGAGTCTCTGCTTTTAGCCTAACAAACATAATTACTATTTGCCCTATATTAATAGAGGAAACTGATAAAAAAAGGAGTGAGCTTTGTACTGGTTCTGCCTTCAGACTTCTCTGTATGCCTTTCTATTGCATAAATCTTTTTAGGGCATATTAGCATGCAAAACTGGACCTTCAAATAATTTTTCATGATACATAATATAGTAACACAGAGCAGAAAGAACCTCACTTCCAGACAGGTTCTAACTTACTTGGATCTATCCCAATGTTAGCATGAAAGATCATATTCTGTCGTACATCGTTAAAGCTCCCGCATAGTGATGCAGTGAATCTTTAAATGGAGCATATTACTTTGTCAGTTAATTACTTTGTCTCATCTCACTGGCACTTAATATTTATTATCAGGAAGTGTTTGAGATTATATACATTCTAATTTACTGTTGATCCATTGAGAGAGATCACTAAATATATTTATTTATTATTGCTTTGCTTATAACACAGTTATCTCAATTCCAATTTTTTTCTAATCCAAATGTGCAGATTTTTGTATTTTTCATGAGATCATATTTACTTACCTCCTCTTACTACTCCATTAGTGCAAATGGCAGACATGGAGATACCTGTTAATGTTGTTACTACTACACTCAGACCAATAACTATGATTCCAAGACCTGAAAGATCCGAAAAAGAAAGTATATGCAAGTGTACTCAAATACCTGTTCTGCTTAAATGATGTAGTAAGAACTTGCCATTTTCCACAGAGGTTAGAGCAGACCGGTTATAACTTTAAGGCTCTGAAATGCACTAAAATTTTGTTTCATAAAATACCTGACATGCACTTTTCCAGCAAAATTATTTAGTCATCTTCCAAGGAGTGGCTGAAATGAAAGGAGTTTTATAAAGAAGGTATTAAATTGAAGATATCCGCTGATCCCCATCAGTCTGTAAAATGAGAGGAAGAGATGCCTCATGCTCAGTTTGTCCAAGGATGTCCAACCTGGAATGCTCTGAATAAGAAAGACCTGCTGAAAGGTAACAGAAGTCCACGAAAAGCCAGAAGACATCCCTCGCTCAGCAGTAGGCAGGAATATCTGAAACGTACTTCACAGACTGAACTGAAATCTGGGATTTATTAAAAGCGACAATTCAAACATGCCATAAATTGTGATTAGAGGTGGCTAGAATTGTTACCTTCCAGTTCCTTTAGATGTACCATTTGGTTTATCGTCCCTCTGGTTTGCCTCATGTGAAAATAATACATAGACACCTTTTAGGGCTTGAAAGCATTAGTAACCCTAAGATTTTTACCTCCACGGACAAACCCATTAGTTGCTATTGCAGAAGTTGACAACCCAGTAATTGAGGTTACCATCGTGGCGAGAAGAATTATGATTACTCCAAGACCTGTCAGTAATAAGAAGATAAAATATTTCACTCATGTTCCATGATTCCTACAAATCATTCTCTCTTTAAATTGAATTTTCAGGCTAGAATCAGAGCAATAAACTGAAAAGATGGTTTGTTGACCACTTGCAGTTTGCAGAACATTTCCAAGGAGTCTGTGTCACGGTAATAAATTATTCCCATCGGTTTTCAAGCAGTGATTCTTTCTGATAGGAGTACCCTAGCCAGAAGCGCTCATGATTTTCAAAGGCTGGAAGAAATGAGCAGACACGTGTCCCTTGGCATGGATGCTTATATCTGCCTTTAGTATATGTCCTGGCTGTTTAAGTGAAGAGATCGACACATTAACCAGAGCTCTTCTAAGCATGCTGCTGCTTTCATCAGTTAATTAAATATTGAATCAGAGAAAGACTGACTGTGTAGTTTTGTAGTGCACCAGGACAAAGAGTCTATCAGGTAGAGAGACAAGACCTGAGTCCGAGCCTTCTATATCCTTACTTGCTAAGCTATCAAGTGCTGCGCTTCCCCACTCTCTCCTCATCTCCCTCTTTCCCTGCAAAAAGTAGTTTTACACTTAACAAAAGACAAACATTTGAAAATGGAAATACTGCTTTTGAGATGCCATTTACTTTCACAGGTGACCTGTAATGTATAATCTTAGAGAACTTAGAATCTTTTTTTTTTTTCAGTTGGTATCACAAAATTGTATATAATAGTCAAATATAATAATCAAACATCTGAAGAACAGTGATAGGTGATTAGTTATAGGTGAACTGAGTTTCAGTTTGAATAAGACTCTGAAATCTGAGTATGCTTCAAATCTTTGGCTATATGGTCAGGTTTCTGTTAACTTTGTGAAACTGTACTAGAAACTCGAAACTACATGAGTAGGAGGTGCCTAGTATGATTTAGAATCGTAGAAACATTGGTTGGAAGTGACTTCTGAAGGTCTGTAGCTCAGCCTCCCAGTCCTAGCAGAACTATTGCCAGCGCAGGATTAAATCAGTGATGGCTTTGGCTGGCTGGGTCTTGAAAACCTCCCTGGACAAAGATCCCACAGCCTCTTTGGATTACGTGTTCCAGAGCTAGACTACCTGCCCAGTGAAAGGGCTTTTCTTTGTGTACAAACTGGACCTCCCAAGCTACAATTGCGGCCGTTGCTTCTGTTATATTTTCTGGCACTACCAAGAAGAGTTTGGCTCTGTAGTTCCAGAATAGTTTCTTGTTTCAAGTCAGGTGAAGAAATAAAATGACATCTTCCTCTCAACTTTATTGCTTCTAGTCCCATTTCTATCTATGAGAGGAGGGGGGGAAAAAACTGAGAAAAAACCAAAAAATTACAGTTTGGTGCCAAACATGGAATCAGTTCTTAGTTTTATCTGAACTTGCCAACACTTATGCAATAGCTCTCTTGTTTCTGTAAGGTCCGTAAGTATTCAGTGTGGAACTGAAGATTATACATTGCCTGTAGCAATATTTATTGACCAGGGCTCCTCCAAATTGAAACTTGGGTCCTACAACTGACATCCAGCTAGAAGTACTACAGACATATTGATTTATCATCTGCTGTATTTCTACCTTCTTGCTTCTAGATCAGATTCCTGACTTCGGTTCATACTGGATGATTGTAGACATCCAATCCCTGAATGAATGTTCTTTGCTGCTTAAATTATAGCCATTGTATCACAATCCTTTAAGATACAGCAATATAATGTGTGAGATATAAATGATAGATAACATAGCGCAGGATATTTAAAGTGATTTGAGCCTCTAATAAATCATGTCTATCCTATTGATTTCTGAACTCTTGCTATAACTAGTCATGCACCTATTTTGTATGCAGGTCATCTAAAAAAAAATCCAAATGGTCATTCCTTTTGGTCAGCTACCGTTACGTAGAAGCATATTGTTAAACCATGCAAATCTTGTGCCTGAAAAGTGTCTGAATATGACTTTTAATCAGCTGTTATTTCTTAAATTGAGTAAATTACACACTTTAAGTTAGATTCTTAAAGTAGTTTTAAAATTATTTGGTAAGTGCATGTGCATCCTAAGGCGTATTCTTCTAGGATTTTCTATTGCATTTCACAATTCGTGTTAACATGTATATGATAAATAGGGTCAGATATTTTGATAATTTGATGAGTAATATCTGCTTGGGAAGGCTTTAATGTTTAATTTAAAAAAAATGTTTTAACATTTAAGAAGAAAAGTGCATAAAATAAAGTGACTCAACCAAAACATCATTGAAATATAATGTAATATAACATAATTGTAATATTCAGGGCCAGATTTTCAGTTAACATAAACTTGGTGATTTTCCCTGCCTTTGGCTAACCATTCCATGTACAGGTACAAATACAAGCTTCGGAGGGTCCCTAGATGTTAGGTGGAAATACCAGACTAGTTTTGGACCTGGAACCGTGTCAGGATGATACTGTCCCTTTTTTCCCAGCTGATGATAAACAGAGAACCTTGTTGGAACGTTATTTTTTTCCCCTGTAAGAGCTTTTGCCCAAGACAGCCTATCAGGATATGGAAATAATTGGGTTTTCTCTCTTGCCCTCTAATGATGGGGATATAAATGGTGCCCAGATGGTGGTTTAACTGACTCATTTAATTTCCATGTTAGTAGCAGTACCCAGTGAAATCCCTGAGCCTTGGTGATGATGAGCTTCCATCACTGTTCTCCTTAAGCAGCTTGGCTAGGGACTTAAAGCTCATTGCTTATAAGACATTCAGAAAATGCATTGAGAAATTATTCAAATGGAATTTGATGTCTCATTTTCAGAAGTAAAACTAACCTCCTTACATAAGGCATGCAATTTTAAAAAGCAACAGCAGAGCAATAAACCATAAGAAAGGAGGGTCTGCTTATCAATGAATTCAAATGGTAAAATTAAATGTGAAAGCAGAGAGGCTGTAACTGTTGTTGGTGCAAATTAATGTTAAAATCTGATTAAAGTTTAGATTGAAAACCAGGCATATGGCTGCGAAGTAAGTTGTTCTAAAATGAATTACTCTTGCCTATGGCTATTCTCACACCTCAAAACAAAGTAATACTTCTTGATGATCTCAATAAGTTACTAAACTGCCCTTAAAACTAATTTTGCATGAAACCCCAGAGCAAAGTCTTGGCAATATTAAGATGCAGAATTTTCATGGCAAGGCATATACTTATGAGTGCCCTGGGCTGTACGCTCTCATTTGCTATGCATCATAAAATCAGCAAGCACCCCTTTGTCAGGCACAGTGCTAGAGCCACGCATGGAGCACTGCAAAAGTAGGTAAAGTTCTTCCGCTTAATTCTGGAACTTTTATGGTTTGGGGTTTTTTTCTACTTGTGTCTCTGTTTGTGCCTGGACTTTTTTCTTAACAAGCATTTCATTTGTTTCTCTTTTTTTAAAAGCTCAGTCTTGCTCAAGTGAAACTTCTGTGAAGTTACTGTATTTTGTTGGAAATGAGACTTCAACCGTGCAAAATTTTGGAGATATTTCCGTTCAGTGTTTCATTTCATTTCCATTAACGAGGAAGTGAATGATATTTATATTCAATCTGAATTTGAGCACTGAGTTTTACCCAAGATCAGGAGAGTTGATGCCCTGAGGAGTCTAGCTCGGGCCGACTTAGTATTTCCATTCTGTGAGAATCCCAGCTGGAATACGTGTCATCCACCCTTTGGATTGCTGTTTTTTATGACATCTGGGTGCTAGTCAAAGGTTAGGGCCCTGTTACTCTCGACTGTATGATCACGTAACACAGAGTGACACTGCCATCGCAGTGCTTCCCCAGAGCAGCAGCTCTAAAAAGGAGGTCGTACCGCACAGCAGCTACTGATACGTTGCACCTTACTGAGCTGCTTCTCGTTGCTGGAGGTTCTTGCAGCGTTGTGAGCCCTCTCCTCTCTCACTGGTTGCATTGAACACTCAACAACATGCTGGATGGAGGCCTCGGGGGCCAGTCTCCCATGGGCTGGGATCTGGGATTGGGATTGATTAAATTGCACAATGAAGAAGCAAAGATACAGCACACAATGAAGTGTACTTATTTAGTTTCTACAAAAGCTGTAGCAGAGTTTTTAAAACTTAGTGTTTCACAGTACAATGGCACACTAGTATCTAGTGCTGTTCTATAGTTAAAAATAACAAAATCCTGATGAGATGAGACCTCCTTCCAGTTCTGTTTTCATCTTTGCAGAGAAGTGTGAAGAAGCGTTGTTTTTAATATGTAGATGACAAGGTTTGGGATTCACAGATAAGCAAAGTGTGAACTCTTAAAGGTTAACTCTGTACGCACATATTAGAAATTGGCCCAAGTCATGAAGTTTACATCTGTTACGGGATCTAAATACAAATTTCACCAAAGCTTGGAAATATTCAAATGTGATGATCATATGCATAGTTAACAGATCTATGCCTCTAAGCAGTAATTTGGCTGCGAGTCTGGAAAATTCCAATAGTTTGGAGGATTAACATCTTTTACCCTGGCAAGCATTTGAAAACATTATTTAGTTCAACATGCAAATGCACATCTCAGATTATATATTAATCATGATCATGTATAGTTTATCCTCTTTATCCCTTTCATTGTTGAAAATGATATTAAATAAGATACGTACCAATTCCTGCTTGACCTACAATCCAGGAAAGTCGAATAAAAAGCATCACACCCCAAATATTAAGCATACATCTTACCTAGGTTTCAAACAAAAAATACCGCGTTAGTGCAACGTTGAAAGTAGTGTTAACAACCAGAAGGGGGATAGTGTGCATTGCAGGCTTTTACAAAGCACGCTAAACACCCCTCAAGCCCGCCTCCCTCTCTTACTTCTGAAAGACCCTCGTGTCGCAGAACTTATCTTAAAAGATTATTTTCTTTGATTTTTTTTTTTTAGAAATGCAGGTAAGTTTCTCACCAGCACACCCTTCACCCATCCGAACTTGACAAGTCCCGTTTTGTTTTCTTCTTCCTTGCTGGCTGCCGTCTCATCTCCAGCGGTGCTTTCTCCATTAGCCACTCTCTCGGCTGAGCCGGGGCTCACGGCTATGTTCTGAAGGATCACACAGAAAACAAATACGTTTTTTGTGCTAAGCAGAAGACACCTGGCTGCACAAGAGAGACGTGGAATAAAGGAATTCCAAAGAAGATCAGGTTTTACTGTCTCTGGAGTAGAGTGCCATATTCTGCTCGCGCCGGGCATCAGCAGGTGGGCTTGCTAACAGCGAGAAAACATGAAAGCATCACTTAAGCAGAGTAAATATATTATTACCTGATGCTGAATTGTTTTTATTGTAAATTGTATTCAACATACATGTTGTGCTGACATGTTATTAGGGAATCTAACATAATGAGGGTCTCGTGGTTGGCCTCTACACGCTGCTGCAGCAATTTATGAATAACGTTAAGTGTAGAAACAGGGATAATTGCTCGCTAGTATAAAGAGACCTAGCTGAGTGCTGCATGGCAAAGTTATGTGATGAACTCGGGTGTTTTCTGTTGGATAAAGTACAAACATAATTGCAGCAAATGGGTAACATTCTTGAAAACAGTCAGAGAAATACCAGTGAAATGTAATAAATAATGCTGTAAATGAAGAATCCTTTCTGTCGTTTAGCCACCTCTGGTAAAACCATAGAAGGTAGGATTAGGAATTGCCATATTTGTGATGTAAACAGAATAAATAGCCCAGAATTTTAGATCGTTCACATCCAGTTAGACATAAATCTGTATTTCCTCTCTTCAGCTCTTCTGTCCCAGAATCTTTGAGGCAATTTAATATCATGATATATTTCCTGTGGCTTGAACAGGAATTAGTCACGGTACTGAGGTTCATACTTGTCATTGCTGCTTTGTTTCTTTTATTTATTTTTTTTTAATACAAAGTTCTGACTGGTTTTGCAAGGAGTTGGCATTAGGTTAACTATTGCCACATATTGTCTGGGTCCTCTGCAAAGACCTTCAGGAAGGACCGTGTACCTTGCCGTAGACTGGCAGAGGGTCAGGAGTGTTTGTCACCTTCTGGAGAGGAATCAATATGCTTTGAGGGTTTGGAGGGGGGTTGAAGGTATTTCCAGATTAACTAAACAGGTCAAGGAGAGGAAACATCTGTGTTTCTGTGAAACATATGAAGTTTTTTCATCTTGCTTAAGTGTCAAGGCTGTTTCTGTATTTTGTCTGTGGACTCAAAAAAACCAACCAACCAAAAACAGACATAAAGACCAACTGTATATGATGCTTATGCTAATGTTTGGACTCCCCCCTCATGAATGGGGGCTGTAGCCACTATGATGCAAGGTTGTAGAATGCCTTTGACACAATAAATCCAGGTTTGTGCTCACAAATGAAAAGTTAGCGACTGGATAATACATTTTGACATGGATTAAACTTGGTGCCTATGGCCCTTTTGGCCCTAAGTGAAATGGGAATACAAGACCTATTGAAAGCCTGTGACTTTGAGCTCCTGAGTTACTTAGATAATTTTGACAATTCTTACCCTAAAATAATAATGGATGTGTTTGCTCAAAATACAGTAGATGATTAAATTGAGTCAAGGAAGATTAACAGAATAATATAAGTTTTTTTTTGCTACAGTGGTTAGAATTTCAAAGACCAAAAAAAATAAAAGGGTATGGTCTTTGTACTTGAAACAAGTTGTTTCCTATGTACTTTGAATTAATTTGTGCTCTCTATGCTATTATCATAAATTATGGCCTTAAACCTTCCATAAATGCATTTTAAATTGGTGTGCTTTAGTGAATGATTGGTTATTTACCAAGCAGCTGTACCTGTGCTACTCATGTGCTACTCATGCATTAAGGATGTGGAATAAAAGTGACAGAACATTTTTAAAAGCTACCAGAATGAAAAGTTAACTGCTTTTTAAAAAAAAATCCAACATTTTCCTTTCCTTATTTCAGGACAGTTTAGCCTTCATCTCTCCTGGGGATAAAGATGATGAGCTCATCATGTCTCCATAACAAGTGTGGAGAATAGCCAAGAATAAAGAAAGGTTAGATGATTTCTTATGTAGGGTAAATATTAAGCCCAAGTAATTATCACCAGCCATCAGCTGTGAAATAGCACTTAGACTATTTTTTAGGGATTTAATTGGCGTTTTGTGGCTTAATGTGTGCAAAGACTGACACATCTTGCTAAAAGATGACACACATTTGACTCCAGCAGTGTGGAAACTAGATATTTGAAGTTCCTTTCAGCCTGCCTTACATTCTGACATTTGGAAAATTACATATTAAAAAAGTGTATTAAATATTAATATTTATCTTCTGATGTTAAGCCCAGCATCAAAGCACTATGGGAACGCTTATGCGATGTTTGGAAATCTGAAGTCAAACATATGTCACTTCTTATCAGAATCTGGCAATGGGCTTTGACAGGACAGTTGTCTTCAACAATCTGAGTTTCACAAAAGCTGGGGGTGAGAGGGGCAGGATTGCCTTGGGGTACCGTGTGGTAAGCCCGGATTTTAGTGTTAAAGAAAAAAGGAATAAAGCCTCTTCTCCAGAACTGAATCTTAGGCTATTAGTCTAACCGCCGTACACACGCAGTGTGGCATTTCATCCCCTCCTTAGTGGTGGCTGGAGAGCCTGCTGCACGCTGGGGCTGGTGGGTAGACACCCCATCCACCCGCACATGCTGCTCTTGCCTCCTGATAGGAGCTCAGCGTTTTCACACCATCTTAATTCCCTTCCCTCCTAACCTACTGTTTGGTGACCTTGTGTTTGTTTATTCTTCAGAATAAGCTTTGTAGGCCAAAGTGATTTGTCCAGGGTCACCAAGTGAGTCCATGGGACAGCCAGGAATAGAGTCCAGCCGTGCTAATGGCGGGTCGTTTGTTCCAGTGCTGTGGTTAGTGGCTCCCAGACCAGGGCTGCAACTCACATAAGGGCACAGCAGGTTGCCAGTGTAACAAAAATCCCATTACCTCTGACATTCACCTTCCTCTTTCGAGAGGCGTAAGATTATCCTTCTGTAAGCTGCATACTGGGAAAAGTCTGGGAATGATCAAGTTAGATGATGCTTTTTTCTCTTCCCTAACAGTCCCAATCTGTGAAGCAATTTTCCCTTCCTTTTATTCTGGGATGGAATCTGCCGCCTTTTTAGTCTTCTCTAAGTGAAAGCCTTAAAAAACCCTAAACAAATTTATCTAGTATTTTCTTAAATACACAAACCATTGGCAGATGCAACAGCAAAAAACCTGACTTTTCTGGTAATGGTCAAAACTGAAAATCCCTTAATATGCTGAAGTTCAGTATATGTTCATTTAGCATTATGTTCAAAGCCAAAATAAGCGATTTTTCTCCTCTCTGGCAACTACCAAAGTAAATTATTTCTATAAGAGGAAGTTTTTTTCTGGGCATGGAAATGTGTGTAGTCCCCTGAGTAGCAGTTTACACATCTGCAAATGAGAAGTGCTACCAAAACCATATTCTTCCTTTTTCACATCCACTTTGCATTCATTTTTGGAAATATATGATTACCCAGGTAACTGTTTCTCCTTTCTATGTAAGCCATTTTATGCAGGCCTGTGGAGACTTTAATTTAAATAAGGCAAGCCACAGCTAGGAAGTTGTCCTAATAAGGTCCTAAAGAATCAGGTCCTAATTTCCTAATGGCTACTTTTTTGCTTGATTTCATTACTTTTTATTAATCCTCCTTGGGATAGGTGAATCTCCAGAGAACTGGAGTTTGAACAAGATCTAGCCCAGCATCCAAAAATCAGATGCTTGTCCAAATTATTCAGACCTCAGAAGTATGTAAAACTGAGTGGAGTGGTGATGAGAACATGTTTTCTCAGGAGATTTCTCATTTCAGAGAAAATGCCCAACACAGAAAAACAATTGGGGGTTTTGCTGCATATTGACACTTTTAGTCTGAGTGTGACTATAGAGGTGATCTCTCTCTTTCCAGCCCTGTCCTGATAAGTGCATAATTAAGAACCTCAAAAAAGGTTTAATTTTAATTCTGTAATTAGGTGTACCCTGTGTATCTCCTCTGCTTGTTACAGAGAACTTGGGTATTGTGGCTTAAGGGGGAAGAGTCTAATTTTACCAAAGTCCCTAGAGTATCGTATTATTCCACTAATGTTTTGCGGTAGGTTTTTCAATGGTTTAACTGTTTCAAAGCACTTAATCTAGTTGTTCTCATCCCTGAAAGTTCTCATTACAGCTTTCCACGCTATTTATTTTGCATGGAGGTGATTCTTCCACATAGGGAAATCAAGCCTTAGAAGATCTATATAGGTGAATAGACAGCAAAATTCACCTACCCACCTATCTGAGGCAGTAACAAAGAAGTTAGTGAAAAATCTGGTATTTAAGACTTAAGATTACCAACTTCCTAAATTCTTTCCTGTGGAAGTTCTGAATGTGCAAACCCCAAAATATTATACCTGACCAACGTACGTTTTTCTGACAAGTAGCCATAGAGGGTGACAAAAGTGAGGACTATCACAATAAAGGGCATGTTTTGTTATTTCATTATTCATTTACTGTAGTGCCTATATGGAAAAAAAAATGGAGCAAAGAGGAAGAGTCTGCTAAGGTGAATTTTTTTCCATAAATCCATTGGTCATATATCTTGATAGTAAACTCCTACATGGTGTTAACCAAAAGTAGGTCCACTCAGAAGGGAAGAGGAGAAACAGCGCTAGAAAATCTTTCAAAGGCAGGTTAGCCAGTTCTATCTGTTCAGTAGTTCTCTCTGTAAGAGTATTTTACACAGATATAGTCCCATCTATTACATGAGCGAAGTCTAAACAGCTCTTCTATGAGATAGTTTAGGAGGAATTTAGCCAAACTATTCCTCTACAAATGCTTTCTATGTAGTCATTCAAGAGGTTCTTCAGATTCTTTCCAAATTCGTTGGTATAATAAGCATGAAGGCCTAAATTCATTCACTGAATCAGGACCTGAAAACTGTTGTCTGCTATTCCTCTTCTAAGCAAACACTTTCAACCTCAACACCCGTGTTCTGGATTCTTTCTTGCTATTTGAATGGTTTGTTACAGCAATAAACAGGTGGTGCTTTGGATTTCTGATGAGTTGAAATTGCATTTATTGCACATAATGTTTTTTTTATACTTATATATATTAATGAATACAACAGAGGAATCTGTGAAACTTAGTTATGTGTTGACGTTAAATTCAAGTTTAGAGTAAGTGTGAACTGTGTTGCTTGGTTAAATTATGAATTGATATTCATCACCTGCTGCCCTAACTCTTAATTGAAACAGAAGAGATTCAGTAGTTTTATACTTTTAGACAAGATTAAGCTATGTTTTTCTGTTAATCAAGTATATAACTATCACCTTTTAATAAAAAACTTTGCTTTGAGCAGGGTACAGGGCAGAAAACATACTGCAGCTACCAAAGGAAATATGGTAAGTGATTACTTGTACTTTCCCTCTTGGGCAAGGTCCATGAATTTAAGGACTTTCTCATATTAATAAACAGAATTAACAGCCTGGAAATGGAATAGAGAAAATTTGTGTCTTTCCTTTCCACTTACCTTTGCCAGTTGTTCATGAATTTCTAATAAGCTTGGTCTGCTGAGCTTATTCCCACTGACACTGCCAGTGTTTCTATAATAATCAATTTTTGGAACTGGGTCCACTGTGTTATGGCCAAAAGTTTGTAGATAATACATTTTAGTGTGAGTATCATAGGGATGTAAAGTAGCTTCTGTTTTCTCCCCATTTTGAAGGAAATTGTCGTATAATTCTCTTTTTCCTGGTCTGTAGCTGATTCTCAGTCTGTTATGTGCTCCGTCAGTAAAAGACGTTTCCTCATAATGTGGTGGGTCAGAGCCCGCATCCTCTTGGGATGTTTCATTGTCGTCATGGCTTTCATTAATTATGTTAACTTGAAACCGATTTGCATTTGGATCCAAGAATACATTTGGCGAATTATTCATTGACATCTTCAGGGATACGATAGACTTCGGTCACTGATCCGTTTACTCTTCTGTGGCTGCCGCTAGTTAGTTGCAGCTACAGCAAAGGGTTTAGTGCTGTTGCATATGAAATCTTTGCTCTTAGAGTAACGAAGTTCGGAGAAATTTTTCTTGAAATCTCTAAGCAGTCTTCCTAATGTCCGTTGTGTTTCTGCCGTAAAAAAATATAAATAAAACATTTCTATTAACTTGCACAGTTAGATAAATTTTCCACCATAAGCTCTTCCCCGCCTCACCAAATATCCACGAGACTGTCTTCCTGTGACTTGTTGAGTAAAAAAATAATTGAAGCAAAGACTGAGTTTGTGGGGATGTTTCCACCTGTGATGGATTCGCTTGACCCCTTAACCAAACTTGTGGTAGTTTGGTACAGGCTCCAATGAGGTAAAGGCCTACGCTGTAAACGGGCCAAGAACTCCTCTAGTTTCAATCTGTTCTCTGAAAACCCACAAAGGAGCAAAGTGACACAGCAAGCATCGATGCATGAGCTTGGCACACCGATCATACGATTAACACATGAATAACGGGTGGCTTTTCCAAGACTCATTTATCAAAGAACAAAGAAAATTGTGGGTACAAGAAGTCTCACGCATACCTTTTCCATCGCGTGTAATTTGACTACAAGCCAACCAGTTTATTCCATAAATATGACACCCTAAGTGAGATTTCTTTGAGCTTTCTCGGCTAAGCAGCCTGGCTGCGTGGCGGTGCTCTTCCCTTGAGCTGGGATGCCTCTCAAGGTTGCTCCTCGAGGCAGAGAGACCTTTCACCAACGGCAGATCTTTGGTGAGCAACCGATATCGCGCATAACCTTGTAGTGTGGTAACTTTGATTCTGTCTTGGTAGCTTTGATTTGTGCCTTGGTAGTTTTGAATCATTGTTCAAATGATTGTGCCAAACAGTAATAGAGGGAACCTTGTCGTCAAACTTTAAGTCGCACTTTTACAACATCATATTAAAACCACTTTTGCTAATACCTCTGACGGTGATTCTCAAGCAATCTAAATCACCCGTTCGCGACAAATTGGTGTAGTCAGCAGAATCCTAAATCAGGATTCATGACAACATCTATATAAAATGGGCTTTGGATCAGATTCTAGGTACCTAAAATTGATTTTCAAATACAGTATTTCTTTTAATAATGCAACGTTTAATTGAAGCCAGTGAAAGCGTAGGCAGTACAAGGGATGTGACACAAGATTCCATGAAGTCCATTTACTCTTTGTGTTCCACTTAAGTATTATGATACCATGTATATTTCTCTCATAGTCTAGAATTAAATTGCATGAAAGGTTTGAATCAAATACATTTTTTAAAATTAACTACAAAAGCTAGGCCTTAAGTTTTCAGTAGTTCCATGATGGTGACAATTTATGAGCATGCAATTAAGATATAGCAAATAGTTCATTTTTTATGTAAATGAACTTAATGTATTGTGAAGGGATAAATAGACAACTGAAAATCATCCAAAACCAGCACTGGGTTTCCTAAATTATAATGGAGGAAATAAATAACTATGGTAAAGTAGTAATTATTAAGAAATATTAACAATAGTCCTAGGCATGGGAAGGTTCATAGAATTTTACACTCAGTTTTACATTTGTACACTCAAAACACACTTTAAGATGATTTGAAAGAAATTGTAGCAAGTCATAGAATCACACGGGTTGGAAGGGACCTGGGGAGCTTATCTAGTCCAACCTCCTGCTCAAAGCAGAGGGAACACTGAATGTAAATCAGGTTACTTACGGCTTTCACCAGTCAGGTCTTGACATCCTCCAAGGACAGATTTCACAACCTGCCCTGTCAGCCTATTCTAATACTTAATTGTCCTCATAGTGGGTTTTTTTACCTGTATATCCCATTGGAACCTTCTGTGTGTCACTGTATGACCGTCATCTCTCACTCTCCTGCTGCGCACCTCACTAAAGAGCAGGGCTCTGCCTTGTCATTAAGCTCCTCCTAAGTAGTGGCGGGGGGCTGCTTAGGTTCCCCTAATGCCTTTTCTTCTTCTGGTTAAACAAGCCCTGTGTTCTTACAGGCCAAATGCTCCTACCCCTGACCATCTCAGTGGCCCTCTGTTAGACACACACAAGTTTATCAACATCTTTCTTACATAGGCAGGTGGGAGGGACAGGTAGACAAACTTAGAAACTGGGTTCCAGGTGCAGTCTGATGAGCGTTGAATAGAGGGGAACGATCACTTTGCTTGATCTACTGGCTATGGTCCTGTTAACACAGCCCAGGACGCTGTTCACCTTCGTTGCTCCCAGGGCATGGGGCTGACTCCTCTGTGGCCTGCTGCTCACCAGGTCCCTTCCAGGAGAGTTGCTCCCGGCCGGTGAGGCCCCAGCCTCCACGGTACAGGGATTTAGTCTCTCTCAGGTGCAGAATTTGCATTTGTCCTTGTTGAATGTCATGAGGTTCCTGTTGGCCCGTTCCTCTAGGCTGTCTAGGTGCCTCTGAGTGGCAGCCCATAGAGAGGTGAACATAAGATAAAGGTACAATCTGCTTCCCACCTCCACTTTCCCACACAGACCCCTTCAAAAAAAAACCCAAACAACCAAACAAGCAAACAAAAACCCCAGGAGCAAAAGGGGTACTTATATTTGATGTCTTTAGTGGGTCAAGTACCTTTGCAGCAACTTACAGGATGGCCTAGATGGCCCTGAAATGAGCTATTGAAACAATGGCAATCCGTATGTCTTGAAACATACCTCTAAGGAGATAAGGGGGTGTGATTGTATAGACCTGTATAATTCAGTAGGAGTCCAAGTCTGTTCAAACAGACCATGCTTAGACATTGAAATTCTGCACACGTATGTAAAAGCAGAAAGTTTTAGAAACAAAATCTATCTATATAAAGGAATATATGAACTGAAAATCTGGGTAAATAAGCCCATTAGGTGCATTTTTTAAAGTTTTGTGCTTTCACAAGAGGTCGGACTAGATAACCCCCAGAGATTTTTTCCAATTTAAATTTCTCAATGGTTTTGTGAAATGTATTTGGCCCTTTGGCACTGAAAGATAAAATGCCACATCAATATTTATACCTTAGCAATGTAAATTTTTTCTAAAATCACATATCAAAATTATAATTTGAAGAGCTGATAATCAAATGTCCTCCATCTTCAGTATGAGATATAGCTAAAGTATATTTTCTCGCTTTTTCCATCAGCTATAGATAATATTCTGCTGTCACCTCTCTGTTATGATACCACTTTATAACCCCCTCATATTTATGTTGACTTTCCTGCTTAATGTTTTGTAAGCCTCACAGCAACATGTTACATTTATTTAGTTTATTTTACTTCTACTGGGTTTGGGTGATCAATATTCTTATTATTATTACTACTACTGCTACACATTTCTGATCATAGATAGTATTCTACTTCCTTCAGTCTTTTAAAGTTGTAAGGAAGTGTTTCATCTTCAGGCATGAAGGAGCAAAACCAAATCTTTTGTCATTAAAGTCAGTGAAAGTAGGTTTGTTTCCATCTCCATGACTGAATGAAATCCTGATTCTTTGATGACAATGAGACTTTTGCTACCGAGTAAAATGATTCTGTAATTTCCCTGTCTTATTTCCATAATATTACTATTTTGCTAGGAAAAGAAAAGTCTCTTACCTTTCTGCTGTTCTTGAAAATAATACTTTGATTTTCACAGTGTATTTCCAGAGGTCTCTCAACTGTTATTTGCCATTAATTTTGTATTTAGTATTCTAGCATTACTCATAAATAATCAAGTTTACCTTATTCAGAATAATTTAACTTACCATTCAATCCTGCGTTTTTAGGGAAGGACAATCTGCCTCTTTTATTCATGCACATAGTGTGTCCCTCTCTTTGAGGCATTACAGACTCTGCCTTATTGGCCAGATTTTTCTCCTGCTTAATATACTGAATAGACCATCCAATCCCTCTCTTTCAAAACATTTCTAGATGGTGATTTAGGGAAGAATTCTGGCTTGTTAACTATTAACCAGCAAATGTACCTATCCATTACAATTACTGGGTTTATGGTATTGCAAAATTTCTAAGGGGGCCTGAAAATACTTTTGTTATCTCCATTTCCCTCCCAGCTATGCCTGATTCTGTGCACAGATCATGATCTCTCATTTTTCAGTTCTGCATATATAGTAACGGAGATAACAAGAGTTCAGGCTTCTGCTCAGTGCCTTTTATGCAGAAGAGATTCCAATGAAGTCAGCAGGATGGGTCATTGGTGGGTCCCCTTGTCCTACATGCATTTTTTGAACCATTTGCTCCTAACCCCATTCAAAGTTTTACTCTGTATATGTAAAGAAAACCTTTGAAAAATTCTGTGTATTCTTTCTGGGAAGGTTGACTCCCTTGTCTTTTGGGGGTGCAGAGAAGGGTGGGCAGGAATCTTTGATAATTGTAAGGAAACTTGATAATTGCTTCCAGTAATAAATTGGGTCGAGAACAAGAGTGGTAGGATAGTATTGGGGTTCTTTGGGTATGTTTGCTGTGTAGTTTAGAGATAACTGAACTATATTTAACCCAGATAACTTAAGTACCTTCAGCACTCTAACCTGAGAGCACAGAGCTCAGCTGTGCTGATTAGGTGTACGTAAAAAGAATGGCAGTGTCAGGTCTCTGCAGTGGATTATCCCATCCAGCAATAACAGATCACATGAATCAGTGTACTGATATCTACCTTTGATTTTGTGGTTAAATTAACGAGGATAAATGCAATACACTCAGTCTCTGAGGGTCCGGCATTTTTTCTTATGCAGGATCTGAAGCCGTTTAAAAGCTCTTAGATTCACAAAATTGTTTATGTTCTATAATTCAAATGGTCCAGTGCAGATCAGTGTTGGCTGTTCTTCTCTTATATACTTCAGACAGGAGAGTCATGTCCTTCCCTGTACAATCAACTATTTCATGTTCCAAATGGCACTTGAGGTCTGCTGTTCCGCTGGCTGCCTCTGCCGAGGATATAGGGCAAAAGGGACAATATGTATTTTTCAGAATACATGCAACAGAAATCAACTGCTGTAACTGATCTCCTTGTCTTTGCTTCTCCTTCCAAACAGAGCTTTTTAGCAAAAGTGACAGTGCTTAAAATTCTGATGGCAACCTTCTCAAAAACGGAATTGAATTTCTGTCAAGTACTGTCACACTTGCTAAACAGCTGTGTATATGAGGGTGACCTTGAATACCCAAATTTGAGTCTCTGCTTTCACTGTTAGTTCTTCTGCCTTGATAGGATCTCCTATGACCAATTCTTCAGTTTGACAGTCCAGATTGTACACTGTGCACCGTTGTAGGAGCACAAACAGAAGAACCAGCTGTGGAGAGGGGCTGGATAGTAGAGATCTTCAGTCAACACTGGACCCCCATCCCTTTCGGGAGCTGGGTACAAATGGGTGTGCAGCATGACTGTCTCTGCTGTGGCCTTGCCAAGCTGGTGTAATTACTGCTGGGAGCTGTTAACCAGACAGCTGAAGTTCCAGTTTAAACCAAACCATCTTCCATAACCAAGTGGAGTAAAAAATTGGCATACCTTGACCAATTCAGCTAGACTGTAAGGCTGGTTACTTAATATTTGCTTTTTCTCTTTCACCTAAATTTTTTTAATGATGTGGGAGACACTGTTGGACTGGGACTGTGGTGGTGTTTGTTCAGGCTGGAGTTCTGAGCAGGTAATATATTTCGTATGGCTGAACGTTTGTAAAATCAAAAATTTCCTTAATAATGTTTATTTCCCTTCCACTAATTCTGTTTGACTTTCTGTTGCTGTAGAGTTTATATACGCTTATATATGAGGAGGAAGGAATAGAACTACTCACTGTCTGCAGAGGACCACATCAAGTTTCCCACAGGAGAAGCAATGTACACTTTCCTTATACACAGTCAGTAGTACAGCACCTGCTCTTGGAAGGTGAGAGGTGAGTTAGCCATTGATGTGAGCTTTAGCTTTCCTGTTAGTTCCTTATTATTGGTAGTGAGTGGACCAACCCTTGTCCCTCTCATCTCAATAACACGGACACACAGCTCTTGCAGGCACCTCTTCTGAGCCACAACCATTTGTTGTCCACCACTTTTGTATTCTCAGTATAGAAGCGCAGTCTCTGAGCTTCCGAAAATTGTGTCAGATGAGGAAGGGAAGGAGTTACCGTTTAAGCATTCACCATTCATGACCCTGCCTTTTGTCCTTCACCTTTCTCTCCATCCCATCATGAGACACAGTAGAAATTAGATCCTCCTCTGAAGAGGCAGATATCATCTGATTCTTAAAATACTTTTTGGCCATGATAACTTTCTAGTGAATCGTTTATTGTAGTATTCCTTTGCTGCTAACAATGTCTTATCTACCATTCCACTGTTCCTCAAATAAAAGCAACCTGAAGTGCCTTTGGAGTTTGCAACAAATATTTATTTAACAAAATGGATGCCACCAACATGTCTCCAAAATGCAGGTATGTATAACAAATGTAACAACAGTTGGTTTCCAAAATGAAATCAACATCAAATTTAAGGCAGGATATTCTGTGAGTTTTCATGCAAGAGCATATTCAAATGTTCCTTTATCCAACCCCTCAACTTCATCTTCCCACGTAGAAGAAGGCATACTACTGTAGGGGTCTAGCAAGATTTTGAAGCATCTGATAATTAGAAGTCCCAAGAAAACACACAAAATCCCCACAAAGGCAAAGCCAGTTTTTTGCTCTAAAGTCAGAGGGAAGGCAGACATTTCGTTGACACTCATGCTGGCTGAAGTGTTGCTGCAGTAATTACTGCTCATCATTGGGCATCACATCCCGGTGACTCTGTGGGATTTTCACCTCTATTGCTTCTTCGCCTGCATAGAAAAGTAGAATCAGTTTGGTTAGGTCTAAATGGGGCGTGTATATCTGAACCGTAGCGTATGAACATTCGGAAATGAAAACCAGCTTGGATTTTAGTAGTGTCCTGTTGTTTTTTCACATTTAAATTAATGTGATAAAATTGCAACTTTTAGCCTCTACACACCATCCCCTCACTGGCCTCTGTTACGGGGCGGCAAACCGACAATTTTCTGGCTTTCTGTCTCCTCAAAACAGAGCAATTTCAGCACACGGCTGTTGCAAACAGAATTTTATCAGACTGGGCACAAGCCTACAGATTCTGATAAGGCAATACTCACCAAGGTCTCCACCTGGAGAAACCAGTATGTTTTCTGAAATGGCTTTACAGCTCAGTCCTTAACCTAGTTAAACCCACATTGACCTCAAAGGGAATTTCAGCCAAATAACATGGATTTTACTTGTGTAATTTAGCTTACAAAGCTAAATAAATAGATCCAACTTGTAAAATAAAACATTGTGTGTGCAATTTTAGTGAAGTCTTGGGCTCCATTTTCAGACAAATGCTGTGTGCATTTTGAGCTTGTAAGAAAGGGAGCATATTGGTAAAATTGCCCCTTCCCTTCCCTCTATACGTGTCCATTCTTGTGTATAAGGAAAGACTGGTGGGAGAAGAGATAACAGAAGTAAATTCCCTTCCCCTAAATCTTGTTTTCATTTGTTTCTTCTCCTTGGTCTTCCCCATTGTATACATATCCTGCCATTTTTACAGGCATAGTAAACACCAGATCTGAACATGCTCTTCATGGAGCTCAGGGGACTGACTCTGATGTGTGTCCCATGGAGACGACGCTTGAGCATCTCCACCCCACCATTGCCACCAGGAGAGCTCTGTGTGTTTCCAGCCAGGAGAGCCTTTAATTTTTGTCTTTTTAAGGAGATCTTACGTATAGATTTTAGTTGGGGGTGGGGAATTGTTTTGCTTTATGTTAGGTTTTCCATCAGATACTGAAATCACATCTTTCTTTTGTCTCTGTAGACAGCGGGAGAGTTGGAAGGGCTGGGACATCAGAAGTGCCAGGGGACAAAGGCATTTTTATTCTAAGGCTGGAGCTTGAGGTTTTTTGGCTCTTGGTAACACCTATTAAACTAACACGCCTCAGGGGAAAACTCTTTTTGTTAACAATTCAACCGTCTTTCTCCCCAGGGAATTCCCAGTACCCATTTATTTCTTGGCAGACTAATTAGGCCACTCAGAGGTCTGTGCTGCCATGGCTACACTGCTTCAGGTACCTGCACTGCTAACCAGTTTAAAGGGAGCTCCGGTATCTCTACTCTGTACTGCAGTCATGGCTGAAAGTAGCCACGTCCTAAGTCAGCCTACAGTTAATAACAACAGGAAAGTTAAAAATAAGATTTGGTATTCCTGAGAAGACAGAAATGGACAGAACTTTTAGCTTGTTTGGTGTCTCCATTCTCACTTCAGAATTTGTGGGATTTTTGAATAGTATCAAAAAGAATGGAAAATTTAAAACAAGGATGAATAGGGCAAGGCACGAGTCTCTTTTTGCAATAAATCTCAATATAGTAGGTATTAAATCATATGGTTTCTTATGTCTTTACACATTTGCCAGAGCATAACAACCAATGTTCTGTTTACTCTATAGAGCTGTGTATGAGATCCGTCTTTGTTTTGAATGGTATTCTGCTCTTTGGGTCATGCGGTTTTAATTCCTGTTAAGTTGTAGAAAAGATTCAGATACAGCCTATGGGAGTTAGAAGTAATGTCAACAACAATCAATATTTATTTTCTGAAAATATATCACAGATAAAGCCCACCTGCTGTATGGATTTTCATTGGGCATACTTCCAATTTTTCTATTAAGTTTGACCTTATGCTGGAAAAAAAAAATCACAGAAAGTTCAATATCACAAATTTATGTGAAATCAGTTGATTTGAACAAGCACCAGTCAAGGAAAAAAATTACCTTCCAAAAGTCCTAGGACACTGGGTTATAAAAATTAAATTAAAGGTTTATATGAGAAAATTATATGTAGATGCTACCTGTAAAAGCCAGACCCAAAAACCTCAACTGGTATCTTGAAAGACATGGAGAGAAATCTTAGGGATAGGCTGGCTTGAAGAACTCTGCATTTGAGCCGAGTCCAGAGAAATGTGTGTTTGAGGTGACATTTCTTCACCATAGAGAGTCACATTCCAAGAATATGCCTTCCAGTTTTACTGATTTTGCAGGTTACACACTGGAGTTAGTGGGATTTGTTTGTACCTTATGTGCCTGTCAGGAGATGTTATGGAAGAGATCTCTGTGCAAAGCTTGACTGATGCTGAAACACAGAGTGGTAAGACATGGATACCTTAGTCTTATTTGGCAAGTTTGGCTGAAACAGCTGCATGAGAAAACAGTGGGTATTTTGCTTGGGGAGGGAGGATTGGTTCTGGGAAACTCTAATATGCAGCTGTGTGTTCTCTTCCTTGTCCTGAATTTCAGAAATGATAATTGAAGCCTTGAAGTTCACAGAAAGCCTTAAAGTTCACAGAACATTTTGTTCTAATTATGTAGCCCCAAAACTGTGGTACCAAGACTGACCTTGAGTGCCTCTTTATTTTTTTCACATTTTAGTACGGCATACAGGTTAGGTGTCCTCTCCCAGTTAGTCAAATATCCTTTCATTTGCTGCAGCGTATGTGTCAAGTCGCAAGTCAGAAGACTCTGAATACTAATGAACATGGCTTGGATCCAAAAATCCTTGAAGATAACCTTTAGGGCAGTATGATGGGGAGAGGCATTATATCAGTTAGAATCTGCAGAGTCATTTTGTAGGGGCTGGCCTCAGATTGATCTCTCTTGACTTGTAGGTCAAGACTCTACTCATCCTTTGATTCATTGCCTGTATGAAAACACTGGCATAAAGAAAGGCTCCTTAACATCCTGCTGTGAGGTAAAAGGCCATTGGAGGCCCTTGTGAGGCCAGAAGAAACAACAGGAATCCTAGAGAAAAGAGGAATGAGGAAAATAGCTTAGCACGTAGACCCCTGAGGTAAGGAGGTACGAGCTGAGGGTGCTGGCTGCACCTATGGAGGGTGAAGGGGAATCACCAGCCCAACTCTGCTAATGCTTGGTGTGGATGGAAGATTTCAGTTCCAGCTCTTCGGTGGTTTGGGTGTCACTTTTTTCAGACCTAGCCTTCACCCTTATGTTTTCAGAGATACTGAGAAGATTGAGAAAGTAGCCAGTAAGCGTTAAATCAAGACTTCCTTAATAATCTTCCTTGCATTTTGGGGTTAAGTCCTTCTCTCACAGAACCCCCTATAGGTGCTTTTTTTTTTGTAATGGCTCAGTAATGGAAATTAGTACCTCTAACGTCTGTTCAAGCTGGAGGCATTCATCCTCTTGGCATGACTAAGCCTCAGGTGTCTGAAAACTCACTTCATAAACAATAGTGTGTAACAAAATGGATTACATCCGTTGCCATCTGCTCTCCTCTTGAATGTCTGCAGCCTAGCTGCTGGTTCATGGATCTGGTCCTTCTGAAGGTACTTCAAATAGCTTCAGTCCCAGCCTCGTGTTTGTGTGACAGCAAACCCGACTTGAGGAGGTGTTGGTGTGGTTAGGGACACAAAGAGGCATCCTCTGGGAGTTTCAGAAGCACCTCATTTGCACTTAACTATCTGGTCAAGGAAACTGAACTGTATTCCAGGAACGCTATTACAGGAATTGGGTACAGGAGGTGGTAGGGTGAAAGGATTAGCAATGGAGAAGACTTAAGGAAATAGAAATCAGCATGAATTCGGAATTCTTCAAAGGGTCTGAGCTATCTGAGTTAACAACATGTGGCCAGAAATGCTGCAAAAGCAGCTCTGTGACCACAGAGCCAGCCTGTCATGCTCAGGTGCACGTTGCGTGCCTGTATTCTCTAAATTGCTGGGGAGAAGACTGTCTCTTCAGGGTAAGGTTTCTCAGACAACATGCAGGGAGGTGTAAGGTAGGAAGGCCAGGGCATGGATGCCCAGCAAATGAGGGCACCGCTAACTGTTCTGCTAGGATTGCGAAGCCCCACAAAAACAGGCAGTGTTTTTGCAGCACGGTAACTCAGGGTGCAGGCAACACTTTTTCTCATGAAAGGCATTCCCCTGCAAAGAAGCAGCAGCCGGGCAGTGACATTTCCAGCCTTCAGGCAAGCCACGAATTGCAGAGATGAGATTTTTATCCTTAGTAAATACACAAGCCTGGAGTCTCCATTGGATAAGAGCCCCTGTGCTGGGAATTCATATACGTGGTCTAGATTTGGATAACATAGAGGCAGGAAAACAAGATGCTCGCTAGCATCATCCTTAACTTGTGAAGGTGGAAAAGTGTCGCCTGCTTCCCCGGGAGATGGAGGCTGCGAGAGACCGAGCACCTGCAAAGCAATTGTTGCTGTCGGATTGCGCGCACAGCCTTCAATTTCACCGGCCCCGCTGCTCCCCCGGGAGGGCACATTCACGCCTTTACCCTCCCTCTGCCCCCGGCCCCCCGCCCGGGGGTGCCCCCGCCCGGGCCGGGCGGNGCGGAGTTTTCCGCGGCTACCGGGCGCGGTTCGCCAGATGTCGAAAGCCCAGGCTGGAGCCCCGACGGCTCCGGTCCCGGGAAACGGGGTCCCGGGCGGCGGGGGCGGCTCGCCCGGGCTCCCCTCGCCGCCCGGCGATGCGGCCCCGCCGGGAGATGCTCAAACCGCCCTAATTAAAAAATTAAACACGGCTGCTGCTGCTGCTGCCACCGCCTCCTTCTCCTCCCCGCCCGCCCCCTTCCATCGCTATTCAGCCGCGCTCCTCTCCAACCCCCCCTTTGCACGGATTAAACTGAGGAGCGTGGAAACTTCCTGCAAAACACTACGTGCGGCGCATCGGTAAGGGCCGGCCGCCGAGCGGTGCGGGAGCGGCCCTCCTCCTCCTCCTCCTCCTCCTCCTCATCATCATCTCCTCCTCCTCCTCCCCGCTCCCCCACCGCCCAGGCCGGGAAACGGGGCCTCAAAGGCGGGGTGGTCCCTGCAGCGATGGAGGACCGGGCTGCGGTACCCGCAGGCGGGGGGCTGCCGCCCTGCCGGAGCCGGGAGCCCCGGTACCGAGCGGCGCACAGCCTCGCCGCCGGTGGGGAGCGGGACCTGTAGAGCCGCGCTTGGTGCAGCGGGGCCGTTCCTGCCGGCCGTGAAACGGCCACCGTGCCATCAGCGAGCGGGGCTTTACACACCGGTGCTGAGTCGCTTTGTGTGGGGAGCTAAAAGCCTCTTAGGCTGCACCTGCAGTGTGTCCTCGGGTCCTCCCAGTGGCTCTGATAGTAATAACGATTAAAGCATAGAACATGTGGCGACATATGGCTGGGAGCCGCTGTTGGTGCGGAAGCCTAGACCTCTCTCTATATCCTTTCATTAGCTATGTTTAGCTGATGCTGGTTGTACATTAGAGAGGCTTCCATTTGCCGCAGCAGCAGGTGTTTAAGGTGGATAAGGAAAGAAGATTTCTTTTCCCAAAGCTGGATCTGTATATTGCAGTAATAAACAGTAAATCTGTTTTAAATGATAGTGATTCCATATTTGTATGCCACCCTGGCGAATACACCCCTGCAGGGATGCGCATGGGTCAGTAGAACAGGGCTGTATCACAGTGCCATGCATCATGAGATTTTTGAAGGCTACTGTAGAGCCACTAGCAGAATTTGTTCTGTAGAAAATAATTTAAAAACTCCATGTTTCTTGCTACGTGCAGCAACACCTTTTTCTTCCTAGTAGGAGCTGGGAAAAGGGTTTTTCATTGCCTGCCATTTTAACGCCTGATTCTTCTGCTGTGTCTGCAGTGGGCTTCTAAGCACTGGGTAGTCTCAAAAAAATGCTTTCTCCTGCCAGTAGAACTAATGGTTAAACTGCTGTTAACTGCGCTCACTAATGGTTATTAGTTTGGTCTTCTAATGTTGCAGCATCAGTCGATGTGGTAAACAATGTCTGTTGCTGAAATTATAAGTCAAGCTAATTTTTGAAGCGCCTCTCATATCTAAAGATCCGTGAAGGCTTTATAAATAGATTGTTTTAAATAGTGTAAGATTGTGCTTTCAGAATATGTATATAAGGAGCCTCTTCTGTTCCTAAGGAGCTCCAGTATTCTTTTTTAGCCCTGTCCCTGATTTACTTGGGGCCCCATGAAGGTCTCTCGCTAGAAGGACACAGCTATGGTTTGGGATTTTGGGATTACCAAGCACGCAAGGGCTCAGAATTTCATGGTGCCCCCCCAACCTAGCACTACTGTTTTGGGAGAGTGACGTAAATCCAGGCTTTTCTGATAATTGTTGAGCATTGCTATACTTGGAGAACCTTACAGTAAGTAGGTCTTGGGAGTAGCCAGGACCACTGCGTCTGCTCTGGCTGGGAATGAGGGGCAATATTGACGGTAGAAACACATAACCCCTGAGTGGGTGCATCTTGCCTCTTCTGTCAGACTTTGGGCATGGACACTCAGTCTTTCACTACCATTTTTCCTGGAAAAGGTTTACTTGTGATGTCTTCTTCCCTATAGATATGGTATTATCCTTTCCTCTTGTTATTCTTGCAGGAGTTATGAATGTTAAGAGAATTTTTTTTTAACCGTTGCCCCTCTTCTACTGTATTGTGGCAGAGATGACTGAAATCATGTGATTATTTCTAGGAATCTGACACTTATGTTCAATCTTAAAGACTTTACTTTTGGTTTTATGTGTTGGAGATCCACTTTTAATGGAAATAAAACTGGAAAAGAAACTGCCACAGGGAATGTCTCTCCTTCTTCAGCCACCAGTTGTCAGCAGACAAGTAACACTGTTTGTTTCTGTTCAAGATGTTGTATTTTAAAATGGAAAAGTGATGGAATGACTTAATCTTTTCCTGTATTTCATTGCTTTTTCACTTGAAAGTCATTAGTTTTGCTCTTGCACAGGAACAGTGATTTTTTGGTAAGGCAAATGAAATAGCAGTGTGTGTGAGACCGTTCTGGATACATGGACAAATGCAGCGTTCACTGCTCTTCACTCTCCATTTCTTTATCAAGCTCCATCTTCTTTGTGTTTAACAGAACAATAACTATTATTTCTGTCTGACTTCAATCATATCTGCCATTGATTCAATCCTTATTTTAGGGAGTGTTATGTGTCCTCAAAGGAGAGCCCTTAAACAGAAATAGACATTTTATAATCATCTAGTAATTTGGTACATTGACCTTGCAAATTCGACTGGCCTAATTTAAGGTTGGGCAAGACACTTAAAGCCAAGTGGGTGCCAATGACCGAAAGGCAATAGGGAACTCATAGAGCTATTAGCTGGTTAATACTTTTTGATGTTTAATGATCACTTGAGTGGTGTAAGTGTCAAGAAAATGTAATTATTTTGAGGAATCACTAGCTCCATTGTAACTTGCTTTTCAGTTTAGCTTTAAACGGCTCTTTGAGTGTTCCTTCACAAGCAAACAAACTCTCCCTGCAGTTGCTAGAAATTTAGAACGGGCTGATGAGGGTAGAGTTAGTGTAGAATATTGTGCATGGAGGAAACAGATCAAGTTGAAACTCCCCTCCTAAGCAAATTTAAGCAAGTCTAAGCAAGTTTATGAGAACATGCATCATCATAAGGCAATAGTATATGGGGGAGATAAAAGCAGTAATAGAGGGGCTTTTAAAAGAGGGGGAATTGTACATTAATTTGTGTATTGATCTTTAATTCAGGGTATTTAATGTTTTAAAAAGGATAAACAACTCTGTTCTACCATGGTTTTTTATGTATTCTTAAAAGATTTGAATCTATCTTTGTGCTTGTCCAAAAGTCTTGCTTTTACTAGGTACTGACTTCACCAGTGGTTTAAACATGTGGCCTGCAGTCCTGGGGGTTCACAGGGTACTCCTCTGGTGACTGCCAGGAAGGAGGCAGAAAAATACGTTGTACAAAGCAGTCTCCCCATCTTAAATGTCTGAGTAGGCCCACTCTTCAAATAGGAAAAGCTTAGGGATTCTTCAGAACTGAAGAAGGTGGAAAATCACGGCTTTTAAGTCCAGCACACATCAGCGTAGTGTTGGGGAAGGTGGAAGAGTGCACGCATACAGTGAAAACCAACAGTGCCACCTGGTGTGAGTGGGACAGGAAAGTTGGTCCACGAGGAGGGCAAATGTCCCCCAGGTGTGTCCCCAGCTCCTCCACCTCGGGTTTGGGGCAATCCCCTGGCCAACAGGGAGAGTGAAAAGGGCTTCTAAGGCCTTAGGTGGGATGTGTTCTCTTTAGACCTGCAGGAGGTAGGTGTTTACTGCCTCACTGTGAAAGGGGAGGTGGGGGGTATGTTCGGGGCACTCAGCCTGTCATTGGGGACCGCAGGTGATGTGGAAGAAGGACCACAATGCAAGCAGGTTCCTCAGGTTTTTTTCTTTTGTAACTTCAGCAGCTAGAGTAATGATTTCGGGTAAGAGAGGGTAATGTGATTTGTTTCAATGTAAGACCAGTAAAAGCACTACCAAAAGTCTGGTGTTATGCAGCCTTTTAGGGGTAAAAATTACGTGATTAATTTTTTGGCACTTAAGCTGTGGTCAAAGGTTGCGTAACACTGAGGGGGGAAAAAATATGAGAATGAGGGAGATTTAAGGCTTCAGCGTGGGAAGAAGAGTTACATCCCTGCAGATCAAGTAGAGCAGATCACCCGTGTGACTGATCCCACGCTGTGGACATAGGATGCTGCACAGTCTCTCTGGTTATAAACATACAACACGCAGAACAGCCGTTTCACCGCTGTAGCAGGCACCTGGACAGCCCTTTATCGGGGGGAGGGGGGTCCGAGCCACTTAGCGCTGTTGAAGGCTTACTCGGGATGGGGGAGGGAGAACCAGAGAGGCAGCGAAGGCAGAGGGGAAAGCTGTCGGGAGGAGGTGGGGGCGATGGAAGAAGCAATCAGAGGCGCAGCTGCAGGTGTGAAGGGCGGTGCGGGGGGGTCCTCTCGCCGGGCTGGGAGATGCCTGCCGGCGCTTGAGCGTTTGCCCTTTTGAAGTGTAAAACGGCTTGTTTTCCAAAGTTAAAACAACACCACCACTTTCCTCAGACTGGAAAGATAATGTTTAATTGCAAAGAGAGCGTTTAGGGAAGATAGTATTTGCTTTAGGTCCATTATAGCTATGCAAAGGAGGGTGTCAGTTGCAGAGTGGGGTTAATGTTTTTTAGCACAAAGTAAAGCGTTGCGGGTTGGGTGCAGCCTCAGGCAAGGCAGACTGGTTTGGAAATACTTGTGGCCGTGCAAAAAGGAACCTTTAAACGAGCTGCAAAAGTCAAATGATTTACAAAGCAAATCTGTTGTTAAAGCAACCCTTCTCCAGCTGTACTCGGGGCTTTCTGGGGAAGGGACAGGGTCTAGAAAATGCCAAGCGCGTTTAGGTGCCATAGCAAACAAAATAAGAAAAAATATGTGCAACACATTCACCATGCAGGCATCATATAGGTGCGAACAATGTCTGACTGAAAACAGTCATTTACAAAAAAAAAAGTCAATGGATTTAAAATTTATGAGGCTCAGAAGTCCCATTCTTTCGAGTTCCATACAAACTGACTTTCAGGAAGACACAAGTTTTTCACAAGTGCCACCTGATATAAGTGTTGAGGGACGGCTTTTGATCGTGACTTAACTGGAAACAAAATTAAAAACAATATTGAGATAAACCGAAGACCAATTAAAATGAGCCTTTCTTAAAGGTTGGTGATACCTATTTGGTCATTAGCAAGTTGAGAGCAATGACTTGTTTGTCAGTGAGGATTTGAGACTTTAATTTACTGGAGAGTTACTGTTGAAAAGAATGCTGATACTTAGAACACATGTAATTACTTTAACTCTGTAACTACTATTTGTACCAGAGACTTCCAAGAGTAGTTCCTTTACAGTTGCTTATATTTACATACATATGCAAGAACACTCTAAATATTCCATTATCCTCAACTCTCTGTGTAAATTAGTGCTGTCAACTCTCTGCTTGCCAAGAATATACAGCCGTAATGCCATACACCCTACCCATAACTGGGAAACGCTATTTACATTAGGGGATGATGAGAGGAATTTGTTAGGACAGCAGATCAAGAACACTTTTAACAGTTTTGTGCTACATGAGGGATCCCTTTGTAACAGGAACATTCCTCGGGGACCACGGCTGTCTCCTGTAAGGACATGAACAGAGGCAGAAGAGATGTTAGAAGCCTGTGTATCAAAACATAATTTTTAAATATTCTCAGGAGGGATTGGTACTGTATTACAAAGGAGACTTTCTCAGCACAGATACAAGCATAGAAAGATACTGGGTTTTCTTTTTTCACTTACTATGCCAAGTATTTTTTTTTTATTTTTACTTCAGTTGTTTAATATGCAGAAATATTCCTAGGGAAAAACTTAAGCTTTTTTCAACACAGTTTCGTAGACCAAAGAAATCCCACTTTTCAATCCCAATTCACCACTGTCAGCTCCCTAACAGCTCTTTGTGGCACAGTTTTCCCATTTTTATTGTTGTTCTTTGAAGACAGAAATACCGAACCATTATGCGTGAGACTTCTAGAAAAGGATCCAAGATTCCCACAAAAATCCTGAAACGGGCAACTGAGCTAAACAATGTTATAAAGAGGAGTTGTGGTGCGAGGGGGACAGGGCAAAGCTCGTAGCACTCTTCCAGGCTTTAAGCTAAGTTGTGCCCCTCTGCAAATCTCATACTACACACCTATGCATTTATAGATGTGTAGCACTGTATGGAATGTACAGTTACCAGTATTACAAAACACATTGAGTGGCAACTAATTTCACTGCTACAAAACCATGTGTAGGCTGGGCCAAAAAGACATACAAACTTGAGAAAGTAGCAGTTGAAATCACCAGTAAATTATTTGGAACAAGTAGGGAAACTGTGCGTAAGGAAGTCAGGAATTCCTCCTGTTAATACCATCCACGGGCCCATGGGCACAGGAATTCAGCGTCAGCTGCTTGGTGCCATAATTCTGGGTTAGGGAGTACAGGATTCCAACACTTGGGATGCTCCGTGCAAAGCACAACCGAACCGAGGTCTGGTGACAGGGTTTAGTAACCTGAACATGCAAATTGCTTCCTTCCATCCTGTAGAAGTGAGAGCTGTAAAATGGAATGACAGCAATTTCAAGTAAACATTAACTATTTCAGTGATGATTATTATTGCAAATACCAAGCTATTTATCAAATTGTGGTTAATGTGTGAACTGAATTGCGCCCCTTATCAGACCTCTAGACATGCCTTTCTGCCTTCATCTGGGATGTAGGTGTTTCATAGTATCTTTGAGCTTTCTCCAAAATCTCAGGTGTTACCAAAACCTGGTGTGACAGTCATGAGGACAGGCAGACAAAAGAGAGTGGCAGCAGCTCATAAGGAGTTTACGTACAAACCCCTCATTTGTCCAGGCCAGTGATTCTTAACTGTCTCTTGCCAGAAACACACTCCAATAGAGATGTGGAGCCTCTGTACTGCTCAGCTTTTCTTAACCTTCATTTATGGTTTTCTTAAAAGAAGTGCATGGATTCCTGTGGGTCAGCAACCAGAAGCCACTGATCTAAACTCACCGCAGAGGACTGAATGGTTTTCCTTACGTTATAGATGTTGATATACCACCTGGTGATGCCTTCAGAAATACTTTGGTACTTGTGGTTAGTGAAATGATTAAACTTTGTCCAAATAATACATTTTTTTTTCTTTTAAAAATATTGCTTAAAACCTACTTTTCCCCCCAAGTGATAGAGAAAAACGGGATTGAAGAAGCCAAGGGAAGCTGAGAGGAATATGTCGCAGATTCTACCTCGTAAGTAAAAGAGCATCTTCCAGGATGAGTGATAGAGAGTGTAAAACGTTTAGTAGTGTGTGCGTGGCATGGACCTATGTAATTTTGAAATTTTCTAGCAGAATTACAACTATTCCTATTTAATTGTTATTTATATTTAAGAATAAAACAAATGTCCATCTAGAAACTTCCAGTGCTCTAACTATAATTGAACTTGTAGCTTAACCTGCCCGGTAGCTTTGTATGTATAATCCAACATCTGCAGCTGGAGGAGAATTTAGGCGCGAGCTGACATCTTTTTAGCCAATACTAGAAGAGTGTCCCTGCACCCCCAAGCAGGGTAGGTGTAAGGGTTGTCCCTGTATTTGGGCTGTGAGCTGTCTCAACACCGGTGAAGGGGTGATTTGGGTCCCCAGAATCCAGGAGCCTTCATTTCCTTGTGAAATGTGGGGATCTTCTTAACGCTGGAGGTGCTGAAATGTTTGGAAAAAGACTGTACAACATCTTATAGGCAGGAGGAGGACTTTACTTGTGACTACACTGATTTTTGAAGGAACAAGGAGACTACACATGTAGGAAAAATGCAAAGCAACTTTTGTTTTAAGAGATCGTGACTTCAGTTCATTGAGTATTCCTAGCATAAAATTTGAACAGTAAGTTACAAGTCTATATTTTCAAGTAGGGAGAAAGCAGTGACGGGGGTGCCTTGTTCTGGAATGCCGATGGTCCCCAAACACGGGGCGTGATGCTCCTCAGTGAAATTAAGGGTCAAGTAGCCATTTGCTGGGGTGGACGGTATTATTGGAAACGTAAAGGTAAAGAGCTGAAAATGTGCGATAACTTAATTTACTGTTAGCACCCTACAGCTTTGCAGATATTCCTAAGCTTACCAAAATGGCGTTACACCTTCGGTCAGTGCTCGGCCCACCGGCTTCTGTAAGGCACCGGTGCTGCCGCCCACCGCTTGCCTTGGGTCGCAGTCACTGTGCGCGGGGGTCAGTGGCCACCGCAAGAGGTGGTTGGTTTAAAATCGGGGGAATTTGCTCCTGGCAGGGAGGTGGCCTGTGCGGGGTGGGAAGTAGTAAACCCTCGGGAGCAGGCCCGGGCCCCGGGCAGAGCTGCCCAGCGGTGGGCAGCGGCACTTGAGGCTGTGCCAGCGCTCGGGGCGGGGGTGCCCACCCGGGGCCGCTGGCTCACGCACCCCGGCGGCGGGTCCCGCTGGCCGCGGCCGCGCTGCGCCGCTCCTGCGGGGCGGCCATGGCGGCCGCGGGCCCAGCAGCCCCCCGGCGTCACCATGGCAACGCGCAAAGCCTCCCGGCGCGTCCCCTCCCCGCCGCAAGTCCCGTTCTCGCGAGACTCGGCCGGCCCGGCGCGGCGAGGCCGAGGCGCTCCGGGCCCTTCTCAAACCCAGCGGTAGCGGGGCCGCGGCCCGGCCACGAAATGGCGGAGAACGATAAGCCGGAGGCTGCGGCCGCCGCGCCGCAGCGCGGAGCCGAGGACGCCGCCGCCGCCGCCAGCCAGCCGCCGCCACAACAACAGCAGCANGCGGCGGGCCCGCCTAGGCCGCGGCGGGGGGGTGGGGGGGAAAGGCGGCCGGCCCTCTCCGCCCCCTCGCCCCGCCGGCGGACGGTGAGGGGTGGCCGGGTAGCGAGGGAGGCGTCTGCCGCCCCGGTGAGCTCCCTCGGGGTGCACGGGGGAGGCCGTGGCCTGGGAGCGGGGAAAGGCGAAGTTTGTTGGTGGAGCGGCGGTCGCCGGGGGGGAGTGGCGGGTGCGGGCGGTGTCACACCCCACCGGCACCGCCGCCCCGGTGGGAGCCGCCGCGCTCCGGTCAGGCCAGTCCTCACAGGATCCCTCTCTAGGAGTGTTTTGCATCCTTTCTGGTTTTGTTTACGTTTCCACTTCTTATCGTCGTGGAGCGTTTCGTGAAGCCTTTGAACTGATCTTTGTTTACCCGAGAATGGCAAGGCAGCCCTATAGGGATTTACTTTTTTAAAAACAAACAAAAAACCCCACATGCACGCACGAACTTTTCTTCTAAATAGTAACAGTATCACATATGGAATATATAAACTGTGCCGTATATAGCAGGTCTAAAAGGAGCCCAGTGTAAGGGAGCCAGAAGTGCCAGCTCTCTAGAACAATACCGTGAATAACCTTGTGTGGGTTTGGTTGCTCTCGAAGTCAGGCTTCGAGGGTCGTCATTCTTTGAGAGCTAGATTTTGGCCTCATATCATTGGAATTTCAATATCCCTTCTAATCTCATTCACATCTTGGAGGGAAAACACGTTTATAGTAGGCCTATGGTTGCAGTACATCAAAGCTGTTGAGATCAGTGAAGTTTTGACACGTTCTAAGCAGCCCAGTCTGATACTGATGTGTTTAAAAAATGCACATGGGATCGTGTTCAATATAAAGCTGGAAGAATAAAGGCATATTTCATGCCTTTACTTGATTCCCTATGAAATTTATATAGTTTACAAGTTCTAAATTTAACATTACCATATAATGACAGTTTATTTTTTTTCCTGAGCTTGGCCTCAGCTTCTAAACTGCATAAATTATGATTGAATTTTCACAGGAAGATTGTGACCCTTTTGCACCATTGGGGCATAAAACATTTTATTGCCTTTTGGAGTTGCTGCTGTTAAAATAATGATTTGATGTCTCTATCCCTCCTTCTGTCAGCAATTTTCTTCTTTTCTCTCCAAGACTAATCACAAACAAATGAAAAATCACAGTCATTCTGTGTGGTAGAAATCACAGCTTTATGTTTGAAAATACTGCAAAGGTCTTGGTAACAGAGTTTCAAATCTCACTCTTTCACATACAGTTTCTAGTCTTCCCCAAAACATTTGTACAAAGGATTAAGCTGTCAGCGTGCAGGTGAAATGTACCACTTAAAAAAAAAGTATTTCAGTAACCAGGTTTGCTTAGCACTCAGATTAAATTGGAGAGAAATCCTGGTCTCAGCTTGCACACTTCCCTAACTTTATTGTATTGGGCAGTGGAACTGTTCATTGCAACAAAGCTAAACTGATCTATGTGCTTTTGAATCACATGTTGTGGACTTCTGGCATTTCTGTCCTTGTGGATCTTATTATTTGTATGGATACTTGTGAGCAGAGGAGTAGAAGTTTGTTAAAAAAAAACAAGCAGCTTTTAAAGCTTTCGTGTTGATTTACCTTGTGCTTAATATTTTTTAGGCTTCTAGTTTTGTATTTATGTATGGAAACCTTATCTTTTGTTTCCAAAACTTTATGGAAGTTCAAAGGCATTATTTTTCAAAGGGTAAAAATTGCTCTTTTTAATCAATGAGGATGTGCTTTTTTAAAAGAAATTAATGTAGACATCTCTTTTTAACCCTGGGAGTCTGCTAGTGATTTCACAGGCAAATAATCATTAAATGTATAAAATGATTAGCTCATACAGAAGGTAAAGAGTAGAAACTACTATTGCTTTTCCCCCAAGAAAATGTCGATTCATAGTTTCTGAGACTGTCTTTTCTGTGGTCGATAGGTGACTAACATGTCATTGCTTTGAGTATATTATTTGATATAAATTATTTTTAATATTCAAGGAGGAGGGTAAGAGTTATATGCACAGAAGGATCTCTGCCTCCAGCTTGTTCACTGGCCCTTTGGTTTTAGCAGATGAGTTTTGCAAGAAGGATTGCTTTTTAATTAATCCTCTATTTTCAGGAGACTGTCTGTGATCCCCAGACTAAGTGAAGTGTCGTCTTGTTTCCCAGATTTAAGAGTTTATGCCAGACTCATATCCTCTGTGCTCTCCACTGGTTTGTACAGCCAGGTCTTGTAGAGCCCGTGGATTCCATATTTGGAGACCTGGCTCTTCCTGAGCACCCAGGGGCTGTTTCATAATCCTTTAAGCAGAAAAGAGCTTAAAAGGCTAAAGAGAATCCATTGCTCTAATCCTAAAACTTAAGGAAGAACTCAGATTTTAATAGGGGCCTCATTGAGGGGGAGACTTTTGCATTTGCAAATGGGGCTGGATTGGAAGGAACTGATCTGACTGGAAAACCTGATACTCTGCTCTTTCCCTCCCTTCTCCCTCCAGCTCCCTGCATTGTTTCCCCCATTTCACTTCATTAGACAGCCACACAAGAATTATATTGCCACAACAGACAGGATGGCATGGAGGAGGGATGATGCAGAGGGAAGCTGGAGGATGCTTGAGCCAGATAACGTGGCGTTGACTTTGAATGTTTTAAATTTGACAAATACTTAGCCCAGAGGAGTGTCTACACATTTTTCAGTTGCTAATCCTCTTCTAATCCAACTTGTAAACACAAGGGCTGTGAAGTTCGTATCATATGGGTACTTCAAAATTTGGGAAAAAGTCATGGGAGAAATACGGATGTATTTGAATTTATTCCTCCCTGAAAAGTGCCCAAGCTTAGTTTTAGCTTCTTGAAAGCCTACTTGCATATGCTCTTGAGTGCAAGACTGCCACTTACTCACTGTTTTGTTAATAACTATGCAGAGAGCCGAAAATACTAGTTTCAATTAATGAAAATCAGTGATCTTGCCATACATTGTGGTTGTAAAACTGAAATGCCTGTTTAGGCTAATTTTATGCCAGAGACCTTCCAAAGTGTCAAAATGAGATAAAAACTAAGCCTTCTGAAATATGGGAAAAATTGTGAAGATAGTGATGTAATTTAAGAAGGGTTCACAGTCAATCACTTTTGACAGTCCTGTAGGACATTTCCTTGTAATTGTTCTAACTCGGGTGGCTAATGCTGACTTTTTAAAATAGAAGTTTGTGTAAAAGTACTTTTTAAGTTTCTCAATAACTGCAGTGAGATTTGAGCTAGACATTGATGTATATCTCTAAGTAGCATCTATTTAGTGAAGCCCATTTACGTGGCTTTATCACTGGATTTTTTTTCCAGTTCAGCGGATCACCTTTTTTAAAGCAACAATTCGGGCACCTTGATCCTCTGTTAGCATTCTAAATCACCTCGTGATAGTAACGCTATCAAGAGTGGTAAAGAGATTTGGATATTTCACCTAATACTGTTCAAAGTGTGTAGTTTTATCAAACTTGAGATTTGGGCTGCTTTAAAAGAGAGGAAGCAAATTTTCCCGCATTTTCATCTAAAAACAAGACCATTTTAATAAGAGAGTAGCTGCTGTTGCAGCAGACTGAGGGCCAGAAGTCTATTTTGTTGTTGCTAGTGGATAATACCTGGTGACTTAATTAGTCTTAGATGCAGAGGATGTCTTGATACACCTATTTCCTATGCATTTAGCAAGTTTTCAAATTCTCGTAGCGTTAACCAACGAAAGTGAAAGAGCATTTATTGCTCTTAACTGAATTTTAATTTCTGTCTAAAAGCAGTCTGGCACAAATTGTGAATAAAAAAATATTTATGTGGTAAAGAAAATGAAATTTGATTTACAACCTATTAGAGTTGCTTTTTATATATTGTTATTACATTGAATGAAGTATACGAAGCTGTTCCATAAATTAGACCATTTCAACTGTCACTTCTATGGTGAATATCATGTAATTTAGCCAAGTCTGATGTGAAAATTATTGAAGCACCAAAGCATGGATGCTCTAGCTTATTTTTCAGCTGAGTTGTTGTATTTTGATATTTGTAGTAGTTTCATAGTACCATCTTGCTGAATCTTGACAGACATAATGGAAATCGAATGTAACTGAAGTAGCAAGGTGTGCTTTCTTTGCTACAGTAGTGAATAAATCTGTTATAACGTTATTTTTTGTTCTAGATAAAGCAATGTATTTTCAAATTAGACTGGTAACATGAATTTATTTTTCCTAATTGCAAAAACAGCATTTAACATCCTGGGAATTCTAATAGCGTAGGAGGTATACAGCTATGTGCATAGGAGGTATAATAGTCTAATGATCCAACACAAGACTAATATTTTTTGTTTGGGTGTTTCTTTGTTTGTTTGTTTTTAATGTAGGGATAATGATGAGACGGCAAAAGAAGAGAAAGCACCTGCAAAAGAGAAGTATGTTGCAAAACCAAAGGCAATCCCTTCTCTGGGAAACAAGAATAGATTCCACCCCTATTCAAAGGACAAGAATGCAGGCACTGGAGAAAAGAAGACTATTAATCGTAACAGAGTTTTTATTAGCAACATCCCGTATGACATGAAATGGCAAGCTATCAAAGACCTTATGAGAGAGAAAGGTAACTTACTCCTTATAATACACTTTACATAGAAAGGGGTAGAATTTAAATGCAATATATACGTCCTTTGAGCCACACAGATTTGATTTGACTACTTTTTCTTTTTTTTTTGGACCTTTACTTGGTACATCTATCTCCCTTTCCCCCTCTTTCATCTGAGACAATTGCATTGCAGGGTAGGATGGGTAAATGAAGTGCTTACATTCTTCTGCCATTCTGGTGTGACAGTAGAGAGTATATGCATGACCTCATGACTTCTTTAAGAGATTGTGTTTCGTCTAGTTGTAGTCTTTGTAGATTTTTTTTAAGGGTTATTGTATTTAAGCAACACATTTAGTGTGTTAACATGAATAATAAAGGACGTCTTTCAAAAGTTGTTTTGTATTTCTTTGGTGGAATCTGGCTGTGGAATTAACTTTGTCTGCATTGTCACTACTGCCATGACTGTTTGTCTGGAGGTTTGTATTAAAAGCTTGTTACTTTTGTTGCAGTTCTGATAGAGTAATCTTACTACCCCAGACGTTCTATTTTAAGTTTGGGGTAAAATAATGCTAATATTTGAATTCTGTAAAAAGTTAGTTCTGTGTCTTCCTTGAAAAAATTGATTCTTCAAAAGTAATGCAAAGCACACTTGGCTTTTAGGCTGTGAAAAATGCCAACCCCCCCCTTCTGTAACTGCTGGTTTATCTGTTGTAAGGTGACGTGACTATTTGATTGGTTTATTTACTGAAACTTCCTACTTTAGAAAGTGAGTGGCTTGCTGTGAAATATTTGATGTGTAAATTTGGTTATTATTGAAGGCAAACTTATGATTGAAGACATTCAGGTAGAAAGTCACCTTAAAACAGGTGTTGTGAGTAGGATGATAAATGTAAAACTTTCCAGTGAACGTTGACGTTTCATTTGTTAGGTTAAGGGACTGTGTATATCTGAATTTGTTCACCAACTATATCATACTGGCCAAAATATGATCTGTAGTATGAATTAGGTTAAATATAGTTGTTTGTTTTTAGCTTTTGAGAATGTGGCTGCTGCATATTTCTGAAAATTAGCTAAATTATATAGCCATTGACAGGAGGTATGTTGGTCTGGTTTTGATTGTTGGTGAATAATAGGTGCTTCTCTGTAGAGTTGTGCACAGGGGCACAGTAAAGAAAGATACTGGTGTTTAAATGCATTGTCTCTTGGTATTTTCCCTTTGTATGTCTTATGTAGTTGGTGAGGTTACATACGTGGAGCTGTTTAAGGATGCTGAAGGAAAATCAAGGGTAAGTGCCGTGGGCAACAATCTGCTAGAGGTTTAAAAGTTCCTCAGCAGTTTTATTTTTGTATAATACTTGTACCAGTTACTGGAAAGTAAGTTTCATTTTTACACTGATTTTCATTAAGGTAGCCTTGAGGATTTTGTATTAGAAGTAGTCTGACACTTTCATGCAACTTAAACTAGCTGGCTGTAAAGGACAAAATACTTCTCTAAATGTTAACAGATGGCATTTACTTAATTCTTCTTTTTAGCCAACATCTTTGTTTTGGTACAAATCTGTTTCATATAAAGGACGTTCAATAAACCACTGATTTTATTTAAATTTTGTTAGTGTAGTATTCTTTTCTTGGGGCCAATGAGTACAAAATGTTAGCTAAGAATATACTGTTTGAAGTGCCTGATTTGACAGCTTTGCAGGGTTGGTACTCTAAACATTGGATTAATGTATTTGCTTTCTTAAAACTAAATGGATGGAGATGGTTGGTAGCCAACAGAGTGCCAGCAATGAGGCACTAAGAGTGAAGATTGTTAAAGCTCCTTTGTCGTCTTAAAAATAGTCAAAAGTTTGGCCAATAGTAGCTCTGAACCTGCAGTGGGAACATGAGAAACGCAGGTTTGAGTCTTAACTGAGGTTGTATCAATTGTTGTAAATTACTTTCTTTAACGCTTGTTAAAACCAAAACATCCTGTCAGCTTTGCTTTACTTAAAGCAATCCTCAACTCTTTGCTTTATTAGAAGGATTCTTGTGCAGTCAATAAGGTATTTTCTTACAAAGTAATTTCTCAATTATGCTAGTAGTACTGAAGAGGTATGCAGGCTCCTTGTTCATTGTATCGGTATACTTGATGTAGGTAGATTTGAATTTTGTAGTCAGCGGGCAGCTTTTCATGACACAATGAGTGTCTTGATTGGTTTTTGGTTATGTTTTTGGGTTTTTTTTCTTTCTACCCTTCTCCCCCACCTCCTCTCCCCAATTGTCCTTACATGGATCTGTGTGGCATTTTTCCAATTCTGGTTTGGCTCAAAGAGAATAAAAGATAATGTATTCCCTTGCATTTGAAAGGTATGTATATTGAGAAAGTAGGAGAAATTCAGCTTGGCTACCAGTAAAGAGCATGTATTACGGATTTTGAAACTGAAAATAACTTGAGTAGTTATTTAACAGTGAGCTGGGATCTTTAACTGGAATCTTAACTGCTCTATCATGTGTGCTGATTGACCTTTTTTTTTTTTTCCCTTTACATATGATGACAATTCATCACGGATATAGGGCTGTGGGTAAGTTTCTTTTTCTATGTGTGTAGAAACACACTACTATCCAAACATTCTGTTAATTTTAGCATTTTAAACTTTATTTGTTTTGTTCCCTCTTAAGTGTGGTTGAATTCAAAGATGAAGAATTTGTTAAGAAAGCGTTAGAAACTATGAACAAATATGATCTTAGTGGAAGACCCCTGAATATTAAAGAGGTATGGTTATTGCTGCCGTTTTTAATTTGAAATAGTGAAGATACTGTAACTACTGAGATGACAATGCAGTGTTTTGAATACCTTAGCTGTGTAATTTCCTGTTTAATTTTTTTATGACACTTTCTTAATGGGCTAAAGTGCCTGTTGGCTTGCAGAAGGTCTTGATATTATGCCAAGTGAACTGACAAAAAGTGCGTCCTAAAGTCACAATAATCTAATGCTGTTTTTCTTTAAAACAACTTTGTCTTTACCTTCATATTCTTACCTTAGTGTCATCAGGTCTCTTCCAACCTAAATGATTCTATGTTTACATTGCTTTCCTCCTTCAAAATATGACGCAGAACAAGCTGAGTATCAGACTACTACACGTGTCCAAAAATGGAGCTGAAAGTAGAGAACTTGTGCTGACTGGAAAGTGAAATAATGTCAACGTTTCTGTTGTAGTGTTGTAGTATATGACATTGTCTGATGCAATTCTTTTTGTCCTGTTACAACTTTAATAATGGTATTAATAAATAATAAAAAAACCTAATTAAATTAATTCAGTTCTTGGACGAACGTGCTAGAGTGACAGTCCTCTAGATTGAAATCTTTTCTACTTGTCCATAGGCTAGGTACAGCATGTGAAGTGGCAGTGCACGCTTCCTCAACAAGTGCTTTGCCAATATGCCTCAACCCTCATCTGAAAGGACCCACCTCTAGAGGTGAGGGAATTAGGTCTCCATGCTAATTCAGTTCTTGATCCCTCTGACATGGACAAGGATTTTGGTTGATAAATTTGATGGGTTTATGTAGAATTTCAAATAGTACCTTTTTGTTAGTTGCCAGTCCTCTTGTTAATGATTAAGTTGGCTTTATTTTTGCCCGTGTTTCAGGATCCTGAAGGTGAACATGCTCGTAGGGCATTACATCGTGTAGGAGGACAGTTTCCGGGAGGACACGGACCTGATGTGGCACCTGGAATAATGAATTTACCGCCTTCTATTCTCAATAATCCAAACATTCCTCCTGAGGTTATCAGTAACTTGCAGGCAGGCAGGCTTGGGTCCACTATTTTTGTTGCTAATGTAAGTTTAAAACTGTATTTTAGAACTGTAATATTTGATCTTTGTAAAACATCTTATATTCCTGCATAATTCAGTTTTAATATAAAGAGGAAATTAGAAATGTTAGTTCACAATTAGTATGTTCAACTAAAAATGCTGGATATGTATTCAGATTTTGAACATGAAAGATATGTTAAGCTCTTGAGGCTGATGTGCACTTTTAATTATTGCACAGTCATCCGTTGATTTAAAAATATTTTATACATCTTTTTGCTATCGATTTACAATTGCGTTTCTTCTTTTTAATTAAATATTAATAAATATAATTAAACACTTCAGTTTATCTCACTAGTTACTTTAGACTAACTTAAACTGTTATATTTGTTGGAGGTGCTTACTTCCGAAATTCTTTAGTTGCACAAGAGACTACTATGTGTGCAAGGGGACTTGTGGGAGTACAGCTGCTCTTGAGAAGAACCCATCCATTCTCAGTGTTAGTATGTTAATTAAAGTAAAATATGTATATGTAGTATAAATCGTTGCTTTTAGTTGGTATTTTTGGACTTGGCTGCAGTGTGTATATATTATAAAATCCTGGCTATTGACGTATATCAAGCATTTTGGGAAGCTGAAGAGATACAACAATGCAGAAAATCTCTTCCAAATGTAATGGCAGAACAGAAGTGTGCACTGAAATCACTAATATATTTCTTTGTGTAAGCTTGACTTTAAAGTTGGCTGGAAGAAACTGAAGGAGGTATTCAGCATTGCTGGAACTGTAAAGCGTGCAGACATCAAAGAAGATAAAGATGGCAAGAGTCGAGGAATGGGAACAGTTACCTTTGAACAAGCAATTGAAGCTGTTCAAGCAATATGTATCCTTGGTTTTGAAAAATAATTGATCCAATATAGATTAGTCTTTAATGGCCTCTGATAGCATAGCTGTGCAAATGGTGCTTATTTGCCTTGTAGCTAGTATGTAGGGACTGGAGCGTAATACTGTGCGGATTGCATTTTTAATAGCGACTGAGTTTACTGCTGGAGTCTAAAAAGGTGGTCCTGATAATGTTGAACAAGCTTAAAATGTGTGGGAATGTGACGTGAGAAACTAACTTTTATATACCTAGCAGCCTGTATAGTCTCCTCTGGCCTTTGAATTGGCATTCTGAAGATTAGGTAAGGAAAGATAAGACTCCTAATAATGGTGCAGATGTAAGTTTTTACAGTGATTGTTCTGAAACAGTTAAATCGTCTTCTGTAGTTAGATTCCTTGACTGGCATTTCTTCAGCTATGTTCAATGGACAATTCCTGTTCGATAGACCCATGCATGTAAAAATGGTAAGCTGCTTACATTTCTTTTTACTTCGCATGTCTCTGTCAAAACATTGACAGCGTCATAGCATAACATCCTTGTTTTTTATCAGGATGACAAATCAGTTCCCCATGAAGATTTCCGTGTTTCAGACAGCAAAACTTCACAATTACCTCGTGAGTGCACACACTGTTTTCTGCTTCTTGCACTTAATATATGTTGATACAGAGTCTTGGATATGTTGTTATAGAGTCTTTGAACAGTTTAGTAGTGCTTTTGCTTACTGTGGTCTCCTTATGATACAGAAGAAAATCTTTTTTACTTATTTTTGTTTCCAAGGTGGTCTTGGTGGCATTGGTATGGGACTTGGACCAGGTGGACAGCCCATCAGTGCAACACAATTGAGCATGGGTGGTGGAATGGGGAGCATGGGTCCAGGAGGTAAATCTGCGTTCTTCATTTTAAAGTTTTACAGAGCTTTCAGTTTAAAATTGTCATTTCTGTGTTTGGAATAATGACATACTCTTGACAAAGCAAGCCTTGTGTAGTGTGCTTTTGAGATGTTAACTGTCTCTGCATTTTAAAAATCCATTAGGATCTTACCTGTCTTCTGAATGGTGTTTGTCTTTTTGGTTTAAAGGTATGGGAATAGACGGTCCAGGATTTGGCGGCATGAATAGAATGGGAGGCGGTACGTGCAGTGAAGTTCTTTGCATTAAGTATTTTTTTAATATTGTATAGAAAACACTCTTCCTTATTTTACAGGACTTGCTGGATTTCGCGGAATGGAAGGAATGCCAAATATGGGAGGATTTGGAGTCAGCCGAATGGGAGGTAGGTGAACACTGATCCTGTACGCTTACTGGTTTGCTAATATTTATTTATTGAAAGCCCTTCCTTTAGGGATGGGTAATGTAGATGAGTCCAAAGGAAATAGTCAGTGGCATGAGTGGAAGCACAGGAACTGCCATGGGAGTTAAATATTTAATAGGTGCCTCTGACTTGTGCATTAAACCCACTTCTATTTAAACAAGAGGCTATGAAACAAGTGTTGTATGAACACCAGCTTAGATGCATATAACAGACTATTCCTTTTTTTTTTTTCCTTTTTTCTCTACAGAAATGTTCCGTGGTGGAATGGGAGGAAACATGGACAGAGATTTTGGTCGTAGTGACATGGCATTGAACCGTGGTTTTGGAGATTCTTTTGGAAGGATGGGTATGGTAACTGTTGAATTTCCTCTGGCAAATTGCAACATAGTATTGGAAGAGTTTTACTAGAAGAAGAATCAAGAGGAGAGCTGCTTTCATTTGGTCATCTTCCTCTGTCCCCTCTCCCCCAGTCATTACTATAAGTATGTAATCTGGGTATTTATTACAGTAATTGCTTAGGATGGAGGTTAAAGTGTGGGGTTTTTTTTCCATCTGTAAAATATAAACAAAATAGGGATTTGAGGAAAGCATTTAGCTTCATGCTGTTAACTTCGTGAGGTATTAAGTCTTTTGGATATTGAAATATATGCTTCTGTTAATCCTGAATGAGCTGCCCATGTACCACCTTTGTAAGTTCCAGGAACCTGCTTTTGCAAATGCATGCTGGAAAATTGTTTTTACTGCAAATCAGGTAGCATTGGATAGGAACAGTAAATTTTGGTGCCCTCTGTTTTCTTCCTGCCTTCCGAGCTCAGGTAGCTCAGAATGGGTTCTACTGGCCTCTTCTGTAACTGAGCCAGCTTTGTTTTGGTTATAGATGATTTCTTGTTGACAGAGTTCATTTTGTTAGTTTCAAGTTCCCTCAAATGAGATACTTTTCTATCTTAAGAGGCCTGGAAGTGCTTAACAGTAGAGCCTTCTTGCACTTTGGTACTGTACTGTTACCTGGATGACTGCATCATAGGAGACAGGTTTTCTTTCCCCTCCTCCCCATTTTTCTCCATTTCTCCCTCCCGTAAATTCTCCACTGTGAAAGAGAACAGCTGCTGAGACTGTAAGTTTCATCTGGTCTAAAGCTGATTTTTTTTTTTTCTTTTCTTTTTTTAATTTGGGCAAGTCATAACAAAGGATAACCCTTGTGTGCTTATCTTTGAGCACTGGTAATTGTGTAGAAGTGATAAGAATGTATTGTCAGTTGAGTTAGTCTTAATGTCTTGGTATTTATGTCTTAGAGATCAAGTGTATGCTTTCACCCTGTCCACTTGCAACATAGGATAAACATCTGTTTCCCGAGTGAAAATTCAAAGTCACTTCAGTTATAAATGTTCATGCAAGCAATAGACTTCCAAGTCTTCTGGTAACACACATTGGTCTTGAAATGCGTGAACATGGCCACCGTGAGAAACTGATGTAGGAGTCACTCATTCAGTAGGTCCAGCAAGCTTCAACTTGCCACCTCTCAGCAATCTTCCTATTTAAATACTATTCTGACAACCAAGATAAGAGTTTCCCAACTTATCCTTAAGTAATAGAAGGAAATCATAGGGATTTACAAATATAACAGTTAATAGATACAGTGTTTAGTCAGGGAAGACCCTAATGTACACCTGTTAAAATATTTAGGTTAATGGTATCTTAAAAGGAAACGCTGTGGGTGCATTTGGCCTTAGTACCCTGCCAGTTTCAAGGAGGGCAACTTAAGACAGTCTTTAATTGGGCTATGACATCAATTAGAGAAAATGAGGGTGTTTGACTTGCAGCGGAATTGTTGGATTTGCCATTTAAATTGCCAAAATTTTGAAGTATCCAAAAAGTCAAAGGTTGTGTCATAGAGCATCTCTAAGCATACAATTTTTTGTTGGTGAAAAGCAAGTAGCTGAAAAAGTACAGGTAAAGGATGTCTCTTAAGGTCAGAAACAGCTGAAATCTTGCTTATTAAGATTATTTGAGCTTTCAGGTTGGTTTTTTGGTTTGTTTGTTTTGGGTTTATTTTTTTAAGGACATCTTAGACAGTTGGGGAGACTTTTTTCCTTTTAAAAGAGAGTGAGTGTAACTGGGATGCACTCACAAACAACCAAGGTTTTCTAGCTCTGGAAAAGTGGGTTGTTTTTTTTTTTTCTTCACAATTCTTTTTAAGGGCAAAAACTAGTCATGTTGACAGCAATCTCAAAATTTGACTTCGTGTTTCATTGCAAGACTCTCTCTGGCCTAATGAACAAGTAGTAAGGTCTTCCTCATATGCACACTTTTGGCTGAAGTACTGGGAGTAATCCTGCTGGTGTTAAAAATCGGTAGTTTTTTTAAACAGGCTAGTCCATATTTTTTGAGGTCTTCGTATGGCTATGACAGCATGTTGTCCGAAAGGAGACAAATATTTCCCACAAGAGACTGGCAGGGAACAATTTTTGCTGTTATGAACTACATGGAGAAAATGAATCTAATGGAAGACTCAGCAGTGACCTTTTTTAGATATTAAAACAATGGTGTCTAGCCTAAAGATGACAGTTATTGATCTATTTTGCCATAAGTAAAAATGGAGCTGTTTCATTTAGGTATGAAAATCAAGCAAGCAAAACACAGCTGACAGTTCCACTCTGTTCTGCAGTGACAGGAATGTAGTTCTTTTGAGTTTCTGCAATTCTAGAATCTCCCTTGGGATTATTTTTCTGAATATTAGCACTTTGACGAAAAGAATTATTTTTTCCCCACTCTAGAATCAGTCTCTGACACCGTCCTGGATATTCCATGGTTCTGCCAAATAGCTTTTATTAAGTGTCCATTCCCTTCCTTTCTCCCTTTTTCTCCACCAAAGTGCATGAATTCACTCTTCATATGCAGTAAAGAAAGACACTGGGAGAGCTGCTCCTAGCTTTTGCATTAGTTTCTTAAAAATGGGAGAAAGTAGGGCATTTCTGTACTATGAAGTTCAAATAAGACGAACCCTTCAGTTTTGAGGCTGTTCTTCCCAATGTGGGAAATGGCTCATTTAGTTTTAAGATGTTTGTGCTGCTGGCAGACTATCAGAGGGGAGTAAAGCTAGAAAGAAATCAGAGTAGCTTATATCCCATAACGGCGAAGGAGGAACTAATGTTACTTACTAGATGTTTCCTATTTGGTTTGAATAATAAAGGCACAGGTTAAAGTGTTCTGTAGCAAAGAATTGCCAGGTAACATTGAGATCAGTGCACTTCATCAGCGTGTGCTTTGTTGTCGCTAACTGGTGGTTTCAGTGTATGTCACTTTTTATTATTTTTTTCTGTTTAGGTGGTGCAATGATTGGTGTTTTTGCAGGAGGAATGGGAGCGCCTAGCATGGGCCCAGTAAGATCTGGAATGAGTAGGTTAACTTGTTTCAATAGAATGTAAATGCATAGGCAATGTCATGACACGGTGTGTACATGTAATTGTTTCAGAGGATTTTGGTGTAGCGTAGTGTCTCACCAGTGCTGGAAGAAGTAGAATTCTGTTGCATGTGACTGCAAGTGTAATAGTTCTTAAAGCTGTTTTGTTGAGGTAAAAGTTCAGAGGAAAACTCGCTACGACAGTCTTTCCTTTAATCTTAGTTTTGAAATGGTTTTAACTTCTGGTTTGGAGGGAGAAGTGATTCAAGTACACTTGTGTTCTACAAAAAAGACAAATAGGCAGAGTTATTTGTGTGAATTTGTGAAGCTGAACTTCAGTAATCTCTCATCATTGAAATACAAAATCAGCCTTGAATTTCAGGTTATCACTCAGTTTAATTTTGTGTAAAGCTCCAATACTGAGTTTGTATTGCAGCAACTGTCTGAGTTCCTCAGGCTAGAGCAGATGAGAAACTAAAATCTTCCTAGTGGCAATCTTCAGAGGCATAAGGCTGGAAGAGAAGGTCCCTCATGAATGATCTTGATAGTTTTGCTTTACATTAATTTTTAATTATGAATCCAGAAAGATTATAATAGGATATTTGAATGCCATTGATCTTAGTTCTTTATATAATATGCATTAATATACTTCATTGCATGTATCATAGGAAAGTCCACGCTATTCACAGTACTTGCAGTAACATCTGTTCTCTGCAAAATGTGCTTTCTTTAGAAGATTGTGTCAATTAAGTGTGGCTGCATTAAGTAAAGCTGAATGTGAATGCAGGAAGCAAAATAAACAATAGTAAATATGGTCAAATTATCTGTATCTTAACATTGTCACCATTATTTACTTAATCTCTTTTTGGTACAGGGTATCAGATTTTTGGTACAGGGTATCAGATTTTTACTGGACAGCCTTTAAATCTTAATTCTGTACTTGTGTTCCAACATTTTACTACAGTAGATGGTATGACTAACAGCTTGATGCAGTTTGGTTTTTACTTTTCTTTTAGAACTGACACTAATACTTTGACTTAAGATATTAGCCACGCTACTAGATAAATCACTGTGCATATAGGAAGTTGTTTTGTATTACAGCAGTTTTATTAAAGTTATTTTTCTCCTGACACAAAATAATTATTTTTTTTCTACAAAATACTTCTACATTTGTTACTGAGAAGATATTTTTATTTTATCCTCATTTTCTTTCTCTGTGTAGGTGGTGGAATGGGTGGTATGAACAGTATGGCTGGAGGAATGGGAATGGGGATGGATCGGATGAGTTCTGGTTTTGATCGAATGGGACCAGCTATGGGTGGAGGCCTGGACAGGAACATCGATATCGATCGAGGATTTGTGCCTGGCCCAATGGGAGGTGGCATGAGAGAGAGATTAGGCTCTAAAGGCAACCAGATATTTGTGAGAAATGTAAGTATCTGCATACATAAAAACCATGAGCTTATTCTGTATGCATGTTTGATCACATGCTCTTTTTCTCTTTGTAATATTTTTTTATTAATAATGCTTTTTTATTCTAGCTTCCTTTTGACTTAACCTGGCAAAAGCTGAAGGAGAAATTCAGTCAGTGTGGTATGTATATGAATCTTATCCCTGCTCAGCTCCATTGACTTCATGTTTTATATGGTGTTTGTTAGATAAGGACAGGAAGACAAGGTTCTTGCCTTATCCTGAAGAAGAGTCTGGCTAGTCTAATCTTTTTGACTTCCCCCACCTTTTCTGAGTTATATAAATAATTTTTAGGCATGACATCATACATGAGACCAAGGTACAGTATGGGCTATGTTGGCTCCGAGTGCTCATCCGCTATAGACTTTAACCCATTCCATTAATAAAATTACTCTTTGAGCTTTTTCGGTTTTGAAGCAGGTATTATGTATCCTCTGGCCAACGCAGAGTACATAATGTAGCATTCATTTTGAGACAAATGCATGCAGGGGCCTGGGCTTGTCCAGGTTATGCATTACTTCCAGAAATGGTGCTGCATCAACTCAGAGTTAGTAATTTTGCCAAAGTGGCAGATTGTTTTTCATGCAAATAGATGATCCTGATTAGCATATTTGCAGGCTGTAATGCTTCCCCTTTATGTTAAGAAATAAAGGCCCTTTTTATGGAAGATAAAGGATTGCTACAAATATCCGATAATTCTTTTTATCTAATTCAGAAAAGTTGTCTTTTCAGAGAATTGAATGAAAAATGAAGCTTGGGTGTAGAAATACATGATTGTTTTGTTTTGAAAATGCCCGCTCAGAATGGAAAGCTTCAGCTGAATTACAGGATGGCTTTTCTTATTTTGGAGAGATAAAAAAGACAAATAATTTAAAACATACTACTGATACCTAAGACAGTCTTCATATAGCTGTTTTCAGATTTGATATAAATTAGAATTCGCAGTTCAACTATGAAAAATTTTCCGGTGTTCACATTTTTTTGTAGCTGGAGGATACAGTGAAACAGGTTCTCTATTTTTTAAGTCTTAACTGCCTGGGCAACTTTCAGATAGTTCAGATTTTTATTTTTTTTATTATCTCCTTGGCAACTAACAGATATAGTAATTATGTTGAATTAGTTTTAAGAATTGTAAGCACAAGTAGAAGCAACAGATTGTATTCATGCCAGTATCATAACAAAATACAAAGACCGTGTCTCCATATGTTCAATTTTTTTCAATGAAAGGCCAGTCTTCTATTATATGATATTTAAAAATAAAAAGCTATGTTTTTTAGGGAAAAGTTTCCTGTTCCTAGTGGCATTTGGGGGCTCAGGAGTGGTGTGCTACAACATACCATTAGCAAAAACTTATTAGCTCCAGGCATTGAACATTCTCTGAGGTACCAAAGCATCTACATAAAAATGTTGCCTCATGAGTTGAGTGTCCAACCTCAAGAAAACACTGCAGGAACTGAATAGTGCATGCTACTTTTCCACTGCTCCTAACATGGTAACTTTACTGTTTTAAAGGCTCTAATTTTGCTCTGCAGCTGCTTTACAAAATTGCTTGATTGTTGTGATTGCTTGATACATTGCTGTGATGAATTATGGTAGACTGGATTGAACTTTAAATCAGTTAATGCCCATCAGTAGTCACACTTCTGGCAGGGTTGGTAAATGAAACACAAAACTCTTCCTTAGCCTTACAGGGCACTTTGTTTCAAACTTGAGGTTAAATACAGGCATGCTTCATCTTATGCTAGTGTGAAGGAAATATTTGAAACGGCGGATATTAATTTGGATTCTTCACTGCTGTTTTGACCTGTGTCACTTTCCCTGAATGAGTGAATATACCATCAGTCTGAAAGTGCTAATTTCATATGTCTCCCTAGATTATATTTAAAAATGCTTTTTTATCACTTCTAATGAGTTCTCTAAGTTGTTAGTGCACTGAAGGCTTGAAATAACTGCTGTTTAACTTATTTATTCAGGTCATGTAATGTTTGCAGAAATAAAAATGGAGAATGGAAAATCAAAGGGCTGTGGAACAGTCAGATTTGACTCACCAGAATCTGCTGAAAAGGCCTGTAGGATAATGAACGGCATAAAAATCAGTGGCAGAGAAATTGATGTACGCTTGGATCGCAATGCATAATTTAAAACTGTGTGTTCAGGAACATTCCTATGTCTGTTTAGCTTCTCTATCCTAGTAAGTCATTTTTAGTAACATTGTATGCTTACAAAAGCTGTAAAAAGGAACTTTTAAATCCCACCAGCCTTTAACAGTATAGTGTTTAATATACTGTGATACTTGTTAACTGAATCTTACGATGTTTGGTTTTTAAAGACAATTTGCCTGATTTTTGTTGTTTTTTTTTAGAGGCGCTGAGCACCTGCAGGTCCCCGTAGACCATGGAAGCTTGGGATGCTCAGCGCCTTTGGAAAATTAGGCCAAGTGTCTCTAGTCATTCAGTTTAAATGAATGGTTATACTGTTTTTAATAAAATAAGCCATTTTCTCTGTTAATCTCAAGATTGCATAGTGGGATTTGTTTAGTGTTTTCTGATTTTTATTTTTTTTTTCCCCAGTGTGTATCAACATTGTAATGTAAAAACTAGATGTCCTTTTTTTCAGAATTTTGTTTTTATATGCGCGTCGTAGTCATACTGTAATTCTTGACTCTTAAAAGAAAGGGCTCCAATTAGGCTGTGATGTTTTCGTTCTACTTAATATTACTTTAATGACATGACTTAGTTCTGTAAATAAGATTTAGAGCCCAATGGGAGTTTTGAATTATTTTTTTTTATTTTGACTAAATGAAGAAACTGATCTTTCTCTCCTGCTTTTTTTTTTTATCAGTCTAATCACTGATTAAAACTAGTTACCACAGACCCTTGTAGGATTGTTCCCTATGATGCCAAGTTCATATAAAATTGATAATATAGTAAATACTAAGTACAGTACAAGACAAATTGCTCCCAATTTTTTATCTATTTTCCAGCCATTCAAGTGAACTGCCAGCAAAATAAAAACAACAGAACAGATAAGAGAAATGGCTGTGTATGTCAAACCACTGCTGTTCACTTCTATGGGTCCTGATGTATTTATGAAGGCAGTTTTTATAAACCAGGGTATTCCCAAACAGAGCATATCAAATACGTTGGATCCTACAATGTTAGACATAGCCATATCTCCATTTCCTGTAAAAGAAGAAATACAAATAAGTCTGCTTAATTGTATTGTATGAAATTGCCAAACTGTTTTGGAGGAACAGACTGTCAGCCCGCAATTTCTCACAGAGCACCCTTTTCAGACTTTTCATTGAAAGAACTATAGTCATGATTCTACAGAACATGGTTTTGGGTACCACAAGCATAAAAAAAAAGGTCTCCCTAAATCACCAGCATCTGCACAGTTGCACTTAAAATAAGCTAGGCAGGCTATTATAAAATCCAGTCATGTTTAAAATGCCAAGACCTACAGTTGTGTTTTGCAGTAAAACTTTAACACTTGATCAACAGCAAATCAAACCAATGTAGAATACTTCTCTGAGATACTCTGAGAGGTTTTTAAATGTCTGAGCCACAGCTTCTTCAGGTAAGCTATTTATTTATTATTAGTAAACTTAAGCTCTAGAATCTGGAGCAAAAATTTTGATGTTACTCCTTGAATTTCTGGAAATGTTGACTAGAATTCTTTTTTTCATAGTACCTTTTAAACACATCCATTGGAATGAGGCTGAATACTAAAATCTTTACCTTTTTGAGCCACCAGCACACTTGCAACTGTATCTGGTACACTTGTTCCTGCTGCTAGTAATGTGAGACCCATTACCGACTCTGGAATTCCCAGTGTTTCACCTGCAGTTGATAAATAACGGTAGAAAATGCAAGTATGTTTTTAGTTTAAGTCTCATCCAAAGAAATTGCTTTGGACTTTGTTTGCTGGAGAAAGGATTAGTAATCATACTGTAATTTCAAAAGGAATCTGTCAGCTAACTTGACTAAATATGAAGTGACTGAACCGCAAAGTAGTTAAAAACAAGAACAACAACAAAGAAATACCATTCTGTCCTTGCTCTTTAATCAAATAAAAAAGGAACTGTAGTATAGTAACCATCTTAACAAGTTTCTCAAAGACCTGAGTGGAATGTCTCCAGTGGTCAAGACAATACCAATTACAAATTTTTTTCTTCCAGATATAGTAGAAATTTAAATATCTAACAATTTACTTCCCCCACCCCCCGCCTCAATTTCGGGGAAATAGAAGTCGTCTATGTTTTTGGGCATCTCATCGTTAGTGCTCAAAAGTCTCATGAAGCAATAACTCTTAGACTCATCCACTCTTCAAAGGGGGAGGAAAAAACCACATCAGTTTTCTTGGGGAGGAGGGTCATTAAGATCATTACTACCATATTGTCTCAGTTACATGGCTTTACTATTTCACTCAATTACAAAGTTTTTTTGTTGGATTCAGAAGAATCAAAATGCAGAATTTTTATGTGACTGAGTTTCTTTAGGTAAATACTGGTTTAAATTAAGAAAAGTTTTAAATTGTTATTAAAACAGCAGCTTATTTTTCCCCCCTTTTTTTCAACCCTACATGTCCTGTAAACATACTAATTTTTCGCTTACAGGGAATCAGATCTTCAAAACTGTTTCAGCAGTTGTACCATTCACAAGCATCAATATGCTGAAGTATTTGATACCTCTATTCAAACTATTAAATAATTAGTTTTTCTTAAACTTTTTTGTTTGCTAGTAAGTATCTTTTTTTTTTTAAATCTAAATTCTTACTTGCAATATTTGGACACTAATAAGAACAGTTTTCTTAAAATAAGAGGCGGTACGTTGTAAGCTAGGTCAGCAATGCTTGCCTAGTACATACCAGCTTAGTCTACATCAGCCCAGTAAATTTATGTTTCAAATTATTTGTTGGTTCAGAGGGACTAACACGATCCCGTTGCTGAATCTGTACTGGTATTTATTCGTCCATCACTCCTAATGTAAAAGATTTGTAGGATGAGGGACCAACAAGATCAGCTTTTATAAACCATCCAGGCTGGAAAATAACGGTTCATGCCAAGCAAGCCAAGGTGAAATATGACTGAACCAGCCTTATGTAGCTAACAGTAGTTTCGAGCCCTCTGAAGGTTTTAAGATCGTATCTAAACTCAGGTGAATCTAATTTCTCTTTTTATTAGATAAATTTATCTTCTATTTAATGTGTAGGGTTTTTTTCTGGCAACTGACCATAGAGAGAGAATGGTTTTATTTTTCTAGCCTTTAGTTAACTTCGTGTATCAGTAGCAATATCTTGCTATAAGTAGTCAAATTTTATTTGCTAGCATCAAAAAGGTGTACTAAGTTAGATTTGTTCTTGACTATCAAAATTTAGTCCCCAGCTATGATACCTTTGTGACATTCTGATAGGCTGTTTATGCAATGATAGAATCTTTGCATCACCCTTCATGAAAGAACCCGGACTTGATTATATGCGTGTGTAATTTTTAGCGTTTTAACGTGTAAATAGAACATATTTGACCTAGAAGTAGTGGGCTGAAGACCCCAATACTGCTTGTGATGACTCTTCAAAGTGGACTAACACTAATACCCTATTTGAATCTCCAGTGTACCTGCTTTCATATGAATTAGTGCTTTGTCTAGTTGAACAGCAATAACTTTCATTTGAGTCTTGTTTCAAAGGCTTCTAGCATTCAGACAGTAAACCCTTGCTCTTTAGATACAAGTGGAAAATTACTTGACTAAGGAGTGAACCTGGTGGGTGTTGTACCCAGAGATCTACTGCTATTTTCTCAAAGGTTTACCAAATGTGTAGGTCTGTTTCTGCACTGAACAAGGAGTTATTCATTGAACTTAAGTTGAAAACAAGTTTAAGATGCTGAACTAGCAGAATACTTGAATAGGATTAGTGAACTATAATGTGGAAATGGCGAGCTTTGTAACATTTCTTTCTTGTTTATAGATTTGTTTTCTGCTTGTTCTTCAAATTAAAAACTGGATTTTTCTCAAGCTGACTGGAGAAACAGTGAAATGAGGAGACTTTTAATACCTTAAGATATTTTTAAGAGACTGTTTTTACACACAAGTTCATACCCCTTCTCCCACTTAAATGCAATTCTTTTACTGCTTCACTTTATGATGCAGAGTTGTAAGAGATATACATACACACACACCAAGAATGTTTAACAAACACATGATGCTATAGTTGAAATAAAATAGTACAAAGATTTGGGAGGATTTTTTGGCAGTTAATTTAATGCCAAATCTTTTACTATAGTGTTAAAAAAAAGAAGTTATAGAAATAACGGATCTTTTACAGAACCCTGAACCTTTAATTCCAGTCTTGGTGGATTCCATGTTTGTCAGACTTCAGCTTGACAATTTTATTGCTGTGTTTCTAATTGTTTCATTTCATGAACCAGTTTAATGAAACTGTCTCTTTTTAAATATAGGCTGTTTTTTGTAGCTATATAAAGAAATTCTCATTCATGTGATTGTAAGCAGTCTGAAGCAGCTAAACTCTAAAGTGGTTTTTGTTAGATGGAAGAAGGTGGCAAACTACACTGTCAAACATAAGTTTTTGTTGGTTTTGTTTGTTGGCTTTTTTTCACAGCAGAGAGTGTGTTGCTCAACTGACTGTTAATTGTGGACAGGAAAACTCTTCACAGGGAGAAAACTGTTTTTTCAGTGATTCTCGATTGGTTGATTCTGTACAGCAGCAGCACTTTAGGTACCTACCTGCTATTGTTATCATCCACACAAGAACGTAAGTTATTGCAGAAATCCATGCTGCTGACATTAAAAATGTCACCATGAACCAGTTCCTCCAAAACTGTCTTCTGCAATCTGGTATAGTTAAATAGAGTAGTGTAATAATAGGAAGGGATAACACCCACAAAATTCTCTTCATATCTGCCTCAGGCATGGTGAAGACACTTGGATGATCTGTTGAAGAAAAAGTAACTTTTAAATTGTAGCATTAAGTTTGAATCCATAGCACACAGTCATACTGCTGGCCTCTACTTGTGAGAATACTGAAAAAAGGTAAAACATACTTCCTCAATTTCTCGCTCTAGTCTCACCCAGTACCTACATCACACTGGACAAAACTCTGAAATCAAATGTTCTTTATTACCATGTCACTAGGAGAGAATTAAGGTGGATGAAAAATGAACTTTTCTATAAAGGTTTACACAGAACATTTACTAAGAGTAAGTACCAACTGCTGTTTTTTGCCTAAGTGAAGAGGAAACTGATGATCTGTGGCCACATCATAGCTATTCCTTTACTTCTGATATAACACATATTTTGGGCTATGAACCTGCCGTTGTCATAAGAGGATGGTATATATTAGTACAGTACCAGTGGGTCTTTCAGCTGGTACTGCATTTTACAAGCAGTGTTGCTGGGAAGTTTCAAATGTGCACAGCAAAGACTGATAGAAGTCTGCTGTTGTAATATGACACAAAGGAGAAGCTATCCTAGCATTCCTTTAGAAACTAACTCTGATTTTGCTTATATTCCAAGGAACAATAATGACTTATTGGAGTTGTTTTGTGAACAACATCTTAATAATATCTCAGAATCTACTCTGTATTAGATAGAACTGATGCAGACAGGCATGCAGAGTGCTAGAGACAACTGTAATAATACTTATACCTTCAGAGATTTCATCAAGGCCATGTATGCTTGTTGAAAGTTGAGAGTAGTCCTGCTTGTCTTGAAAAATTCCGCTATCTGTTCTTGACTGTTTACGAATTAGAGGTCCACTCTCTTCCTGCCATCCAGCCAGTGGCTGCTGCTCAGCATTCTCTTCCATGGCTTTTGTAAAACACGTACAGCAGGGACTGAACTTTTTCATGAGGTATTGGTTGATTTTAATGTCAAAACATAGTACCAGAATATAACACCCGTATATCAATAATAAGGATGCACTTTCATACCTAGAATGAAAAATACATTTTACATAACATGTAATATAAAAAAAACCCAACTCTCTGACTCGTTTCAATGGCATGGTGTTAAAATGAAGTGAGCGAGAGAGAAAATTTGCATGACTAGCAAAAGGAAAACACAAAAGCATCTATTTGCAGTTGTAAGGCCAGTGTCATGGAAGTTCATGAGTGTCTCCATGTCTTTCAGCAGTTTGATTAATTCCCCTTTCCTGCAGAATCTTGTCTGTGTATTGTATAGCTGCATGTTTTCCAGGGAATCTTACTGATTGAACATCTTACTGATGTTTGGGAAACTGAATCTTTGTGTGTTGGTTAAAGAGAGAGATAGCACGTGCTATTTTGAGTTAGAAACTTCAGACACTTAATGCTGGGCCTGACTGACTTACTGAGGCAACAGGAGTTTCAGTTTTCACTGAAGAGAGTTAAAACATCAGAAGCTCATGATCTGCTTCTGGCAGACAAGTGCTTTTCTCAACAGTGATGCTATCAAAGAAAAGGCTCAAAATAAATACACTATGAAGGCTAATTGCTATGCCAAAACAGTTGTGGTAGAAATTGTCAAGTCCATACAGACAAACCTATGCAGATCAAACTTTATAAATATGCAGGGTTTGAATATTTAGGTAATAATCTTTACGAGGATTGTGACTTTCCACATTTTTAAAGCCAACAGGATATTTATTTCTGTTAGTGAATGGCAGTTCAAGCTACTTGAAGTTTGGGGTTTTTTGTTTGTGTTTGTTTTTCAAAACACTGTCTCACTAATCTCCAGTCAACATGAATTCAACATTACTTGTGCTCTTACCAGTAAACTCTGTTGTCAGATATCATCGCAAGGACCGCCGCTACACTAATTGTATATGCCAGACAGTCTCTAAACAGCGGCCAACAGGATAGCCTCGAAACCTGCAGATCACAGATTCATTTACTTTTCTTAAACTTGTCTAATACTTTCACAAAGTGCTGTAAATGCTGCATCAATATGTTGTTTCTATATTATGTAAAAATTTAAGATTCTTAGGAATGACTTAAGTATGATATTTAACAAGTTAGTGTTTTTAAAAACTTTCATAGCAAGTTATCTTAAAACTGATTACATGCTGGTTTTGCTACTAAATAATAAACTTGACAGTTGTCATAGTAAGTCTCTCTTGGCTTTTGTTGGCAAATCAGAAAGGATAACCATTTGGCTCTTAGGAGCAGAACTATCAAAGCTGATACATACCACGCTGGATAACAGCCCACAAGCTGCAGAAATACCAAGAAGATTATAGATTGCTGATCCAAGGATGGTGCTGATGCCGATATCTCCCTTTGTCACGAAGACTCCTGTAAGGAAAATGACTCTCTGGTATGTTTCAGTTTGGCATGCAAGGAAAAGAATTCTAGATTGTGAGGAGTCAAAACACATGTCTCTTACCTAGAAAAGCAGTGACAAGCTCTGGAGCAGAGCTTCCAGCAGCCATAAAAGTTGCTCCAGCAACATCCTGAGAGAGGCCAAGGCCTGAGATAGAGCAAAAGAATTGCTTAAACAAATAAATGCTTCATTATTATACTTGGATTAGTATATAATGTTAGAAGCTACTACAGTTTAATAGGATGAACTTTGCTTACTTTCGTACAGTTAATGTGTTTATTTGAAATTGGTAAAATAATATATTGAAAACATAGCCTTGTTTCTTGGGCTAATTTATTTCTAACTTTAATAAAGAAACTAGTTTAAATACCAGAAAAGCAGTACTGATAATACAAGAGATTTGGGCATGATCTTAAAATGCAAAATAGCCATACGTATGTGGGCTTTAACTCTGTTTCATATGGGTAACGATTGTGGGGAAATTCCTTGGACTCTAGTGTGATATTGCTACATGATCCATGTCGAGTCTGTCTATCTTCCAGGGAAATCCATGCTACTGTGTCTTCACATACCAGAAATACTAGTTAAATTCAAACCAGTGCTGCGATCTTAAGATCAAATTTTCACTTCATATGGACAGTGTAAGAGCCTGTGTCTTGCTTGAATGAAATGAGGTTTTTGTTCTGGTAAGTTGACTGTTTCTGAAATGTAACTCACTCTGCGGATCAAGTTCTGCACACTAAGAACAGGGACGTATGGCTAACTATGGAAAAAGTCTGACAAATGCTTATTTATCGTCAATAAAAAAAAAAAAATCAGCTCTACAGCAATGTTTAAGCTTACATTTTTTCTAAGTGTTCTGGTCTGGAGAATGTTTTCCAGTGTTCAGGGATGAGTTTCCCTAGGGGAATTTTTTAATGCTTGGCAATGAAAAGCTGAACTCTCAGCCAAGACCATCTCTTTAATTCAGTGGTCAGCTAAAGCCTGGGGAATTATTACAGGTTGATTAGATTTCATAGAACTGTTGCAACCGTGGTATTCCTTTCCCTCCTCTGTCATACCTTTAGTATGTAAACAGTAGCTCATCCTGAGACTTGTTCACTGCTTTGAGAGATGTATAGAAACTTGAGCCAAGGTACTCAATTCCCATGTTTTAATATTGGAAGAGTTTTCGTTTCTTGGTTTGGTGTCATGCCCCCCCCACCTTATTTTTGTTTTTGCTTTTACTAGTAACCTGGACGTGTTACTGCTCACACCAGAGTTATATTATCAGTTTACTTAACATTGAGGAAGTTTTAAGATTTTCCTCCAGACACAAGGAAAGCAAATTTTAACTGAATGCCTGCACAGAATGTAATTAGAGTATTTTTCAATATAATGTTGATACATTGTATCAAATTAAATATGGTATGGATAAGTGTAGCTACCGAGACTCTGAACTTTCTTTAGTTTTGTCTCCAGAGCACTCTAACTTTGAGGCTTTTTTAAAGAGCATGTTCTATACCGAGCTGCTTAGTTTTTACAGGAAAGAGATGAGGATGTTCACTTACATTCACTGATGATCTCTAGAGAAGGCAGAAAGTAATCATCGCACACAATGGACACGGCCAAAAACATGTAAAGTATAATTATGAAATAGATAACGATTCCTCCGTCCTTTCTCTCCTGCGGTGTAAAAAATCCTTCAGGAAACTCCGATGAAGACGAAAGGACACAACCCGTCCTGTTTTCTGAAAATTGAGCACAAAGGTGTTACACATCCGAATACCTTTCCATTTTTCAGTCTGTCGGAGTCCTGCGGATTAGAACTATAACCGGGGGATGGCTTCAGTGGATTTCTCTCTCACACAGCTCTGTTTTTCATTTAGGGACAAGGACACCGACAAAGCCGCAGCGGTGCCCTCCTCAAAACGCCGCACAGCCGGGGAGGGAGGGCGCGAGGGGCGAGACGGCTCCCGGCGGGGCTGACCCGCGGCGGGACGGGCTGTGCAGCCTCTGCCCGCCCGGCCCCGCCGCCCGGCGGGACGGCTCCCTACCTGCATCCGCGGCGAGGCGCTGGGCCCGCGCTCCCCGCGGCGGCGGCGGCGGCTGCCAGGCCGTCAGCAGCACCAGCACCAGCAGCCGCCGCCCCGCTCCCGCCCGCATCTCGCCGGCCCCGCCGCGGCTCTGAGGGCGGGCGGCGGGCGGGCGGCGATAGGGCGGCAGGGTCACGTGGGGCCGCCCCGCCCTTCCGTGGCCTTTCCCGCCTCAGGGGATCTCCCTCAGGGGACCCGCGGGCCCCGTCCCGGGGTGCCGCCAGCCCGGCCGCCGCCGTGAGGGGAGGTTTTTACCTCAGGGTTGCGGGCAGGAGGTCCCGGGGCCGGGCGCTGGCCGAGGGGGCAGGCAGGGGGCTGCTCTCCGGCTGCGGCCGCCGCCATCTCCCACCTTGGGTTTGGGTGGAGAATACAAGGTTTTGGCCATCGCGATGCAGGCTGCTGACAGCGTTAGCCGGGTGCTGTGTTTGGAGGGGTGTTGTCTAAAACCATAGAATCGTCTAGGTTGGAAGGGATCTTTAAGATCATCGAGTCCAACCATCAACCTAGCACTGCCAAAACCACCGCCAAACCACGTCCCTAAAGGCAGAAGGTGAATTTAAGGTTACTTCCCACATGTGCTCTCTGCTGTGACAATTTCTGTTTATTTACCGCAATTCCCAGGCGAGGCTGTGCGAGCACCGGGCTCGTCCTTCGCCGGGGCCGGAGGTGTGCGTGCGATTTAAGTGAAGGACTGACTCGGCGAGAGAAGGCTGAGGGCTACCGCCCAGTCCCTCCCCTCAGGCCCAGTTCACTGAACTTCTTTGTCTGATGACCTTTCCACAAAGAAGTCATGTGTATAATTGAGGATTAAAGAGTAAAATACAGTCTTTTAGCAAGATGGTTTTGTAAAGTCGTTCCCCCTGCTCCTCCCCGGTCACTGGTTTCTTGGAAAGAAAGAGAGTTGTGTTTCCATCAAATCACTTATAGACATGTCTCCATAAGCGTTTTTAAACCCCATTATGCCAAATGACATTTTGAGGTGCACATGTTACTGCTAATCCTTTGTTAGGTGCAGGGCTGATTTGTGAGAAAGAAGCGCAAACTGGAAAATACTGTTTTGCTTCATTGCATCTAATCCCTCTAAACTCTTCTTGTTCCCTGCATCCGTGGTGTTTTGCTAATACATGATCGGCCTCTCTCTAGGATACAGGAGATAAGGTGAAAAAGTAGATATTTTTCTTCTGGACTGAATCAAACAGAATTGTACAGGCGCCATTAGAATATGAATGCTGGCTCTTAGAAAAACAACAAATTCTGCAGCAACTGCTGTTGCCTATTTCTGACCCCTCTGTGGCCCAGAATGCTTTTTACCAGAGCAAGAATGATTTTAATGGCCAAGATTTTTTAGGGGTGACAACTAACTTTCAGAAATGAGTTCTCCATGCTCTCTGAAAAGCAGACTGCAGCAGAGTTATGGCAGCTGCTGCTTCGCAGGCTTTACAGGAGAAAATAAATCATTCTGGTCTTGAAAGGTTTAAGGATTTTCTTCTGAATCCCTCTTTCCATCAGAGTACAACAGTACGAATTTCCCTGTCTAAATTACCGGTGGCTCTTTCCTTAGGTCAACAGACAGGGTTTCATTATCAAGGTAAGCGGCTTCCTTGCCACTGCCTTTCTTCCTTACAGCTTATCATTTGCTTACTCTTAAAACCTCAGCACAGTTTTCTAATATCAGCTGCTTCATTTCAATTTAGACATTTTTTTGATGGTGTGCTCTTTTTTTTATTGCTTTAAATTACTTACGAGCCTGCCGTTCTGATGGGAACGAGTTCTCTGGCACAGCAACGCGCTTGCTGTGTAGTTTGGAAAGCTCAGTCATGTGCTTTCAGGATTTGGAGCTTTTGCTATGCTCTGTTTTTTCTCCGTGTTCGAGCTCTTAATTCCTTTCCGTAGGCACCCCCTCTCCATGCATAGCTGAAGCAAAGCTAGAGCTTTGATTTTACTGAAGGCTGAAGCCCACTAAGTTTGCTGAGAAGTTGTGAGCGAGGCTGCTGCGCTCGTGCCCTCCTTGCCAGGCAGGGCCCTGCAGAGCACAACAAACAGAAAAAAAAACCCCATAGTCTCCCAGCATGAGGAACCACGCGCTACGTATCTGCATGCTTGACCCAGTGCAAAAATACTGCCAGCCGGAGTGTGTTTTGGCCTCGGCGTAGCTGCCTGCCTGGTCTGGGCTATTTCGGTCTAAGAAAGCATTCTGCAAAGCTGAGGTGGGTCAACTAGTAGTGCAGATTTAATGCACGCTGTTGCGTTTTTTGGCTGCTGTTGAGATAAAGCCCTGCACTCCTTAGTAGTAAAAATAATAAAATTTTCAGAGCTTCTGAAGGAGAGAGAAGGGCAGCTGTTTGCTGGTCAGGTTGCTAACACTCGTGCTCTACCACCCAGGGGGATGTGCTGGAAGGCTCCTGTAGCTGCCCAAGCCCAAACCTCTTAAAGGGTGAGGTAGCATTGAACTACAGCAGCTGTAGCTTCTTGCCTAGTGACCATATTCTTGTGTGGACTGGCTACTATACATCTGAATGCCCCATTCAATTGAGGACAGGGAGTTGTTTTGCTGCCCCTTAAAGCAAAAGGAGGTTGGACTGTCCAGAGATCTGACTCCAGCTGTGTGCTATTTAAGGGGCTATTTAATGGGAGAAAACTTGTATTGGGACCACCTGTTGTGTCTCCACACAGCAGCTACTAATTTTCTTGTGACTGAGGTAAGATTTCAGTACTTCTGTACAAGTCCAAGAAGGAGTTTTCTATAAGCAGTGAATTTTCTTAGTATCATTTGAGTTTTTTCTCTCGCGCTTTCTTCATATTGTCAGCAGATGGGACACAGATTGTGAGAAAAAAAAGCAGGTGAGTTTATCCGAACTTAAGGGGAGCGTGAGTCCTTGTTGGTAGGATTGAGTCCTCAGATAGAAAAGATATGGGGATGGCATGATGAATCCATGACTAGCTTAAAACAACCAAAAAAAAAAATACTTTTATGTGGGCCAGGCTCCAGTCTTGCTGGGGGAAGAAAATGGTGGTAGAGATCTTAGTAAGGGATCTTCATCTAGTTTAGGTGTAGGTTATCGTATGTACCGGTACAGGAATGCTGAGTTTCTCTGGCTTCCTTAATTATAAATGCACTTGCAATTTTTCTTTGAACTCAAGCTGCGACCTACTGTTTCAAACACAGTTCAGTGTCTGTCTCATCCTTCTGGTTTTGGTTTTTGGGTGTTTATTGGTTGGTTGGTTTATCTTTTTTTTATTGGTGGTAGACTGTAGAAAATTAGCCCTGTCTGGGTTTGGGTGAGTGTGCTCGGACAGCCTCGGGGCTGATAGGAGTGCAGCTTGGTGTTAGCTGTACCCTGGTGTTATGGCTCCTGTCCCAACACATGGACCCTGTGCACAGCTGTGCTTTTCTCGTCTGATGGTGTGTGCACATGTACACCGTTTATGCTCCCAGTCACAAGGCCTAAAGGGCTGGGAAACAAAAAAGTGAAGATGGTTTTCATCATCATAAAAAAACCCAACCCAAACCAAACTCCAACATTCTTATGATAATCTGGTGTTATCCTTATCTGGCAGAAAAGAAGCTGAGGATGAAAAGGGAGCTGACTGCTTGGCCTACTGCTGCGACGGGAGGCTGTGCTAGCGCTGTTCAGAAGGTCAGTTTCCACACTCCCTTTCTGCTGTCTGTGTTGCTTGTGTGGCTTCTTTGGAGGCCGGAGTAACTATCTGTGTAAAACAGTGGTCTCTAAAACAGCTGGTAGAATAAATTCACTTACCCTGAGGTGCTCAGATATCACCCTAAGGTGATGAGATAGATACTTTACTGTTGCAAAGTTAAAATGAGTCTCTTCAGTGTAACTCCATTATTCTTCATTTAAAAGATAAATATACCGTCATTGTCAGACCAGATATTCCCCTTTGTCAGCATTTCATGGCTCGCTTCCTGGATCTAGATAGATTGATGATAGCTGTTTAATATTCTTTCCTCCATAACCAGTGATTTGAGAGTTGCCAACTCTCGTGATGGCTGCTGTTTTTCTTAAAGCATCAGCTTGATGTACATTAGCCACACAAAAATCCTAGCTTGCTCTCTCTTTCTTTCAAATAGAGAGTTGCAGAAAGAGCTTGAAAATGAGAATCTGAACATCTAATGCTGGAAGCAAATAAACACATGACAGTGTTATTTTCAAGCTAATCTCATGACTTGAGGAAGGGGTGATAGGTTAATTCAGGGCTCTAGAACAATGTCAAAGGGAAGGATTTGGTTTCAGATCCTTGGCTCCCTAAAGTACACAAGAGCCAAATGCTCTGGCAGTGAATACCTCTGCAGATCACTGGAAGATGCAACTCAACTGCAATCCCTGGTGACAACCAGGAAAGCTGCTGAGCTGTGAAGGAATGGGGTGTGGTAACCAGCACAAGCCAGTGTGAGTCAAATTTATTCTAGGACTCTTGGCCTTCGTGTTCTGACCTTGCACGTGTGGTGAATTAAGCTGTGAAGTTGTGAACAGTGTGTGTTTTCAGGTGGTCCATAATTAGACTTCAGCGTTAATGCATCTGTAAGCTTAATGCAGGAAGCTTCCAGCTTTCAAGTTGTGCTGTCTGGCTGCCTCCAGCTGTATTTCAGTCACTAAGAGTGAGCAATCAGGTTATTTTTGGCAGGCAGACCATGGTTATGCAGTCAAGGGGAGGTAGGTGAGGGTGGGGAGTTGTTTGAGGCTGCTGTCTTCTGGGGGATTGCAGTTGTGGAATAATTTTTCACGTAAGCTGTGGAGTAGAGTCACTCCCTGTGATAGTGTGGACTGTAGCCTGACAAAGGCATAGCTTGGCTTAGGGCTACCCACAATGTCAATAAAGCTAGAAACTCCTTGGCAGGGTTTTTAACTTGCTTATTCTCAAGTGAATGCCTGCTGAGAGGAGAGGCTACTGTTGTTAGCTGGAGAAGATTGAATCTGTTCATTTTGGTGCCTGGGGATTTCTATTTTCCCAGTAATTCAAGCGTACAAAATTGTGCCTACCATCTTCGGGCCCAAAGACCTCTATTACTGCTGTTTCTTTGGTGAAGCTCGACAGTAGTTCTCATGGCCTTAGCTTGCTTACTGGGTGGTTTGATCATCTGTTGAGGACATTGAAGGAATCTCTCAAACTGAAAATGAAACATGTCACAGGTTAAATGTTTTTAAGTCAGTAAAGAACTTCTCCAGCAGTATTTGAATGCTCCTCCGTGTTAACGGCTTTCCTTTGGCTAAAAGTCCTCATTAAGACAACTGGAATGTATCGTAAAAGTCAGTGCTTGTGGTATCACAAAACTGAATGTCTGATGGTGGTTGACTGTCTAGACTGATGACATGAGAAAATCTTGCTGCACAGGCTAGATGCACCTGTATACACTGCCTATATAAAAATACACCTATATACACCAGGAGAGCAGGCCTGTTGCTAGCCAGTAATAATGCTGTAGAGAAGCTTCTTTGTATGGTTCTTATTTGGTATCTCAATATACCCACTGCCTTTAGAACGTCTGAAGGCTGTGACACTCAGAAGGCTACACATAGTCTAAAGAGGATAGAAAATTGTGGGTGGTCTGCAAATAGAGCCAGCACGCTTCAAGCACGTAACTCAGGTGTTTGCATGCAGGATGGCCAAAGAATGGAGCAAAATGTTGAGGTTTGTGGGGGGAGTCCTATGGATAACAGTAACATTGCACCATGATCACTTGGGGTTGCTCTGTTCCATCCCTCCAACAGTTTGTGTATAGACCAAATACACATCCACCTCTTCTATTTCTAACACACTGTTACGTCAGTGGGGCAGGTAAATACACCACAACACATGCAGGAGAGTAGACACTGGCAATGAGTGAGTCACCTATTTCTTTCATAAAAGCTTGGTTTGGGTTTTGTTTGTTTGTTTGTTTGTTTTGGGGTCCCCCCCCAACTATGCAAGGCCTTGTTTCTGTGGACAAAGGAGAACCAAAGAGCAAAAAAACTGCTTCCATGTCTGCAATTTCTAAGCTTGTCTTTTCCTGCCAGTTCTGTGCACCCAGGAGCTCTGGTCCCTCTCAGTGACTTTTGCTTCCACTCGTTTTCTTTCCTATTCCTGTTGACACAGACACTTCAGCAAACACTTGTGCTTGTACTTACACTGGAGTATACGCTTGTTTTTCCCACTCTTTCAAGTCAGTGTTTTCTACGACTTTTTTACTTTAGCTCTCACTCTGGCTGTCTTGAGGCTTGGCTTCATCCGCTGCGTGCCATCCTTTTGGTGTACTTCTCTTGAGTCGTTTTGGAGATCAAGATGTGTGTTGAAGGCTGTGTGTCACAGCCTCTGCGGTTTCAGTGAGTCTGCTGGGTTTGTTAAAGTTTTGCTGCTGTTTTCCATTGTGTTGCTAATGAAACAGTCTAGCTGCTCTGCAACTTTCAGCTGACCTTGAGTTTGCGAGTACTTAGGAATTTACATTCTACATAAATAAAATGGAAATTATTATTCTTATGGTTATTGCCTGTGAGTTCTGTAACCTCAGTGATATCTCGGGAGATAAAACAAACTCTCAGTACGTAAGTGTCTGTATATAAACAACATCAAATCATGTTTTCTCCAATGCGATTGCTTCTTTTCATGTATTCCTATAACTGAACAAGCATTAGAAAAATAATTATTATTGACATACTAGAGAAGAGACACATTTAATTCCACCTTACAGGCTACCAAGTTGTTTCAGCAGATAACATCAGCATGTACTAACATTATTTACAATGTCATAGGTGTTGTTGATTTGAGGATGTTTCTCTGTTTCAGAAATTGATTGCTAAAAGACAGCCTGTTGCAAATTGCAACATACTCGTGTATGTTGGGTTACGTTACTGTGCATCAGTCTAGAGGAGACTCCTGGCATTTTAAAGTACCCTCAGGTTTTGGTGCGCTATCTGTGATGCTAACCTTTTGTTACTTTGTGCGTGTTGTGATATGCTTCTGGAAATTCTCTCTTCCTCCCCTTACCCCCGTGCAGCCTTAGGGGTGAGGCCAGCAGGGAAAAATGAGATTCGTTGCTTTTTGCCTGTGCTTTTGCTGAGGATGGGAAAAGCGGGGAGCGGAGAACAGTTTTCTCAGGAGATGGCCCAGGGGCCTTTGGCAGCCAGGCTAGACAGTGAAGCATAAGCCTGTTGTGTCTTCTGCAACGGCAGAAGAGGGGACACACACAAATTGAGGAGCAGAAACTTTTGACAAAACATAGCTGGATGGCTGCATGCCAAAAAGATTGTCTAGCTAGACAGCTCTGTGAACCTGGAGTTTACGAAAACTGGCTGAAATGCAGCTGGAGCTTCAAATTGGTTCTCTCAGTTTATACTTTGGGTAGAGTTCATGTAAATTATATCCAGACTAATATGCAAGTTATACGTGTGTGCAGACTCCTGCCTGTCCTCTGGAAACCCTGTAAGCTTTACGTGAGGATGAAGGAACAAAATCAATTCTGTGGTTCTGTTGAAGAGATGACAGAACTATTACTGCTCAAACTGAGCAGTGCAGACAACTGAAGCGGAACATTCCTGCAAACTCTGAGAATGTGTCTCTTCAGAGAGCTTTGGTGCAGTCCCCCACTGCTTCCTCATGAGGTATCTCATCACCAGCAGTGCAGTTTGTGTTTTGTCAGAGGACTTAGCTTCTCCCGAGCTTGCATAAACTGCTGGTGAGTTACTACTGATTATTCCTTCACAGTGCTAACTTTAAAAAGCTCCACTGTGAAATGGAGAATGTTTAAAACCTCACGCATTTAATAGTAATTCTGTCATTGCTGTATATGCTGGAACATGACGTTTTTAATATTCTAAGGCAACTTTAAGTTTTTATCAGACCTTAAAAAATGAACATATTGATGTCTTAATTACTAGCACGTAATATATAGATAATACTGTATCTTTCACAAGAAGCATGTTGTGCTGACAGAGGAACTGATGTGATAGAGCTGAAACTTTTTCCCCTCAGGGTAGAACAATTATTATATCCTTATGTCTCTAAAACTGGTTTCTCATATTCTCACATAACATGAACCCTCTATGATTTAGGGCTTTCTTATCCATATTGAAAGCTTCTAGCTTATGCATCTGTTCCCTGGGCACTAGAAACGTAATTTCATTATGGTCAGTTGTCACTAATAAACATAATTAGCAACCATGGAGACGATGTGCACAGTATATGCTTCTTCCATGGACGATTCTCCTTGTAAGCAGGGGATGGAAATGGCAGGGAGATCTCCAGCTGCTCTCCTGTTCCTGCTTTCCAAGAAAGCTGTTTCAGTACTGACTGGTTTACTGATAAACGTTCTTAAAAAGCAGTTCCCAGCTTACCTTTTCCTGGATCATTTTTAGACGTTCCCATCTACTGCCAAAGATTTCTCAGCTAGAGTTTGGCTGACTGAATAGCTGATTCAGCAGAACAGGCTGGAAGCCACCAGCAGGGGTTAAAATGTGGTGGGGAAATAAGGAAGCAAGTCAGCTAGAAATGGAATAGAGACTCTGTTGATGATAACTGGTGAATCCAGTGGATCTGCTTTCAGATGCTGTAGCTCTAATCTGTTATGTTCACCCCTGACCCTCTGTGCTCTCAACTTGAATGAGAATAGCTGGTTCAGAGGTCATTATGAATGTAAAGCTAGTATTTTCCTTTCCCAAGTTCATTGCTGCTGAATTTCATCTGCCACACTGAGAAATTTGTAGTTAAATGGATAGGGTTTTTTCACCATATTTTCCCATCTGTTTGAGGAGAAGCAGTGGTGACAGCTTCAGTTTTGTGAACTATCTCCACACTTTTCCCAACTATATAATTTCCATTAGCTGGAAATTTTAATTTGTTAGTATTTGAAGAGCTTGGGCTGGGCTGGGCTAAGACGGCACGGAGCCTCTCGTTGTGCTTTCCTGGTGTTTATGCTCACTGAAGCCAAGGCAAAATCACTTGGTATAAGGAGTGGCTTTAGGTGGGTTCTTGTGTTTTCCTGTGAAAACTTTGAGAGATCAAATACAATCCCCTGGTCAACAAGAAGGAGGAAGCAGTGTCTCCTACAGAAGAGTTGAATGTGTACATCTGTGCTGCCTTGGAATTTAGGGGCACCAACCTGAATTCTGCTAATGAATGAAGCATAGAAGTATTTGGCAATATTCGACTGTCCCAGAAATGATAATTTTCTAGGTAGTGGAAATTGCTAGGGTTTTATTTATTTATTTATTTTAATTCCCTACTATGCTTATTTTTATTCTGGGGGTGGTGTATTTATGTATGTTTTATGTAAATAAAGTGTCTGGTCTTTTTTTTTTCTTTCTATCTTTTTTTCCCCTTTGTTCTTGAAGTGACCATTGAGTGTGCCTACTCTGATTCTTCTACTCAGTTAAACAGTTCCTAGTTTTGAAGGCCCCTCTAATTCAAGGTGAGGGACACTGTCCTTATGGCATGAACCGTGTTCCTTTCTCGGAGCTGTTTAAAGCTGTCTCCTCCTGAAGGACTTCCTTGAACTTTTTTTCTGGTTTAATCTCCTGCCTGTCTAATGAGTTGATGCTCTTGGTAAGATACTTGCACAGTCTCTAACCTTCAAGGCAGGACAAACAATTGGCAATATGAGATTCAAGGCTTTTAAAAGCCCTGCTTGGAAATGCTTTTTTTGCATATGCTTTCTGATTTAAATATTTCTTTTGATTTTACAGAAGCAATAAAGAAAATTATGCAAATTTAAACAGGCTTTAAAAATATTCAATTTAATTGTGCTTGAGATATTGAATACTGCATCTGCTTAATGGGATATCTGCTGTCCAAGAATTTAAATGTGTTATAGACTACAGTCCAGTTCCATAACTGTGGGTGTTTGACCTTTGGATACTCGAGGGTTTCCTACCTGCTTTCCATCTGCTGCCCTGAAATAGGTCCTGCTATGTCTGCTAGCCACACGTGAAGGTCTTGGGTACTCTAAGGATCCACTGGTAATCAAGTTAACTAATGTTTAGGCATCTGAGTTGAGCACTTAAGTTATTGTCATTATTTGAGGTGGAGGTTTTTGTTGTTTTTTTTAAAGTTAATATGTTTTTACTCTCCTCCCTGCTCTGATGAGCAAAACAGCACTACAGATAGGACCTTGTTTGCGGCAAAAAAATGTTCTTATGAACTGCAATCATCTGTTGGAGCCATGAGCCCATTTCTGTGCAAATCAGCTTATTGTTGTGAAGTTGTGCCAGCTCTGATCAAACCACAAAGGGATTATTAAATATTATAAAAAGTTTTAGTGAATTTCTGCATCCCTCTTTACTGTGCTCCCAGCTTCCCAGGTTCTAAATGTTAAAAGCCAGCCACAGGTCAGATCCAGTAGCTCTAAACTACTTTGGCAGTTCTTTTGGAGCAGATGCGGAGCAGTGAGGCTTAGGGAAGAGAAGGAGTACTATTGTAAACTTGCACAAACAAAAATGTTCTTGCTTTTGATTTCTAGCACAGTTTACAACAATTTTCCCCTCTCCCTTTGTTTGAGTTCTGCATTTGGGAACGTTACACATTTTTCTGACTGAACTAGAAAATAGAAATATGCCTGTGCCTGCACCCAAATCTGGGGCCAAGCAGACTGTGAGTCTTGGCTGATTGAAGTATAAATCCCAGTGTCTGGAAAATCCAGATCTAAATACAGCCCTAAAGACCTGCCAGTGCAGGATTCATAGCACCAGAGTGCTGTGGGGGGTGGGAGAAAAAATACCGTTCTTGTTTCCATAGTTGCTAAAAACTAATGGAAAATGCTGTAGAAAGAATTTTAAAAAACCTCAGACTATGGTCTTACTAAGGTATTTCCTGAATCTATAGTGAAACAAAATAGTTTAAAGCTTAATCTGTCAGCCGCCTTGTGCTGGCAGGACAGGGAAGACAGCAAAGTAAATCCATATGCTTAGTATTTGTAATGAACAAGCAGGGATACAAAAAGATGTGGTGACCACTCACTGACTTGCTATCCTGCATGCCTCTTGCTGTCTTTTTTACATATCAAGAAGATACATTAGTGTGTTTTCTATTTGCATAACCTATTGTGGCAAGACAGCACCCTCTATGCACACGCTTACCTCCTGTTAGTGCTAGTGTTATATACTATAGCATCTCATGCATTTCAGTTATGCGGTTATGTAGTGCCTTGCTTGGGCAGTATATTTAGCAAATTGTGTAGTCGAATGATTATGTTAGACTGAATGCTTGACGTCTAGTACACAAATAATTATGACACTAAACTTACTATGTACGAGCTGGAGCCATAGCTGATTTCAGTGACAGATGGAAAACTCCACTGAACCTTTTATTGGCCATATGCCATTTCTGAGTGTTGGCCAACAACAAGATTTGTTGCTAATATATAATGATTTAAACAGTAAAAAGAGCATCTGCACTTTGATTTTTGGTGCCTTTACTACAGGTTTTCCTGGAGATTTTGAATATCTACTGCCGCTTTCTAATGCAAAGCTGTCACTTCTAGTCTGTGAGAAGAGACTTTATCTTCCCTGCACTATCTGTGGTAGAATTTTATATTTTGATACTTACAACTAAAGCTCTACTCTGCCTTTTATTGCATTATTAAATTGACAGCATAAAAATCTTCCTGCAACATGGGGCTGGCAATGGCTTGTAAGAAGCTGGCTCTGTGGTGTAGTACTGCAACCGAGCTTTTTTTAGGCTGTCAGTAAGTCTTATGTTTTATGGCCTGCCTGAGGACTGGGAGACCAGCATTCCTCCAGCTGTTCAGAGAAGACAACTTTCAAAGCATAGTTCATTGAGAGGAACCGCATGTGTTGTTCATCATATCACCAGGACAGTGTTGGCAAATGTGAGTATGTGACTATAAACTGCAATCGTTATCTATGCAGAACATGTCATAGTGTTTCTACTACTGCTGGCAGAGCAGAAAACTTGCTGCCATGCAACGGTTTGACCTTCATTCCTCCTAAAGAGGGTTTCAATGCGTTGTCCTTTGTCAATCTGCTCACTCTGATATCCATCCAGAGAAAAACAAGATTGGAATCTGGATAGCAGAACCATTCTGGCCCTGGGCCCAGCAGCAAAGAGCATGGTAAGGGAGGTACATGACAAGGAAGGGCATTCCAATAGAACTTCATATATATAGACATATTTTGGGAAAAGGAACACATCGTTTAATAAAATTTGTATTATGCAAGCTTGCATACAAATAAAACTGGCTAAACAGTTGACTGTCCCGGGCAGCATCAATCTGCACTGCATTGAGAAGTACTCTAGAGGTTTCTAGGATGTGTTTGACTGATCCTGTTGGTCAGATAACAGTCATCATGTTACTTCTGTGCCAAGGGAGCCATGAAGTGGTCATTGCATAAAGTGTTTTTATTGCAGAAAGTACGCAGGTAGAGAAGAGAGTGGTTAATAACTGTATGCTTCTTGCATCTCCTTGGGAATGGGTATGAAATGAGATTAACGTTGCTCTCCCCTTTCTGTGACAGCTCATATGGGGAGACTTACAAGGACTCATCTGGATGTCTACAACCATGGTTTGGTTCCTGACACGGGACATGCTGTGGGTTGGACTGGCTTGCACAGGGTAGCCTTGGTGTGCACGAGGCCGGTATTTCACATCAGCTGTCTGTGGCTGAGTTCTGCTCCGCACGGCTGGACTGGCTCTGGGTCTCAAGCCTGGTTGCTAATGTTCTGGTTTGGTGCCATCTGTAGTGCTAATATGCTCCTGCGTTGTACCAAAGACTACCTTTCTCATCTGTGTAGGTGTATTGCTGTCTGTTGCTAGAGCAGTTGTTCCCAGTAGGGTAAGCAAAGGGATTTATCCATGCAGAGCCTAAAACATTAATTTATTTCTTCACCCAATAGAAAAAAGTAAGCAAAGAAAGGGCCTCTTTGCATTTACTGCATCTTTGACCTTTCTTTGTGGTGTTTGCATGCCAGCTGACTCCAGCTCGTGCAGGTTGGATTGGTTGCTGACTGCTGCGTGCTCTGAAAGTGTCAGTGTGTTGGCCTTGCTCATCCCTTCCTTTAACAGACAAATGTTTTGTTATGTTTGTTTGTTTATTTATCTTGTATCTCTTCCTTTAGCTTTGGAAAAGCAGCCATGTAACTGCTGGCTGCAGGCAGGTTGTTTCTTCACAGCTAATAGCCTGTCTGTTGTAGTTGGAGTGTTTGTTGGGATGCTTCTTATCTAGGTCATAGTTTTTCTTTCCTGTCAGATTCCTCCTACACCCCTCTTTGATCTTACCTACAGCAAGCTATCTGTCTCAAACAGTCGAGCAGAGCTATGCAAAATATTTGTAAAGTGATATAGATATTTCCCACTTTGTCATGTCTAGTAGAGCATTGGACCCATGTGATACCCGTATCAGTCATAGGGATAGAAAACACTGTAATTTTTATTTGTATTGGAATTGAGAAGTAAAAGATAGATCTAATTCTGAGAGAGGTTTATAGCTGGCTGTGGTATCAATCGGAAATGGTACCTACTGGGGAATAATTTTCCCGGTGATGTGGATGCCCTTAGTATATCATCTGTGAGTTGCATACTCTTTCATCCTTTGCATGTTTTTATGTTGCACAACTAGTGCATGACAGCTTGTGCATCTGTACAACACAGGCCAACCACCCTCTTCTGTTTCTGACTATGTTTTTCCACATTTTTGGTGCCACCGTCCTCTGTCTGATGATAAATCAAGCTGAGTCTAGTACATATGTAGAACAGCTCGCCTCTTCTTTGCTGGTTGGGTTTTGTGTTTTTTTTTTGTTTGTTTTGTTTTGTTTTGTGATCCTTTTTCCAGGGTTGAGAGAATCTCTTATCCAGGTGTTTGTGGTCAGGTGCAAACTGTTGATCAGAGAGCACTTGTGCTTTCCTTATGTTGTACAACTCCCTAATGCCCATTAATGCCACTGACTGCATCATCTGCCCTCTTTGTAGCATTTGCTGGCATCAGTGTATGTTGGTCTAAAAACTAGTTAAAGGAGGTAGTATCCTTTGCTAGAAGGAAACACATACCAGCTTATATTTTGAGAGTTTAAAAGGTACAGCTATTTTCAGATAACTTACGTCCGCGTAGATTATCCAAAACTAAGGGGAAAAAAGCGATATTTTAAAAGCCGTTGGGAAGATTAGTGAAGGTTGTTTCCTCCTCTCCCCAAGTCTTTGTCATGTACTACCCATTGATGTTTATAGGCAGTTGTGTATGCAGTCAAACAGGAAAGAATCAGATAATGGAAAATGATTGTGGAAGCAATAAAACTCTACAGTTTCCTTTTTTCTCGATAAATTTGTTTACTACTGTGAGTAGAGTTTAGCCATGGTTAGCAATGTCTCCTCATGATGTTATTGCATAGCAAGACCAGTGATTTACAAGTTCAAGATAAGGGTCCTTGACACCATCATTGCAGTGTATGAAGCAATTAAAAATGTGATGATTCTTGAGATGACATGTACAAAAATGAAAGCACTTTGCTAGAAAGCAGGACTTGCTGGTGTCAGCTAATGATTAGTATTCGTTGTCTTAAAGGCCCAAGGTTATTTCAGTCTTGTCTTTTTCAACGCAGCAAGCTCTCAGTGTGATGGGCACGACTCATGCGTGGCTGAGTGCTGTGGCTGCAATATCTGTTCAGCTGGTAGGCATGCAGAATGCATGTGTTAAGATCTTCAGCCAGATCTTGTTGAGTAGTTGTGCCAAGCATGTCTTTAAAATCCAGCGGTGGAAGTAGAGACTTGCAACAGGTAAAGCAACTGTGTATGGTGAATGTTTTTGTAGCCATAATTAGTGTACTTTGACTTTCATAAGATGGAAAGAGTTTTCTGTATTGAAGATTTGCAATGACTTGGAGGGGGAGAGATAATAATTCATACTAGTTCTTGTGACTCTTCTACATCCACTGTGATTTCTAGGATTTGTGCTATTAGCAGCCTTCACCTGGCAAATGACCAGGGGAAAGCGGGTCTCTGGGGCGGCACTGTGTCGTGGCTCTTTGGTGTTTGCTCCGGGCACACGTGTATAATCTTGTTTGCTCCTGAGCAGGTTTGTTTTCTCCTTGCCTTTCGGCAGCTCACCCTACTGTTTCTGTGTATGTTTTGTTATATGTCTGCTACACAGATATGTGCTGTGTAAGTCTGTACCTGTGTGCAGGTGGATACTTCACAACTATTTGGAGGCAGCGACCATGCAAAGCACAGAGAGCAGTGTGATAAACAAATGCGCCATTGCTGGATGGGACCCACGAGCATGGTTAGTTGGCTCTGCTAATGGCAGGCTGGATGAGTTCAGCAATTCCCTCCCATATCCGTGGCCTTTAAAATGAGGACAGTGTCAATGTTCTGTGTAGGGGTAAAAAATTGTAATGTCTAAAGATAAGTGTTACTTGAGAAGCAATTTTCTTGATTATACCGTACATGGCAAACAAAACAGGAGCAAATGATCAAGTGTTTTCTAATAGCTTTGACAGGAGGTGGCATCTGTTGAAGTCCAGGTGGATTTATTAGTGGAGTAACCCTGTCTCCCTAGAGCTTGCTGCTGTCACATGCTGCCTCATTCTGCGTTCCCTACTGGAGTGCATATAAGTGCAGTTTGCAAATGATGTTTAATTATTATTAACAGTTTTAAGGAAAAAAATTAAGTTCTTAGTTCCATACCAGTGTTGATGATAGATACACCTATATAGATATGGACACTTATATATGTACATTTTCATAGAGATACAATATACATAGTGGACAAAAAAGATAATCAGATGATCAGATTAATGCATTCGACTATTTTACTTTGATTTTCTTCTCCTGCACTGAATTTGATATGCTATATAATTAAAATATTTCAGGAGAGAAAATTTTTCAAACCAAATCCTGGTGACCTTTAGTTCCTAATCTCAAAGCTGCCAATAGAGATCCAGATGCTTGGGAGCTGTATCCAACTGCAGACAAATCTCAGGTGCAAGCAGGGTGGTTATTAATCAGCAGCTGTACTTATGAACATTTGTAGTTATTCCATTTTTTTGCCTAAGTAGTAAAAAGCCCAGACTTTTTAACCACATTGGATTAATAGACAGCAAAGCATTTTTTTTTTTTTTTGAGTTTGGACAATCATGTGGTTTATAAGCTGACCAGTGTGGGAATACTGCTATTCTGTGTTGTGTGGATCTTACACTACATGTGTATATCAGACTGTGACATTATGAGAACATCGACCTTTAACTGAAGGGATACGTCCTGCACGTTTGCAGCAGAAAGAACCATGCTCTGATGTTGCATCAAGTTCTGGAGGGACGTAACCTACTCTGTTAATAAAATACTTACGTTTCTATGTCATTGAGGATCTAGCAATTTATCTATGTATGTAAATGACACTTACTCCCATAATACTCTGTTTGAAAGAGAAACAATCACAGCCATATACTTTTAAATATTTTGTTCTTGGGTAACCAGCTTGTTTGAATAGACAGTAAGGTTGCGCATGTAAAAGAGATTATGTTAATCTGAGGTTTCTGTTTGCTCCAGGTATAGTATATCTCTACCATTGCATACCCAGATATGCAGTGAGGACATTTGGGGTATTTAAGAGCTCTCAGAAAGCGAATGTTCCATCACAGCTAATGTTCTCCTCCTGCTGGTAACAATACCTCAGGATATCAAAATGAATGGCAGAAATGAAAGCAAAGCAGCATTTATTTGACCAATGGTGTTAAGCATCAATGTGAAATAAATTAGAACTTGTGTCTGCTTAAGACTTTTCTTTATATTTTTGATTTGTACAATTTTTTTGATCCCTTTCCTCTGTTGACCTGGAAAGCACTGGTTATTTATTAGCATAATATGATTACATACCTAACTGCAGGGTTTAAGATGAAAATTGAAACCTTGCAATAATTTGGCTAAAAACTACTAGAGCATTGAGCCAGCTGTCAAAATTTTAAGAGAAAACATATTAAGCAAAAACAAGCTGTAGCTGTTTAACTGATATCTAAACACAGTCAGCATAGCTACCTGGGTAGCTATGGCTGGCTTAATTTGCTGGCTACAGATGTGAGTTATTAGTAAAATGCAATTTAGTGACAGCTTACACACTGTGGGCCATGGACTCTTCTCAGTCCACATATGCAGCTTGTATTATAGCCAAATTAGATGCATTCTCTCTTTCCCACTGTCCCTCCCTCTCTCTCATACACTCTCACTCTCTATGCCGTACAATCTGTATTTGTAACTTAGATGGACCAGTGCTTTGTTAATTACATGTCCAGGAGAGCATCACTTGCTATCATCTTATGGATTCCTTATAGAGGTAAGTGGCTAAGAACTGATTAAAGGCTCATGGCACACATAGCAGCATCAGTGACTGTACTTTGTTTAAATGGATGGGCTTTACCTTTGGAAAAAAAACCCATTCTGTTTTTGATGTGGATGACTAAGTGTTGCTAATTCCTAGTTAGCCAGCACAATGGATAAATTGCAGAACTTGCCTAGTACCCTTTCTGGGTCCTAATGTAATTGATTTTTAAGGCAGAAGCAGTCAGTAGTATTGGTAGGTAATTCTTTTGCTTTATTTGCATTCCTTTTCCCTTGTAATGTAAGTTGTAATAGTTGAATGGCTGCTGATATCTATCAAAAATGTATTCTCAGAATCTTGCTTTGAAAGTGTGTGCAGCCTTGGTGAGTTGCACAGTACAGAATTATCTTAGTTGGCTTCTGTTGCCTGCAGAATGTGTGTCTTATGTAAATATTTACAGTAGACATATGGACAAGTTTCCTTCTTTTGTAAAGTTGAACAAAATGCCAAAGTGTGCTTAGTTACCCGCATAGTACTGTGTATGTTTGAGGAAACAGTCTCACTCTTTTACAAGCTCTTACCTGAGTTTGAAAAACCCTGAACTGCTGTGTGTTCCGGGAGACTAGAATATCTAACCAGGGAAAAATAGCTCTAAAGCTTTTGTGTTGTGTGTGGTGGTTTTAGTTTTGTGGGTGTTTGTTTGTTTGTTTTTTAAATTATGTTTGTCTTTTTTTTTATTAAATGGAAAACCCATACATTCTTTGTATTGGGTTTAGTAACCAGCAATGTAAATGCTGGTCTGTTTTCTGCATGTTTCGAATTGTCCCTCTGAAGTGCTACATACTGACTGCTATAAACACATGGTAGTGTATTTAGAAGCACTTAACTGTATTTTGTTTCAAAACACCAGCTGGATCGACAATGTTTCATAAACATCTTTGTGGTTTTTCTCAAATAATCTCTAATACTGTATCAAATGTTTTAATATTTGGAAATTAATTCTGAACTGGACAGAAAGTCTTGTAGCAATAGAGCATAAACATCTTTTTTCTGCTGCACCTTTCTTTTTAAGGTCTTGATATAACACTGTTTTAATGTGATGTGGAGAAAACAGCACTAAAGCCTGTTAAATGATTCATTTGCATCCTCTGAAACCCAGAGTTGAGAGAATGAGGAGGGCAAAAGGCAGGAAACGAGATTAGCTATCAGTGGCTAAGCAGTCTAGGGAACTAGTTGTTCTCACTGCTGGTGTGCATTTCTGAAACCAGCTCCGATGGCTTTACCCCCTCCAGACAGTGTGGAATTGGAGGTGGTTTCAAACAACAAATGTGGATTCAGGTGTTAACTGTGAGATTATAATCCTAGAGCTCAGGGATGATATAGATCATGTTTTCACTTCATTCCACCATTAATGTGTAGTGATATATCTTATGTCTGAATAAGTGACTGAGCCTTGCCTTTATTTCTGCATAAAAGAGCACTTGTACTATTCAAACCTAAATTTGGTTTCATCTTGGTTCTGGTTGAGATTATACTACAGGCTGTTTTGTTTAGAGATTTTTAAAACAGGCCTGAATCCTGCAATGTGATAGGAGTTGGGGACTGAGCTCGTTCAGAGCTTTGCAAGGAACTCTGAAGCTGTATGTTGCACAGCCAGGTCCATATTTTGTGTATTTCTTAGTCATGTTAAAATGCATTTTCTATTAGGATTTCTTGCCTATGCATATGCATCTGCATTTCTTGTTTCTAAATTATCCCACATCAAAGAGAGAGATTTGCCTATATATAGTTTTATATATATATATTTAGATATGTATTTAACGAAAATGGCCTTTATTTGATGGTGACTTCTGAATATAAAGATTTATTACATTCTTAAAAGGATCATATAATCCCTTATCTTTAGCTTATTTTAGAACTGTTGTATTCAGTTGTGCTTTTTCTGGGTTTCTTCATCTTGTCTGTGGCTGGAAGTCCAAGAATCTCATATTTTCATCGCTTCTGTATTTTCCATTCAAGATCAGTGAAAGTGGGCTCCTTGAGTGGTGGGTTGATGCCAGATGCTTCAGTTATTGTCCAAGGTATGTTGTGTTGACAGCGATCGTGCCCGAGCATTGTCAGGGTTGAAGCTGAGCCTCATCGTGCTTAGCTTGGCCCCTCTGTTGTGGTTTTTGGCTTGGTGATTTTTGGCTTGATTTGTTTTGTTTTGTTTTCTTCCCCTTATTCCAGAGAGGATCTGTATTTGTTGAGCCTTTTGCTCAGCTTTTGTTAATCTCTACTGAAGTCTTGAGATGGATGGGGGCTATTTAAACTCAAGTCCTGGGAGTTGAGAGTCACTGTGGTGACTGTTTTCTGGTGACTCTCCTTGACGACTTAAGACTTTTATTGCCCTGTCAGGAAGATGGTACGGGCTTTCACTGCATTTGCAGTTTTAATAAGCAAGACTTTCTTGGAGGATGTTTCTGGCATGGGAAAAAGTTTTGTCTTTAGAAGACAAAACTTCCTTTTCCTAGGAAGTTTGCATTTGTTCCGCTGAACCACCTGATACTCTGCCATGGTAGGTAGCCAAAAGACCCCTACTGCCTTTCTTGTATATCATGTTCTTTCTTCCACCCGCCTTCAAGCCTCTTTTCTGGCAGAGGATTTTGCTTAGCTTTTAACAAGATAGTCTTAATTAAGTTGCCTGCAATTTCACCAGCAGTGAGAAAAGTCTTAAAAACATTGATTTAAAGTTTTACTAATTAGTTTGCTGCAAACAATTTCTTACCAAGATAACTTCTTTCTGGATTTATTTGACTAGTGTACAATCAATTGCTGAGGTGCTATGTAATTAGCAAGAACTAAACTAAGTATATCAAGCTTATGCTAGACTGTCAAGTACTTTGTGAAAATGAATTCAGATAGACAAGGGGAAAACATTTCCTGAGAGGTGTGGAAAATAAAGATGGAAAGTTTTCCATATGTCCCCAGCAGTAATCCTCTTCCATGTCTAAGGCGGCAACCTTGGAAGATGTTTAAGTCCTTTTACTAATGGCAGACTTGCACGTTATGGCCTTGGACTAAATCTCATCCTCTCATCCAAGCTGCTTCTTGGACCCTAAATTTCCCTGATTTTTTTTTTTTAATACATCTCTTTCTTGGGGTGGCTGGATTCATTCTCCCTCTGTGGCCTGAAGTGCGCACTACTGAGTCATCAAACCCATTGCTGTTCGCTGACACAAGGCTGACTGCTGTGGCTTCTGTGTGCCCAAACAAACAGCTGCAGCAATTTAGATGTCATTGCCCTGCAGTGATTTGCTATTACCCCTCTGCCAGATGTTGCTTTCCTGCAGCAGAGCTGGTGTAAAGGTATGCAGCCACTCCGTTTTGCAATCCAGCACCTTAGAACAATTCACTTTCAGATCAAACTAATTCACGTCCATGTGTTTCACACAGGGGTGTACGTGGTGTTCTGTGAACTATAGTGTAAAGACAAAGGGTTGGAACAGCGAGGTCCACCTTAAAGCAGCTCCAACCCATACCAAATAAGATGGTGCTGTGTGGCTGCAGAGAAACAGGATCACTACATAATAAGGCGCTTGGGAGTTACTGGTAGTACAGCTGTGCTGCTTCAGATACTTGCAAGGTCATTTAGCGCTTTGGGTACCCAAAGAAAGCACATCTTTGCATTGCAGTCAAATTATAGTCCTTTCTGCATCATATTCAAAGGATACTTCCAGAAACGAACACTAAGTGCATGACTGACAAAATCCTGGCTCCCAGGAGCTTGTTGAGTTAACAGCAATCTCAGCCCCCATCCAGTGTGCATTGTGTGGTCCCTTGGCTTCTCTTACCTGGCAGGATTTGAGATTCACAAGAATTCCCCCATTTCTGGACCTTGTGAAAGCAGGATTCCTGCTGTTTTCAATACCTTACTCATTCATAAAAAGTGGACCTGGCAGGGAGATTCGAAGTATGGTGGGAAATGCATGCATGTGTCTGTGATTAAAACAGACTCTGTATTCTGGAAGTCATCCAGCCAGCAGGCTAGGATCTGGTGAAGTTTGTAATTCCCTTCCTGCAGCTCTGCACTCCCCCTCCAACAGCAGTCTGCCCACATGGCCAGGCTGCATCCTAAACTAGTACAACTCAAAACGTAGCGGCTGAATGAAGGTAGGGTTGTGCAGCATTATTTTTCAAGCCTGGAACCTTTTACAATGCTTTCAAGAGAGAGAGTTTCATAATTCAAGTCGTTTTTCAAGGCAAAGGCTGCTTACCCCATGGGCTGTGTGTGGTCTACCAGGGTAATTAATCTGGCCAGCTTCCCAGGATAATTTGGAAGAAGTCCGTTGGCAAAAAAAGTGGTTCTTTAGCTGAGGTAGCCTGCTCCTAGCTATCTCCTTTCTGCTGTCCTTCCCCCTTATCGTGTTATTGTGGGTGAGCAGTATATTTGTTTGTGACGGGTCAGGGAAGGCTAAAGCATGTGGCCCTGCATTTAATTAGTGTCATGTAATGGCTGGGCAAAACTGGACTGGGTTAGTCAGGAGACTTCTGATGTTCTGACTACTTGCAAACAATGGGGCTTAAACAGGATGTGCACCAAATCTTCACTGCTCTTCCAAAATCGCAGGAAAACAGTGAAAACATAACTGGGGTAAATGCATTTTGTTTGCCAATGAGGAGCAAGAAATTTATTCAGATGAGTGCTGTTTACCTGCACAGGATGTGTGTTTTCTGTAACAGCAAAGCATCTGCTCCTCAGGCATGCAGAAACACCTTCCAGGTGTGGGCAGAATCTAAGCCTGACCCAGCGGTGTCTTCCCACGGTATCTGTGCTGGTGTTTCCCTAGGTGTGGCAGTTTGCAAACCAAAGAATATCTTTACTTTAGCCCCTTAATTTTCTAGACTGTCTAGACAACAAAGACCTTCCTGCTTGGGAAAGGTGTTAAGCTACTTGTCTCTCAGGAGCCAGAAAGGTGAGCTGGTGTAGGAGCAGTACAGATGATGTATTGTGATGTGGTATGTGTTGCAGTAGTGGGAGTCCAAGGAAGGTCTATTCCCTCTTTTTCACTCCAGTTCTTGATATCATCAAATATTCAGTGCAGTTTCTTCCTGTGTGCAGATGAGAGCACAGGTTCTTTGATTGTGCTGAGATTTCATGCTTCCCCATGTGTGGGTGTTCTGTTTTCTGAAAATTCTGGAAAATAATAAACACTTGAGTTGGACAAAACAAACTCAAGCAAAGCAGTTGTGTCTACTGTATCAATAGAAAGGGAATTGTGCAGCTAAGGAAGAAGTCACACTTAATTAGAGATCTGGTCTTAAATTACTTGTTCCTAACTGTCATGAAGTTCTGCAAACTCCCTCTCTCTCTCTAAATGGCCTGAAGTGGAGGCTACAGCCAGCTTGTGTGTTTTGAAGACTGGGTCACAAATCTGTAATGTTGGCTGGCTTAACCCATCTGATTCCTGTCCCCCCCATACCTGGATGAAATGATGCCTTGTCCTTGTTTCAGCCCAAGCCACTGGCTACCAGAGTCTTAGGGGACAGTTTGCAGTTGGCATCTGCTTTGTTCTCTCTAGAGGCATATGGCTGTGATCCTAAAGCTGCCAGATTCCTCTGTGCAGGTGCTGAGTTGTGCAGACCCCTTGCATGTGTCCTAAGTGAAGTCTCCCTCCGTGTGTGTAGCAGAGCCTCCCCTCCTTCCTCTGGATGCCCTCTCACTGGCTTGCCTGCTGCTAGTTACGGGCTGTTCAGATCATGCGAATCTAGTTAATTACTTATTCAGAATTAAAGTGGTTATAATTTGATTGAGTTCCCTTCGCAAGTACGTTAATACTTTACTTTTGATTGAGAGTGTTTGCAGAGGGGCTCTGTTTAATGATTCAATTTTGAAAGCTAATTCAGGTTAATATTCTCCAGCATGTGTTGTTCCTCCCTTCCTGTCCTGTGTACTTGCTCAGGATTTTAATTCTTGCAATACGGAATAAGCCTGAAATCATGAACCTTAGTTGGGGATAGCAAAAGCAAAAAAGGCTGAAGAGAGTAGTGAGAAAATGGTTTTGCTAACCCCATATTCACCTCCTGATATTGGATAAATTGCATGTCTGTGGACCCATCTGGCACTGCAGGGGAGTAATATCCTTTATGACAAAGACATTTTACTTAAGGTTTTCTTCCAGCTCTGGTCCAGAAGGGGGAAATTGATTTAGCCTGTGATGTTAGAAACCAAAATCAAGGAGTGTTGAGACAGAGGGCAAGCTGCACTGTGACACCTTCTGTGCATTCAGACTAGAAACAGGATCCTTTCCCTATTGCAGTGATCTCTTCACATCTGTTGCTCCCTTCTTACTCAGACACATGCGAAGTCACATGTGGTGTGCTGACAGCACCGCAACTGTTCTCCTGGAATCAAAGGACTCCTCATATGAGCTCCTCTGCTCTTGCTGTAAATGCCAGCCCACAGGGGACAAAGCTCTGGACTGATTTCATCCCAAGAGGAAGCCTTTAGAAGAAAAAGGTTTTTGCTGGGAGTGTTTGGGAACAGTATCCTAAGGGGAAACAATTTTTTTTTTCTTCTGTGGATGCATGCCAGTCTGACTTGCTTTTGTAGCTGGCAGCAGTTTCTATAAAGCTGGTATTTCTGAGTGAAAGGACAAGGACCTTTGTGAAGTTTGTTTTACACGCTTTGCCTCACATGGGGAAGTGGGACACAGTAACTAGATTGTGCCTGTTGTATATCTGATGTGTAAAATGATAACAGCTTGTTCATAAAGTACCAGAGGCTATAGTCTATTCCTAACTAGAAGATTAAGGCTTAAAGATACTAGGTTTTGAGGTTGCACTCAGTGGTTATTCCTTTGAGAGACACCTGTGTGTTACAGCATTTGTGAATACTGCGTAGCTCCCTGGCCAACAACTTCTCTTTTCCTCTGATTTGGTGGTTGGAAGCTGCCTGTGGAGCAGGAGGGCTGCACAGCCAATGACCATGTCTGAACTGAACTTCTAGATGATGGGTCTTGCTTTAATTTCTTTTTTGCTCATTTGGTTTATGTAACTCACGTGGTTTCTTCTCTCCAGTAACCAACAGCCACAGTGTTCATTACAGTTGTGCATCAGCCCTTCTTTCTGGGGAGTCGTAGGCCTGCCAAACCTAGTCCAAAACTCTGGCAGAAAGATGTTTTCCTGGGGTAAGTGCTTCATATGAACAAAAATGTCTTGCCAAATTAGGTCGATTAGGGACATTGTCTTGGAAGAAAATCAGAAAAAATTCTGGTGATGTCATTCCCATTTCACCTTTTGGGAATTGAGAGTTATTTTCTTTGGTGTGGGTTTTTTTTTTTTCTGTTGCTGGTGCTCTCTCTTTTTTTTTTCTGCCCCCTTCCATCTTCTAAATTGGAAGCAGCTTTTCATTTTAAAGCTTTTTTTTGTGCATGTACGGCATATAACTGAAGTGAAAAACAGACATTTATATTGAGTTGTAATAATTTTACGGGAAACTGTTCCATAAATTTCCATTCAGTTTTGGCAGAAAGCTGAAGGTTTGAAACCTCAGAACGTTTCATGAAACCAAACCTCTGTTCTTCACACAGCTTTCATGCTTGTCCCCGCAGTGGCTTCCACCTAGATCATTTGCAGAGCAGCAAAGGCTTCAGCCTAGTGTGAAGTGTCTGGTCCTCTCCATGTGAACACCTGTATTTTCACTTGTGTGATGCTGAAGTTTGGCAGTGACGGTTAGCTGATAATACGATCTTGTTGCTTGCTGATGACTCTGTCAAAATTATTGACTGTCATGCTTGGAGGATGAATGAAGTATTTAGTGATTATTTTGAGCAATCATGTGAAATGAAGTTTGAGGAATCCCTAATCTCGATGATATAGGCTCATTCAAATCAACTGTCAGTGCAGTGCTACAAGCGCACCACAGGAGAACTCATCTAAAAGAGGAACTGAAGTTGAGTTTCTGTACTATTAAAGTCTGTGAAATTTTATCTCTTGAAGCTTGGACTTAGCTTGTGAAAGTTATTTCACACGGTATGCAAGTGGAACTTGTTCCATGACTATTATGGAAGCTACATTGATGGGTATCTGTTAATACTCGTATTTCTCTCTTTCTATCTGAAAAAGAAATCTCACGTTCTTTTCTTCATGTGTTGTAGCTTCTCCCAAAACTTTTGGGGAACAAAATACACACAAAAGCAGACATGATTCTTCATGTCTACTGTTGCAAATGCTCCCCTGAAAAATCATAATGGGAAGGATGAAGATTGGTGCATTCATTACGAGAAGCAGCTTGCTAGCAGCAAAACATGATGTGGAACCTCCTCCTTCCTAAGGCTGATAGTTCACATGCAATTGCAGATATATACTCTCTGAGGGATTAAAAAAAAGAGTCTCAGAAGGCCAAGATACCCATTATGAAGCTATCAGGCTGGAAAGCTGCCATTTATTAGATTAATATGACCCTAGTCAATTTTTCAAAACATACATTATAAAAAGAACAATGCTTAGTGTTTTATGTTTTCAAGGTGCTTTCAGCCATTCATGAAATCATCCTCAGAGATACAAAAGATGTACTTAAGCAGTATTTGGAAAGCATGTAATTCAGGATTTATTTAGTCATTGTAGAAACCAGTAAGATTCCGGTTCTCAAACATTTTTAACTTTCTTCCTTTCTCCTTGCCCCCACTGTCGTCCTTATTGATGTGTAAACACAGTGGGAGGTGCCCAGGTGATCCACTGTTGCAGAGCCACTAGGGTAAGGTGGCAGGGCAGAGGGTCTTGTGGACTGGCTGGAAGAGAAAGGTGCCCTGCAGAAGAGGGATGTTGCAGGATGCTTGTCCTGAGTGTTGCTCCTCATCCAGCTTGGCCTAATTCCCCATCTCTGGGGGGGGGTTCTGGAGTGGCTTCCCATGCTTGCCTAAGCCAAAAGTACTCTGCTGTCACTCTTGCTTTAGATTCACTCAGTTTCTTCATTTTCCAGTTTTTCTTTCACTTAGGACTAAGGAGCAGGGAGAGGTGGTGGGGCAGGCAGCCACTCTGTCACATGAAGTCAGGAGGGACGCGGAGTGCCACCGAGCCAGGAGGTGCGTGGATGGAAAAAGCAGTAAAGGGGCTCGAGGTGGTGCCTTCCCCTCTGGATGTCCCTGTACTTCCTGCTGCCTTTCACCTTCTTGGCTGCTTCATCTCCTGGCTTGGCTCTGCTGCCTCCTTCCAGATACAGCCTGCGTCTGCTGCTTCTGTCGTGTCAACATAATGATTTGTGCTGAGAACAAAAATTGCATGTGAACTGTGCTTTGTCCATAGCCGTGCGAGTTGCAGGAGTGACCAGCAGGGAGCAGAGCTGTAGAGATGGGCTGACCTTCCATTGCACCTTCCATTGCAGCGCACAGGGGAATGAAAAATAACCAAACTACGTCAAATGACGTCTGGTACAAAATGCGCTTTGCTTTAACAATTGCCCTTATTTTGGCATTAATGGATTAGGAGAAAAACTGTCACAGTATTGGAATAGGAAGTTAAAGACCTGAAAAGTGGAAAAGGATGCTTCAAGTGACAATGATAAAGGGCATTCAGAGCCTTAACACAACTTTTAGACTGGTTGGTGAGTTGCTTCATTCTTTGTATTCTTTTCAGCTTATAAAATGATACAGAGATTAAAGATTATCGCACTCCTTTCTCACAGTTTTAGCCGTTTAATATAAACACTTTACAGATGAATCAGGGGTGTTGCTTTGCCTAAGAAAGTTGGCAACATGAGAAGTTTTTATGAATTTTTTCTTACATGTTTAGAATAGCAATAATCATGCAGTATTTCATCCTGTTTTAATGGTCTAGATGTTGCTGCCTAGAAATACAACCCCCTGGGAACATCTCACACTGCTAAATGTGTTTTCCTTCTATATCAGACCTTTCCTCTCTCCAGCCCTCTCCCCCCAGTTCTAAGGTTTTTCATTGAATGGAAAGTAATTTTTGAGACATTCAGTATTTTCTTTGACTAATGTAAAAATCATAAATACAGTCTTACAGTTTTGGTACAAGTGAAAATCAAATCACTGGAACAAAATAACATAAAAAATTCTTGCTTCAATACTCGTCAAGGGAGTTCAGTCATTGAACTATTCTTGCAAAATATTTAGACTTTTGATAAAACTACATTTCCCACAGAGAATGTAGTTCTGTCTCACTTTGGCTTTCTAAGACTAGTGCTAGCCAGCAGCAATCCTATTGACTTTGTCTAATATCTGGGGTACAGTATAAAGCAAAAACTTCAGTGTGTTTACATGTTTGTGCATTTCTAAGAATGATGCTTTATATAACTTCAGGGACCTTATCAGCAAGAAAGAATAGAGAAACTGAAGCAAATTTGTGCTACTGAGTGGAGTGATATATAGAACAACGACCACAAAATTACATATTGATAGCGTTGGCAAGTGCGATTTTTGGTTTTTTTATTATGCTTTTTTACTGGATTGTTGTTGTAGCCAAAATTCATGCTTTTATGCATCATGATAGTTGAAACCAGTTATTAATTTGGCACTCCGAGTGATAAGGAGAAAGAAAATTGATCTGTAATAGCAAAAATGAGCAGTCTTGGATCTTAGCTGGTGGTACTGTTTTTTTCTACCGCCGGTGTATGTTTCAGATTCCGGTCCATTCATTCTTTAAACTGATTTTTTATTGCTAGCATATCTTTATGCCTTCTTTTTCTTTTAATTTGAAGACTTAGAGCAATATTTTTACTGTCTATAAATGAGTGTTTCTTTCAAATATGCCCTGATGTAAAATGCTGAGGGTTAGCTTTGGCTTTTTTCTTTACCGACTGTATACTTTTTCTGACATGTTAGATTAACTTTCAGCCGCAGGCCAATCTGTCAAAGAAACAGGGAATGTCTCCTGCTATGACAGATTTGCCAGAGGCTGAGGTTTGAAACAAGCTGGGTATTGCTTCTTACACAAAAGTAATTTCTCCCTACTGAAGAGAGCTATCACTGAATCAGCTGAACAGAAGCCTCTGACTTGCATTAGTAGGTTCTGATCAGAAAATCTGCAACAGGCATTTTTTTTAATAAACTTATATGGCACAAAGGAGCTCTGGCAGTATAACTGTGGGAGAACTTTCAGCAATATAAGGTCAAAATAATTTCCTCAAGGATATCAGGAATCCAATATATATTTAAAAAACTTTCCCTGGTTGACTTCAGTATTGTTATCATGTCGGATGAATACACTGCTGCAAAGATAGACCCATAGGTCAGACTTTAACATACAGGCAGGACCTACGCTATCATCCTAGCATCTGCTCCAAAAATAACCACCCCACTCCTTAAACCTGACTCAATTTACTGTATGAGCTGAACGAAATTGTGCCCTCCGCACCCCAATTGTCCTGCCTTGCCTGTAGTGCTGAGGGGCTAGAAGATGCTGTGCATCCTGAGCTTCCCTTTGCAGCACAGCTTCTTCCAAGGGGGTATCAATAGCCAGCTCTCAAACCAAGTCCAGCTGTGTCACAAAGCCTGGGATTTTTGCAGAAATGGCTAAACAAGAATACCTATTACAGGCATCCCCTAAGAAGCAATCTAGACAATTGCACAACAGCTACACCGCTGCTGGGCAGCTTGCGGGGTGAAATGAAGTCGTGGTTCATGCAGTCGGGGCTCCTTTTGCAGCAGGCTGCTGTTTTCTTTCTTCAGGACTGGCTGGCAGAAGGTGTGTGACTATCACAGGGAGCCTTACGAGAGAAAAGGGAGGGTGAGGCCGGGAGCCCTCGCTGCCTTTTTGCCTTCCGTGATATGAGTGTTCGACACTGTGAGCAGCACACTGTATAAACTGGGAAAGTGTAGCAGCCTTTTGTTTTACCGCATTTTAGTACCTCTTACATGTGAGCCAGACTCTAGGATAGTATCAGAAGAATGTTTTATTGGGCTTGATGAAGGAATTAATAGTGTCCTCCTCAGGCGTGTGTCATAAAAAAGAACTGACTGAGACATGCATAATGGACCCCTTTTGGCATCGGAATAACTGAAGCTATGCCCATTTCCACAGACTAAGTTAAGTCAGTACAGCTGTATTAGGTTATGTCAACCAAGGATCTGGCCCAATTAAATTGCAATGATAAACCATGCTAATTTTAACACTTTCTCCAGAAATGCATGGCTCTACTGTTTTACCTACTGATCGCAAAGTTTGTAACTGCTGCTTCTAATTTAAATTCCCCTTTATAAAGAGGAATCCCTATTTGGATTTTAATTAAAAAAGCAGTATATATAATTGTAAATATTGTGAACAGTAAATACCTGGTGATATTAATTTATATTATTATAGTTCCCAGAGGTTCTGATTTCCCCTTACAGCCGCACAAAAACACAACGGTAGTTCAGAGGGCTGTGGGGAAGTAAGAATTATAGCTCAATACTATTTCTTTACTGAAGTCCTTGCTGCCAGGTAGAGTCCCTGGGTGCATTTTAAGAAGAAAACACTGTTCATCTGTTGACATGTGGTGGGCTTCTGAGGAATATGAAAGCCTAGAAGCTTGCAGGTTTAAAAGTTCAAGGAAGACCAAAAGCAGGTTTCACATCTACCTGAAGCTGCAGAGAATGAAGTGTCATGTGGGTCAGGGACCTCCTCCTGCTAGCTCCCCACATGAGCACCTGTGATGCCACTGGATGTCGTAGAAAAGCAGAAAAAGAGGATGTCTCTTGGCTTTTCTTCTTGAAGTGACCAAAATATAAGCAAGAGAATATTTGCATCCTGAAAGCTGTGTTCAGCTTTGGTACCTTGTGGTATTGCTGGTGATGTAAAAATACAGTGAATTGCAGGACAAAATAATGGGAGAGAGGAGACAGAAATGTTTTCTGGAAGATCATAGCAGGAGACTTTCTTTGACAGAATCATATAGGGCTGTTTTATTTTGGAAGTGTGCAGGGCTTTAGTGACAACTGTATAGGAATGTGTTTGTAAAAGAGATGTCAGGAAACACGTGGCGGCTTGTTTTAAGTATATGCCACTGAGGGAGGAGGGGCTTCACACTGGAATGGCTTTGAAGGCAGGTGACTTTGGGCACAGAACACCCCTAAAAAGTCCTAGAATGTGCAGGATTTCAGGATTTCCTTTGCTGTTTTTTTGGTTTTGGTTTTTACAGCTATTTTGTAAGTCCAGACAAAGATGACTGAATTTTAAAGCTTATTCAGAACAATTTTATTTTAATCTTAAACAATAAGAAAAAAATAATCTATAAGCGCATAAACAGTGAGGATCTGCTCCAGAATCTCTCAGGAAGGATGCTGAAGTTCTGGGTTCGACAGAACTGGGAGAGTTTTTCATCCAAAGTAACACTAATATTTTGTACTTCTTGGCATTTGTCCAATTTTGCTTTGGTGTAAGTTACTTCAGAGTAGGTGAAAAGTGGTCAAACTTCATGGATAATGAAATTAGGGAAGAGCTTTTCTAGCTACCTCTGATTCAGTAGAATAGTTACTTTAGACTAAGACCCAAAGGAGAAAATAAAGACAACCTTTCTGGGTTGCAGTTTTGCTGGGGAGTTCTAGTGCCATATCAGTCAGTTGTATCCTAGCCATACTATCAGTTTGGAAAAGATGGAATTTTAGAGTAGTTCACTAGATTGGGTTGATGGAGGGATTAACCTCTACCCCACATTTCATTCATTTGAGGCAATGCCTGATACTGTTTTATGGACCTCCGTCCATGTCCTACAAATTCCAGATTTATTTGCTTTATGGACATGGGGTGGCAGGTTACAGGTGCTATTTTTTGCTGGAAGTGGTGAAAATCAGTGTTAAAATGCTTTAATTTGGATCTTAATGCTACCTGCTTCAAAGGCAGTGCGGTATCAGAGGAGGTGGAAAAGGGAGACACAAAGGAAAGACTTCTCATAGAAATTTGTTTTCTAAAAATAAATGTTAAAGCACATTTAGCATCTGTGCAGTGGACTAGTGGAGGATTGCAGTGTGAGTCAAGAAGGACCGGGAGATCTGAGGCTCACAAGTCCTCCTGGTGGCTCCCTTGGGCTTAAAAAGTTGAGCCTAACAGTAAGAAGTTGACTGAAAGGAGTTGCCTCTTCTGGTAGGGACTATATAGGGCAGGCAAGGCTGAATTGCATGGGTGTTGTGAAAGCTCTAAGATGGCAGACCTCTTCTTTTTTTACACTGGGAAGGTCAAAAGAGAGGAATGGTCCAAAGATGGTCAAAAGAGGAAAAAATGCCTGTTGAGAATACAATGAGGTAAAAAAACACACCCAAAACAAGGAGAGAGACAGCAAAGAATGGAGTAAATTTTGGCTTCAGTTATTTTTGCTCCCTTTCTTGAAGGTGGAACACAGAGGAGAAAGCTCCTCACCTGCCTAGGAGGGGCTATGAAATCGTGAACCAGCCGGGGTCTCGGTCTGGGCCCCTGAACAGAAAGGTATAAAGGAAAAGTGTGCACAGTAGGATTCTTCAAGTGAGGTGCTCCATGCTGGAAGTGGAGAAAAGCAGAAAGGTTAATGTGGCCCTTTCACAAAGAAGACGTGTGCAGAATAGTAAGTTGATGTGGAACAAATTAGCTGCAAAAGGCAGGGCATGGGAGATGCTGAGCCCTGGGCTCTAGCACAAGTTGAGGGCAGTGCTTCTAAAGAGCCAACTTGCAATTCAGAGGTCCTCAACACAAAGAACCTTTTTGCTGCTTGCTGGGCTGATCTATACCACCCTGCTTTCCAGCATCCAGGTGTAGAATAGATGTCTAAAACGGCTATTGTAGCCATCAGGTTTACCAAAAGAGAAGAAAACTCACTCTTTCTTCCTTCATCCCATCTACAGGAGAGCTGGTGAAAGATTTCCCATTTGTCCTGAGGTGGTACGGTAGTGCCTTAAGGCAGCTAAAATTTTTAGCCCACTGCCAGTATATATGTGCCTGCAGTCAGAGCTGAGCAGTACAAGCCAGCTTGCTGACAAACACCAACCCAGAAATTGTACTGTATGTCATAGATTCTTACTATTAAAAAAATCCAGCAGAGAGCTGGGAGGAGAAATAAGAACAAAACTACCCGAATTAAACGTAGAGATTAAAACCTTGATGCAGAATGCATACTGTGAAAATGTCACCAGCCGTGTAAAACTGCAAACTCGATAGGTCTCACAACCTCCCTTGTTTGTATTGCCCCAATTCTCTGCAGTTTTAATAACTGCATGCAGAAGAGCGTTCATAGTTACCATTACGGTTATACTGCTGCCAGAGCAGGAGAGATGCAGCTGTGAATCTCTCCTGTTCATCCTGCTGCAGTTTATCTCCAAATGGCCTTTAAATCTGTAGACTTAGTCGCCATCAGAATTAATCAACAGATAAGTTATACTAACATAGTTTAGACTAAACTCTTTGTGGTGACTTGTGCTTTACAAATAATTAGTTACTTGTGGCAAATATTGATTGCTGTTGGGTGAACAAGGCACCTGATGTCTGCTTGTGGACTAGAAGGCACCTTACTCTGCAGACGTTCAGTGTGGCTGCACCACGTATGTGCACATTCCAGCACATGATGGTGATACCATCATGATTTTATTCTCCTGAATGTCCCTGGGACCACAGCCTTAGCTCTTCAAAGAGGCTGAGTGGAAAAGGTTGCAAACATCAATAAGCAGACGTTGATGGGGGGGCTTTTGTGCTTGTTCTGCCCACCGCCCTCACCGGCATGCTGTGGAGCGTTAGGAGACTAAATTACACTTTTGAAAAATAAATGAACAAAGTAAATGATGTGCTGTGATACCCTTGACTGGGCTTTTTAATAGTGTTTGTTTGCTTACTTGCTAATTTGCAAGGTCTGGTAATTTGCGATCAGCCTCCCAGTCGTTAGCGTGAATTAGTGCGGTTCTATTATATCAGAGGGACAAGCAAGTCAATAAGAAAGAGAAGCATCCCACATTAGTGAAGCTATAGGAAAATGGCTTGAATGTCTTTGCACTGTTTAGTGCGGTACTTTTCTCAAAACTATTTCATATCAGATTAGTTCTTAGTTCGTTCCCTTGCATGTAAATAACTGTCCAAAAAAGAAAAGTCTTTCCTAGTCTTTAGTGAAGGTGATCTCTTGTTATTGTTTCTTTGAATACCTCCGTTGTGGGCCTTTTATCATTTTTATGATGGTGTAAGAAATGTGTCATCTATGTAGCATCTGCACAATGTTTGCTGAAAATTAAGTTGGTTTAGAGCATTATATTTCAAATCTGTCGTAGCGATTTCAGTGGTGATGTTCTTTCATTTCAACCAAATTATTCTGAGGTCTTTATGTGTTGGGGTTTTTTTGAAGAAAAGAGACGGGGAATGCTGTCTCTTGACAAAGTCCTTAAAACATCCAGTTTGAAACTCAGTAATGTTATTGCCTTACGAAACCTGTCTGGCTTTTCTAAAACACTCATGGACAACACTTCACGTGTCCCATCCTCAAGCTGCTCCTACCTGACGCTTTGCATGAAAGGATGATCTTTCAGTCATAAACATAGTGATGAGAGCTTTCAGAGAAATGTCTTTTCCAGCACTTCCTAGTTTTCCTTGGACATCCTGGAAAGGTCATTTGTTGTCATAACCTTAAAAAGAAAGTGTTGTTTAAAAGTAAGACACTAAGCAATCATTCTCTATGGTATTTAACTAGTTTATAAAGTAAAGAAAAAAGAAAGTAAAGAGAAGTCCATGAATACTGAATCAACGAGACACATCCACATATGCAAGAAGTCAGTCCTATATTGCTAGAAGTCAAGAGAATAGTTGCTATTTTTTTTTTTCTCTCAAGAATGAGAGTAATTTATGGGGTGATTCTCTGGACTCTGCTTATTCTGTAAGAAAAGAGGGCAAAGGAATAGAATAATGCATCTGAGGAACAGAAACACTAAAATTAGATGTTTGTGTCTTGAAATTATTGCTGCCAATGAAACTGTATTTGTTAGTACAGTTTTTATTTTTTTACTTTTTTTCTTTTCTTTTCAGAACCCTCTAATTGCAGATTGTGCTTCGGAGGCTAGTGACAGACAAAGTTATCCAGTGTTTGGAGTTGATTCCCCTTTCCGTCTGTCACTTGGTCCTCTCTCCCTATAGATGCCAGATGAATATTTCTTCTGCATTTTCTAGGTCCTTTTATTCTGTAATATGCTGATGCATAGTTTCATATTTAAAATTCCTAATATGATATAAAGCAGCTCGAATACAAAATACATTTTATTCAGGAGCAACTTTATTTTCTTTTATTGTTCAGCTGACTAAGGAAGAAAACGGTAAGGTGAATTGTCCAGGGACACATTAAGATTAGCTGGAGATGTGGGCAGGTTCCTCTCCTTCCCCTCTAAGGTTGGTTGTGGGCTGCTTTGCACAAGTTTTACTGGTCTGATTTTTGGTTTTACAGTTTAAAGTTCCCCTTTATTCATGGTTCATTGACAGAAGTAGAATGGGTCATATCCATACAGGTCATTTTGTGCCAGTTTAAAACTGTGGACACCTGGGAATGGAAAGGAATGAGTTGCAATCTACTGTTAAAGTTGCAATGGAAAATGATTTTTTTTGTTTTAGTGAGAGTTATCTGATATAAGTAGCTGAGGGATTTTTCTGTTTCTGACTGAGGTAGACAGTTTCATTGCTGCCATATATCTTAGCCTCTTCTTATCTTAGCTTTGTTATACAACTTCCATTATCACAGAATCTAAATGATGCACACTTACTAATGGACTGTTTTTACCATTTGTCTGTGAGGCCGTTATAAAGATGGAAAACATGATCATTTGACTGGTTAAGGGCCATGTTTGGGTCACCTAATAGATGTGTCTAGTTTAGGTATGCCAATTAATACTGACTTGAAATGCGGGAAAGCAGCTGGTGATTGAAACTGCCTAGGCTGTCTGCAGGCAAGTAACAAACCGGGGAGCCAAGGTCTGGTGGTCCCAGTTGGAAGGTTGAGTGAGAAACCTTCAGAGCATGGTCTGAGCGGTGCCTTGGTCTCAGCCACCTGATCTCTTGATGGAGCAGAGGCTTGAACCTGAGTACACGTCTGTGAATGTCAGAACATCCATCTTGTCTGCTTCATGTCTAGCTTCATTTTGTAGTATCAAACAGGAGAATGGGGTTATCTGGTTACATTGCCCCCACAAGGTGCAGGGTGTTTCTTACTGTAGTGACACACATAGATTATGTTTTGGTTTTCCATATCATGACTGAAACTTCATGCTGAGGTTTTTCTCTGCGTATCCCCAAAACTGCAGGTTGATCTATTAGGATGACATAGAATTGTCAATTTCATTAATTTATTTTTTTATTATAGAAAAAAGAAATCAATGTGATCCATGCTAGTCAGAGGAGATGTTTCACAAGAGCTTGCCCGAAATCACCAGGCTTTCACTAAGGTTAAGGGGAAACCGGACTGGATTACAGTGGATGTCGCAGAGCTTTGGATTCCTCACTGCAAAAGGCAATCAAAGCAGCCCAGGGCACTGGGGAACATAATTGTTCAGTAAATGTAGTTTTCTCAATTAAACTGTTTTACAAATGCCTTCAGGAAGAAGATGGGTGAAAATTCACCTTCACAGTGGCAGTCTGACGTAGAACAAGGCATGCTGAATTGCTGGACTGCTTGTTGTGTTTGTAGCACGTCTTTAGGGAATCAGCTTTTTATGCCTCCTTTTTTTTTTGTGGTGGCGTGTAAGGGATGAGAAGCATTGTCAGATTTAATCAGCCCTTAACTAACTAAACTGGACAAGTATATGTGCATGTGTGTATACGTACATATAAAATGTATGTATGCATAAAATTATTGTTCCACTCCTGTTTGTAGACATTATAGCGCTTCCTGCTGCACCACTTCCGTACAACTCCTGTGGTGTTTACCCAAGTACGTATATTATCAATTTTATTCTTCTCCTCGTGTGACTTCTCCGTAAACCTTTCTAGTCTGCATGTCTGTTTCTTTGTTCCATCAGCCTACACCCATCCTGGCACTTTCTTCATCCAGTCCCTAAAGGGGGCCTACAGGAGAGCTGGGGAAGGACTTTTTAGTAGGGCATGTAGTGATAGGACGAGGGGGAATGGCTTCAAACTGGAAGAGGGCAGGTTTAGATGGAACATTAGGAAGAAGTTTTTCACTTTGAGGGTGGTGAGGCACTGGCACAGGTTGCCCAGAGAGGTTGTTGAGGCCCCATCCCTGGAGGTGTTCAAGGCCAGGCTGGACGTGGCCTTGGGCAGCCTGGTCTGGTGGGAGGTGTCCCTGCCTATGGCAGGGGGGTTGGAACTCGATGATCTTCAAGATCCTTTCCAACCTAAACCATTCTATGATTTTATGATTTCACTAAAATGTGATCCTGTCCAGTCTGTAAATGCCCTGTCTGTTCTTCTAATATCCTGGTATCTCTCAGGTTGGTCTGAACAGGCTTTGTAAGGAGCACATCTGCTGCTGTTCAGTGAGTTCAGAGCACAGTGCTGCTTCGAATGCACCACAGACAGGATTGGAATAATTTTCTCTATTCAGACCAAAGATACTAACATTTGAAATGTTATTATTCTGCATGACTCGCCTAAAAAGATGAGAAGGAAAACCATTATTGGTGAAATACTGTGAAACTCCTGTGCAACATCTGTGCCAGCATTTGGTTTCTTCTTGGTTTAACCCTGATTTGCCAGCCCTTGTAGGCGTGTTGTTTGGCTAATGTCTGAGGCAAGGTTTGATGATGTGGGGAGGATTAGGGGAACATATACTTCCCTGTTCTGCGTCTTGAGAAGAGGGCATCTATCCTGCAGGGTTATTCAGGAAACATTTGTGCAAGCAGAGCTACTTTGGGGTTTTTTTAATGACTTTATTTTTAATTCAAAGGTGATCTGCAAGTAATGGCCTTGGCAGGGAAATAGTTTCTCTTTGTTTTTCCAAATGTATACCTATGCTTTTTTCCAAACTCTACATTATCCCTGGTAGTTTTGTTGAGTGATGTTTTAACTATTCAAAAGCTATTTTTACTATTGTTATGGTTTGAGAAACCCATAACAACTTATTGTTATTTAGACAATCATTCTATCACCTGATGACCCCTCCCCACCTGGGAAGGGGAATCGGGGAAAAAACAAGGAAACCTGAGGGTTGAAATATAAACAGATTTAATGTAATAAGATTAGATAATTAACATTAATAGCACTAAAGAACCAATACTGATCCCAATACCAATATAAAATATACAAGGTTTATACTCAGCCAATTATATCAGTAGGAAGCGGTGCACTCCCAGCAGTGGACAGCAAATGTCAGTGCTATGGCTTCGGGAGGAGGGGAAGGGCTCAGGGGTCCAGCACTGGGGCAAGAAGTTCTGAGGATGGCAGCCATCAAGGGAGAGAGAGAACTCCTCAGCAAACTTTCTAATTTATAGTGAATGTGATGTTCATGGTATGAAATAATCCTGGTGGCCAGCTTGGGTCAGGTGCTCAGGTCTCGCTCCTCCTCATCCTTGCACCTGGCAAGCTTGGAAACACTGAGACCTTGAAACCCACACACCATAGCTGGCTACAAAGGAAATATTTTCACAAATTCAGCCACTAGAGTCTTCTAAAAGTGCAGTCTTCCCAAGTAGTAGAAGAGAAATTAGTCCTGTGTTGCTCAAACCAGGACAACTATTCAAGGATTGAGATACTGACTCATGCGATAAGTTATGCCAGTCATGTCACCTGTAGTCACTAAATTTTAATGCACTTTTCAAATTTGTCTGGTAGTGGCCTTGCTTCCAAGGGTTTTGCAAGTCCTAGTTAATATTTGCAGAATATTTCCAGGTTCGGAATTTCAGGGTGGCAATGTAAATGCCTCCTGAATAGGACATCTGTGACCCTTAATTCTCTGGACCATATCAGAAGGATTTGAGAAGACTCTTCATTTCTTCAGAGCTCATGAGTCCAAGTATGCATTAAATGCTGAAGACTGAGGAAGCTGTTGTGAAGGAACCAAACTAAAACTTTGTTCCCCAGCCAAGGACAGTTTAACGTTCATATTAGCATGTATTAGACAATGGATAGCTTGATGTCTGAGGTCATAAATTTTTTAAAGTAGCCATCCTGTGTCACATTTCTTTTTGATCTGCGCTTAAATTTTCATTTACTTTTTATATGTTGCTGGCTGAGGGCCACTAGTTTCCTATCATGAGAAATGGTTGCTGAATTAGATTTGCTTTTTTTCCCCAGCTCTGAAGAGATGTGCATTATCAAAGCAGGTGTTTGGTTCAGAATAAGAGAGGAGATGGTTCTGTAGGGAATACACTTAGCAAAGCAATGCCATAAATAGGTCTTGTGTCAGTGTTTGCTGTAATGTCTTGATATGTGTCATCATGAATTATATATTATTTCAGATTTATCACTTCTTCCACTGATAAGGGACATTGCTTCTTTGAGTGAGTTTTCTTCATGGCTTGAAAGATTTACTGATACATTGAAATTCTCTGTATTGGAGATTCAGATGAACTTTGGAAACTTGAGATAAGAACTATAAATCTGCTATAAACTAGGAAGCCATTTCTCAACATGTGTATTTATTGACAGAGTTTGTACTAGCTTATTCTTCTGCTTCTCATTTGTGTGCATCAGAAGAGGTTTTCTTTTCAACAGTATGAACAAAAAGTCAAACTTCATGTGGCTTGTACAATATCTAGGTAATTTGTTAACAAAGTAGTAGTCTTCATTAGAGCATCATCAGACCATCATCAGATATTGCCTCAAAGGGGTAATTGGGGAAAGGATATTCTGTGTCTTGAGTACTGCTTTCAGGTTTTGTTCTTTTGAAATGCTATGCCGTTGGGGGTGTTTTTAAATACATGTCTAGACTTAAGTCTTTACTTCGGAGCTCTAAAGTAAAGTTATTAAAAATTCTGGGCTAGACAGCTTCATTTGATTTAAGCTCTTTATGCAAAGTTGGCTTCGCTTAGACACATTTGAGAATAAGGTCACTTAGTGTCTGCCATGAGGACGGCGGGCAGGGAAGCCTCTATTGAGCTTTCATCAGAAAACCCCAACTCTACCTCTTAGGTGGAGGGAGACATGGCATATCCTTGATCTAACCTGCAAAGACCTAACCTGCAAGATCTATCCAAGATCTAACCTGCACGGGAGAGCACCTGGGACAGTATTACACCATGCGACCTGCCACTGGATCCCCAACAGGAAAATTGTACCTGAGGAGACACAGAAGATACAAGCAAGAGCCTGAACTCCAGAGCTGGAGCACATACATGCAAAGAGATTGTGAAAGTTGTGTAGAATTCCTAGCATTAGTAGGATTTTAATCAGTGTAAAGCTAACTGATAATGATATACCTGAACTTGATTTTTGAAATCTTTAACTTTTCAAAAATGTTTAATGAAGATTGGGCTGGGGAAACAAGTGAGTGAAGAATATCTCATTTCTAGCAGCTGTTTTTCTATGATCCCAATTGAGTTGCATTTTTTGCCTCCTTCTAGCTCCTCTTATTTTGTAAAATATTGACAAACAAATTGATATTGAAATTTTGTAACAGAGTTTTGTAACAAGCAGCTTAGATACAGAATCTCTCTTCTGGGCAGGTCTGCTTTCATCCCATTTTATGGTTCAACTGAGTTAAAGATAAGACTCAGATGACTTCCCCTGAGACCTATTAGATACAACTGGAGACTTCTCAGTATCACTTCCTTGCCTTTTACCCAAGGGAAGATTAGGGACTGGTTTACCCCATTTTACTGATATAACTATGAAGTGAATAATACAGTTTCACTTTTCCCACTGCAGAAGTGCTTTGTGTTGCACTGACTTCATCTGCTGTGTTAGTTTTGGCCACTGAAAAATGTGGCAAGGTAGTGTTTTAACTTTGTTCACATTGCCAAAATGAAACCTCTTTCTGACAGTGTAAGCCTCAAGACACAACCCCAGTATCAAAACATTACGTCTCCCCCTTCGTGCCACTCCCTCTCCCCCAGGCACTCAATCTTTTATCAGCTGACACAGGCATTATAGACAAACCTATTGAAACTTGGAGTCACGTTGCAAAATGCACATACAAAACAGAGAGATTCCCCATTCCCCATTACAATTGTGGGATAATTCAGATAAGTCATCTTTGATCCAGTCATACAGTGGGGAGGGATGAGTAGAAACGCATTACGTGTGGGTGGCAAGGAATACTAAAATTTAGCAGCTGATAGCATGAGGAAAAAAAAATGTAGGAATCCTTCTCCCGCCCCCAGCTGCATCCAGAGCTTAAAATCCAAAGCTTTCAGATTCTGGCTATAAAATCCAAAGCTTTCAGATTCTGGCTATTTGTCTATGAGACTTTTAAGGCCAATCAGTACTGATTAAACATTGAAGCCATCTAAATCAAGATAGTATCGCTTCCTGTGCTTTCTAGTTACTGAAGACCTGACTCTTCAGCAGCAGCAGATTCCTTGGCATCTGTGCAGGCTGTCCAAGGAAAGCACCAGTAGCTCTAAGCTGCTGCTGTTTAGCTTGGGTGCAGCCTCCCTGAATGCATCTCGATATTTTTCAGAGCTGAGCTAGCTCCTGCCTGGCAAGTTGGGCATGTGTGCATCTGTGCATCTCCCTGCAGATGTGAGGTTAATGCTGTGTGTTGGTGTGTGTTGTGGGCTGTTGCAGTGCTTGTGAGGTCCAGGGCTGTCTCTTCATGTAGATCTCACCCAACTCCCGCAGCCTCTTAATTCTGTAAAGTTTAGGGTTGGATTGGGTTTTGCTTCTCAAAATAACTTCACTATCTGCTGAGACTTCCTAACTGCACTTCTAAAGTTTGAATGAATGGAGGTTTTCTGATTTTAAGTGCCAGTCTCCCTTGTACTTCAGAAGATGCCAATCTGTAAGGAGGAGTCAGAATCTTGGACAGTCACGATCAAGCATCCAGTTTACTGCTCAGCTGGGGATGAGTGGTAAGCTCTCAGTGATGGCACATCACTACATGGAAAAATGCCGATGCCATCCTTTAGTACAATAACAACACTTAGATGGTCCCATGTTATTAAATAGTACCAAATGATAGACAGAATAAAGAAATTTTGATATTTTAGTGTCTCTCACTGAACTTAAAAGGCAAGAGTGGTTAAGCTCTTTGGAGCTTTAGATCACACACTGACTGGCTGCTGGGATCAAGAGGAATTGATTTTTGGCCACAGTAGGTGCCATAAGAAGCAAACAAGGATGTTTTCTTTCTATAATTGGTTATAAAGGATGAAAGCACTCAGTGATGTACAGCAATGAATTGGACCAGTGATGAATTCTTATGTCTGTCTGAATATGTGGTGTGTGTAGAAATGGGAGCAAAAGAAAATCTCTTTCTTTGGGGGAGTGGGGAGGGGCTGTGTTTTTGCAGGGGGTTGTTTTGTTTTGCTGCAGATCTAAACCTAGGTGAATTTACAGGGATGTCTTTTGAGATGGTCTTCTGCCAGGCACCCCAGCTCAGACTGAGAATAAGTCGAAGCTGGTTTTACTCTTTCTGTCAGACTTTTTGACTCTGTTTCAGGCAGGAGACTCATGGAGACACAGTGGTCTGTCTGCATAGAGCTGCTTGCAATATCAGGACCTGTATTTTTTCATTTTGTTTTCCATAATTGGAAATAAATCCTCTAGATTGAAAATAGAATGTATTGCTTGTTGCATATGGGGGAAAATCTGACCAATGTAATAGTGTTGTATTTTTATATTTGCTGAGATGAATCGATTCACTTTCCTGCATTTCATTTGCAGAGCTACTTTCCAGCTCTGCTCAGCTGGACTAGATGAGGAGAATGGCATCTAAATAGGAATTTTCTTACCCAAATCTGTAAGCTGTTTTTAGCATTGCTGATGTACAAGCTGCTGTTTTGTTCTAACACAGTATAGGTGAGTTTAAATTAAGAAAACCATCACTGATTTTTCTTAAAGGCAGAATTTGTTATCCTAAATTTTAGTGTTTTGTATTTCTATGCATCAAGCCTGAATCTTTTTTGATTTCATGCCAGTGTAACTGGCAGCTTCACTCAATCCAAAGTTCACCCATCAGTAATTAGTTTGATGAGAATCAGCAAGGTGTCTGTTTTTCCCCTACTACAATTCATATATTCACCTTGTTAATGTATTAATAGCACTGATGAATTTGTCTGGGTCTTGATAAATGCAGTGAGATGAAGGTTGTGTATGAGTACAAAAACCCCACAACTGCTGTAGGCTTAATCTCTTTGCCCAGCAAAGGTGTAATTTGCATGTGTAGCCCACTGGCATTAATGTATTTTAGGTAGTCTTCTGTGTCTGATACAGAAGGTGTGAATTATTATAGCCACTAGAAATAAGCCTTAGTGTTTTATTCAAGTTGGGGCATGACATGCTTTTAGCTATGGAGATCTCTAGTGTGCGGCTTGTGGGTGGCAGCTGTCCGTTGGTGTCAGATATTTTTATAAGCAGTGTACAGAGGAGTACACTGAAGTGTGGGACAAGAAATGTATATTATTGAATGCTACTTCAGCTTTTGCAGTAGTGAACTGAAACCAGTAAACACAAGGGGCAAACTGATGCACAACTGATGTCCTGGCATTTGTGCAGACTGTCCCGGGGATGCACCCATGGGGAGCATCTACAGGATGCTCTAAACATCTGCAGGATTTGGAGTAGAGCTGGCTGCTGCTTTCCCAGCTCAACATGCAGGCAGACGGGCTGCTCCATGTCTGTTTGTCTCCCCATAGGAGCACTGACAATGCTGTCAGTCTCTAAAGGGCTTTTAAAATCCATGTTGCCTTTGCAGGTAGGTCTCATTCCACCTTAGGAATCTCTCTGCCCCCATAAAAATTAGGACTATGGCTGGGTTTGTTTTCTTCTTAAACTGAAGACTTGGAGCACAAGATGTGGCTGTTGTAGCAGACCAAGCTCCAGTGGCTGTCCTAGCTCAATCACTATGTAAATAGAATGGAGTAATTTGGCTGTGTTAGTTTGAACCAGGCAATGTGGGAAGAAGGTACCCTCTGCATTTGTAGATTACTTGTTTAATTTTCTTTCGCTGTGGTGATGGTCACTACTTTTATATAAAATATCAGTGAATTAGACAGAACCCACAGGAGTGAGGGAAGTTCAAAGCACAGCTGCTTTCAAGAGGCCCCCTAATGCCTTAAGGGAGTGAAGTTTGGCAGACATTGTAGGTTTGCTGTGTCCCTAGTCAAAAAGTTGTGCTGTTTGGCATGCTGATGGGAGTATTATTGAATAAACATAATGCAGTATTTACACACTGATTTAAAAAAAAAAAAAAGAAAAGTCAATAACACTGTTCAGAGAAAAAGGCTCTGATAAAAGGAATTGTTTTCTTTTTTTCCTAAGACTTCCTGTTTTGTTTGGGTTTGTATTTACTACTAGTATTACATGGCCATGAGAATGTAAACTTGTAAACTCTCTGGACCCAAGAGGTGAGACTTTCCATATTTCACTGAGTGCTGTGTAATATGGAGTCCTTCAAATGAGTTCCCTGAGTATGGTAGCTATGTGCCAAACCCCTGATTCTGTGTGAACCACGGAAATGGACTACGTTCCTCCTCAACCATGCCAAGCTTTTTTGTATTGTTTCAAGCCTCTTCTAAAATACTTTCGCAGTTTACCTTTTCTTGAGCTCTTGTTATAAAGAACTATACTTATAAACCTGCCATGGAACTAAGAATAGGTATTGTAAAGCTAAAAATGCAAATTTCCGTAACTTGCAAGCCAAAAGCACAGCCGGGTGAGGTATTTTGACCTCTCTGAATGTTGACATGATGGTTTTAGATCAGGATTCGTGGATTTATTTACAAGGATAGCTTACTTTAATCTTTGCGTCACAGGAGTGGAAGCGTCACACTGTGAGGATTCAAAGAGATCTTCTGTTCCCTGCATTGGATCCTTCCACACCAAAGGCGACAAAGCAAGACCTCGTATTTATTTTTTGTGTAGAAGGCGCTGGTTTATGTGCCTGTATTTCCCTCTGAACAATAGGAACAATGAAAGAAGGTTAAGAAATAGGATGAAGTGTCACTGTGGCAAGTACCATGTACCTATGGGTTTCTGGCCTTTCCGACTGCGGTGTTATTTTCTGCCTGTAGTGGTGACCCAGCGGTTGTGATTGCGTGCCTCCCTGGCACTCACACCTGTAGGTGGCAGCATCTTCCTGTTCTTTGGGATGTGGTGGCCAGTTCCCGGGTTTCCAGTGTGACTGGGAAACTGAAAATTAAAAGCAAGATCTTCCCACCCCCATTTTAAGGTGAGAATTCTCCTTTTCTACGATGTAAATGTGAGGCAGGGCTTGTTTGACACTTCTGTCAGACTAGCTTCTTGTTTCTCCATTCGCTTTAAACATGGCTTCTCCCTTTGGTCCTGAGTCAGTTTTTCTCCTTGTATTTTAATCCACTCTGTTCTTAGACTTCCAAAGTCTAAGGTCTGTTTGAAGGTGGGAGCAGGGACTTGGAGAAGGGCTCTCTGAAATGCTGTAGTGGCAACTTGGTAAGGAAGAGCAATTAATGGGTGTTGAGAAAACTATGCATCATTTCTACTCCTGTTCAAATACATGTAACGTTGTTGGACCCTGAAAAGGTCCAAAATAGCAGGAAATAAATGAAGTAATATTTTGACTTTTGACAATGTCATTGTAATTTCCTTAGGATCTTCATTCTCTGAATTAAGGCTGTTAGAAGAGAGACATTGTTATCAACTTGAATATAAATGTGTTTCATTAATACGTGAATATTAATAAGAGCAATTAAATAAAAAGTCTTAAATTTGTTCCAGCAAGATAAAAACCCAACAGAACAACAGCAAAACAGTGGGAGAAATCAGAATAGTAAGAGAACTAGTTCTAGAAAATACTGAGAGAGAAGTGAGGATTATCTTTTTTTTTTTTTTTTTTTTTNATTAAAACATCAAGTCAGGTCTCTAGCCTGTCTCGAGGGAGAGTTCGTAACACTTGTGCCATAGGGGCACACTCTCATAAGGATCATCTTCCAGCAATGCAACACAGTGCAACTGCTGTTGTGCCTCGTCGCTGTGAGTTTAAATTGGAGTCTGCAAGAGGAGCGAGTGTAGGCAACGGCCAGAGACAGAGGGCATGGAAAGATGCTCGTATGACCACTCACAATAAGCCCAGTCAGCCAAGGAAGAGATGAAGCAGGTGTCCAATGTCTCTTGTACTGTTTTTTTCTGCCCAGGGATTCCCTTTTCATGGAAGATTCACAGTTACACAATTAGAGCAGCCTTGCAGTGCATGAAGCAGCTAGAGAGGAATTCAACCTACTGTGTTTCTTTACTGGTGGTAGGTAAAGTCACTGTTCCAGAAGGGCACTACCAATATTGCTTCAGATAATACTGTAGCTTAATCTGCCTGGCTGCTGTCCAGTAACTGCTGCTTATCTCGGCAATGATATCAGACTGCATCTTTAGATTTGCCCATTGCATTGGAAAATGAGGCCCATGTGTGTCCTCTGTGCCTGTATCAGGGATTGTATCATACGTACTAGATCTTTTCTCAAAAGGAATGTGAACAGTACCCTTTTCTTGTGCAAAGGATCCATCATGCTCCTCTACAGCTGATCATCTGTTAGATGAAACTAAGAAATGCCATAGTTTTGGATGTCTAACTCATCTTCTTTCATAACAGCGTGGAAGATCAAAATTCAAAACACAATCGTTCATGCTCTCTGGAAATGGCAGTACATTTGTGACAGTGACACAGGTTCAGCCCACAAAATTCAAGTGCCATGTCTGCCATGAAGCTGAACGGTATGCAACAAAACACTAGTTGTGGATAGAAGGCATTTTTGTCTAATGCAGCTCAGTCTCAGCTGTAAGAGATTCGAAATTTGGCATCAGACCCATGCTGTAGAATCCTTGGGAGGTGATTAAAATAGGAGCTCCCTCACCATCCACATATTTAAAGCCTCTTATTCTGATGTCTTCAAACACACTATGAAAATGTTCTGCTGTAGTCTTCATGTTCAATTACCATCATCTGCTCGGTTCCACACCTCTTGTGTATGTAACTTTGATGTGAATTACCAGAATTATCCTGCATGCACACACATCCTTGTTAAAATGTGTGGGTCAGTGCTGCTGTCTCCTCTGCTAACAGCACTGACTCTCAGCTGTATCAACTGCCCTCTCTAGAAATTGAAATAATACCCCTGGCCAGCTTTAGTGTTGTGCCTAGAAAGTACATTACACATGAGGATGTGTCCTGCCACAAAGAATTGCCATCAAAGTTAACACAGTATCATATGCAGCGTTTGAGGGTTAGATTTGCTCTGTGTTTGCAAGGCATTTCGTTCTCTTACATAGGCTGATTGTTGGTATCGCTTCCAGAACAGAAAAGAAACTGAGAGGTACTCATTTTCCTGTTTGGTGGTGAGGTGAGTGTAAAGGTGCTTGACAAGATGAAACTCTCTCCTGTCATGTTAGTACAGTCGTCAAAAGCTAATCCCTGTAGGCACCTTAATGACTCCCTAACAAAAGCGGAGCTGGAGAGCCTGGTCTCCTCCTTGGTCTTATGGTAATATTGCAATGATGCATCTGGTCACTGTGTAAGTGTGTGAAGATGACCAATAGTGGGACTCCATAGGGTTAGCTAGTTTATCATGATCTGATTCAGGCTAGAAAGCAGGAACAAACAGTACTATGGATTAATTTCTTGTTATCTTTAACAAGCAAAATCCTTCATTATTTGGCTACTAGAACTGGAGAATCTGCAAGGCTTATCTTCAACCTCTCTATCTTGATTCTTCAAAGCTCCCAGTACCCTCCTGGAACAGCAGTACATGTGCATGCAGATAAGTCTTGAAGGATGAATATATTTATTAGCTGTGGTTATTTGAACATCACTGTTTATGGCTAGTTCCTTTGTATCACAGATGCTGAGTAGAGAGCAAAAGATGCAACTGTTTGGGGAGAATAATACTTAAGTGTCCCGTATTCTTCCCCTCCCAGCCCTTTTCAGCCCCCTTCTGTAATTTGTTGTACTCTCAGCATCAGTGTTTTATTCCAGGGATGTAGAGTAGGAACAACTCGACCAGACACCTTGATGGAATCTAGTCCTTTGCTGCCATAGGCCACTGTATCATGTAATCCTGCCAATGAAGCTATCAAGTTCTGTCTTGCCCATCTTGCCACCTTTGACTTTTCTGCTTCTCTTTTGATGTCTAGAATTCACCCAGGCTTCCTTTGCCAATTGTGCATAGCAACATTTCTTCACAGACAAAGAGAATACACAAAACGCAAGTTTTAAGTGTGGGAATGCCCAATTTTGATAAGGCCTGTCTTCCACAAATTCAAGTTAAAGGGTGGTGATCAGCAATGCTATTCTTGCTGTCTATTGAGATGGGAGGATGGGCCAGACCTTTTAACGAAGCTGAGGCTACCCTGATTTTGCTGTGTTTTGGTCTCAGAGTTGCTACTACACGAGTGGTGAATATATTTGAAATAGGAGCATCTTGTGGAAAATATCATATTATTTGCTTCTTTAATTATACTTAATGCTTTTTTGAACACAGTGTGATGCAATACTCTGTTCAGTAATTTAGTTACTGTTATCGATCAAATGTCATGTGAATTAATTCTGAATTATGATTTCTTGATAAAATCCAGATAAGCATGCAATTCCTTTTCACTTACATTTAGGTATATAACACATGACACTAATTTCTCTGTCCGGCTACAGAATTGGTACAATGAAAGTCCCTTTTGGTGCCTCTCCATTTTGCTGCAGAGTGCAGAACTGGGATGTGGAGACCCATTTCCTGTGAATTATTTTCTTCCAAAAGGTAAAATCTCAATGTAGTCTTGACTGAAGAGTTTCTTACCAGCAAATCCTAACTCCGCAATGATAATCCTGGAACCATGATCGTTCCATCAGTGTTTGACAGGAAGTCGTGCTTTGTTGATAGGGAAACATTTGTGTCTTTCACAATTTAGAGTGTAGTTAACATGAAACCAATACTGAAATATTTTGGGATAAGCCCCAGGTTGTGACTCCTGGGAGTCAGAAGTGGAATTGTGGCAGATTCTTCTTCAACAGTTTCTCCTTAGATGACTCTGCTGGATGTGAAGCAGGGCCAAACTGGCGCTCAATTAATTCTGCAGAGCCTATTTTACTGTAGAATTTTTTTTCTGGGTTGTGTACAGTTAGGTTTATATGACACATAATTGCTTGGTTGGAAGTGAGTCCAAGATGGTGCTGAACACTTTTTTGGTTTGTTCTTTCTGGCTTCTGTGATTAGTGAAGTTAACACAGCGTCTTTTGGGTTTAGGTCTTTAAGATTTCTGATAGAGATACAAAAATATTTTTCATACGATGCTTTCCCCAAGGTTCTTTAGTACCTATGGTGTTAGTCACGAAGGCTGGGATTTTTCAAAGAACACAATCCCCCCCAAAACAACCCACCAAAACAAAAACAACTCCCAAATTTTCCAACACCACCAACCTTTCATAGAAACCAGGAACTAGGAAGTATTTCCATAGATTAAATAATGGACTATATTACAGTCTGTGATACATACATAGTGAATACATACATTGTTGTTTGTCTCTGGGGAATTGTTTTAATTTCAAGAAGTTGATGTCTTATCTAAATGATAGGATTGCACATTCAAGGCGGCATGAGAAAATAGCGAACGGTGATGTGTGTCTTTATTTTTGCATTCAGCTGACTTTCTACCATGATCAAAATTGCAATAAATTGAAATATTGCTGCTAAGTCACAGCAGAGTCAAAATGGAGTGTCACTTTGATTATTCTGTGGTCTGCTTTTTTACCAATGTGCTATGATGGTAAAAGAATTTCTGGGATCTAAATATTTAAACAGCATTTCACCAAACAAAAGCTGGAAAAGTTACAGTAGTAGTTTCTGCATCTTTCATTGCTATCCTTTTTAGATTGAAAGAGCAGGTCACTTAATGGTATAACGTAATATCAGACACCCTGTTTCCTCAATAATAAAATGGGGATAATACTGCAAAGGACTGTGTTGTGGTGATTCATCTTTATAAAGTTCTACAGAAATGGTAGGCGTTATTAGCATCCCATGTGATTACAGTGACAGGATGATGTGGTAGTTTGTCTGAATTAAGTGGTACTGAAAGTCTCTCAAAACCCCTGTTCCTTCTGGATTTCCAGACATCAGAGATTTAGAACAGTTTGGATAAACATCTGGACCGAACTTAACTCTGTCTCTTTTAAAGGTTACCTTAAATGACAGATGAAGGAACCTCGTATTGGGATAACCTTCTATCTGAAGGATCTCAGAGTACTACAGGAATCAATATGCAAACTATATATAGATTATAGCAGCTCTGTGAAGTTAGGGCACTGTTTGGCAGAACACAGTGAAACAAAACAACATGTGATAGAAATCAAAATGGAAAAACACAATGTTAAACTCAAAATACTGGGAGAATGTAGCCAGAGAGAAAGTAATCGTCAGCTGGGACCTGGCAGGAAACTGGGAGGTGTAGCTTCTTTTTCCACACAATGTATTGTGTGAATTGGGGTCTGAACTTAAAGGCTCAGAAGTGCCTTTATGGCTTGTGTGAAAAATTGCAACTCCGGGGACAAGCAATTTGCTGGGATGCAGGTTAAATAACGTTTCATATAGAAGAATCACAACTGCCTGTTTGTCAGCATACCATCACAAAACCCATGCATTTTAAGCTGTTACATCGTTGACAAAAAAGTGCTGCTTACCAGATTGTGTGGAGCACTTACAGCAGCAATGTCTTTGGAAGGTGCTCCCTTCTTTAACCTTACTCAGCTTGACTGAGCTGAGATTGCGGTACATGTCTGATATCACTTACATTTAAAAAAAATAAAAATAGATGTTTTACAAATATATTTCATCTCAAAAACAAATCAAGCATGGAGAAATGTCGACTAGTTTTTAAGAAGTTGCTTCTTTTACTTTTGACCTTGTGCAACTGCCTGGTTTTGAGTCTTTATGCTGTCTGCAGCAGAGAACTGATGCAGCTCATCTGAACCAGGAAAAGCTGCTTCTCATCCTGCCTTGTTGCTCTGATAAAGACACTGGTAAGAGCAATCTTAACCAGACTATGGCTTCTAATTTTCTCATTTTCTAGCAAAACAATAAAGCTTGAGAAATTATGCTTTCTGCTGTTCAACTGTAGAAACGTATTAATGCTCAACAATATGCCAGAAGATTTGCTGTAAATCTTAACTATCTACAATAAATGTCCGGGGTTTAATATTTTATAAACAGTGGAGCTGCTCGCAGAGATGGAAATGATAGAAGTTCTGTGTTCATTTGCATGATTTTTATCTAATTATCATAGCCAGGCTGTCACCAGACTGTTTGTATCTTAGTTCTCTGTCTGGTACATGGGGCATATGACTGACTAGTGATTTACACTGTGCTATGCTAAAATTCCTGCAAGTGGCAATTTAGAAATAGTAGTTTAGAAGCTGATCAGTGAATGCTGGTTGTGCTGAATCAGTCAAAATGTTACGCTGGTTCCCATTTAATGGATTTGCTGAAATTAATTATTTAGATGTCCAATGATTCTCTTTCCATCTTCAGAATAATCTGTTTTCAAGTGCTCCTAAATGTACAAAAACACATGTTTTCCTCCCTCCCCCTTTTAAATATTTCACCAAGTTTTCCTGTCACTGTGATAATTAAAGAAATTGATAATATGTCTTTAGAGGAAGGCCAAAGGGCCCTGAAGGGCAGTATCTGTTCCTTTCAATCACTGCTTAGCATTTTCCAATAAAGAACGAAATGCTTCTTAAAGTCAGGAAAAGGATTAATCTACATATAGTAGTCATTGTGTGAGTGCCTATCATCTGGTGTGGGATCTTGTGCTTAGCCCTTCTTAAGGCCATGGCCCACTTCCAAAAGTTTGAAGTCCTGTGGATTTACCTAGAACTTGGTGCCTAAAAAGTGTATGAATCTAAGATTTTCTCAGTGAGCTATAAAGGCATCATCAGAGAAGTGGTAATGAATTTAGGTGATTAAAGAATGCTCGATAGTCCAAGTTTGTAAATAAGTGAATGCAAATGCAGAAACATCCCCAGAACTCTAAAGGCAATTCTTAAGACCTGTAGTGCTCAAGGAAGTAAACCTGGGACGATATTCCTATAGCTAATAACCTGAATTTGCAAGCCTGACCCACATTTTTATGTAGGCCTCCTCCAGAGCGGAGATAAGTGATGTTGTTTGTTAGTATTCAGCTCTGGAGAGACTATGTAGGACTCGTCTGAGGGCTTGAGAAGAAACTTCAGGTGTAACTGAGGGATTTCTTGTTTCATTTGCGTCAGGGTCAAGCGTGAGTCTCAACGGAGGCTGAACACTCTGCCTTTTCAGGAGATAACAAGTAGAAATAGGTTGATTTCATAAGACTCAAAAAAAGAACTCTAAGCATTCCTTGCTGATGATGCTAATGGCTCTTTCTCTGATGGTCTGAAGACAACCAGGTGCCTTTGATATGAGAACCATAATTGATTATGAATCATCATCTTACATTAGATGAACAAAAAACAATTTGCAGGCTCACAGGTCAGAGTGTGTCCTGTTGCTGCAACATAACCTCAAAACAATATTCTGTATGTTAGTTTTCTCTAGGGGTATTACAAAAAGGATAATTGACAGTGGGATTGAGTGCATCCTCAGCAAGTTTGCCGATGACATGAAGTTGTGGGGTGTGGTCGACACACTGGAGGGGAGGGATGCCATCCAGAGGACCTTCACAGGCTTGAGAGGTGGGCCCATGTGGACCTCATAAAATTCAACAAGGCCAAGTGCAGGTCCTGCACGTGGGCAGGGGCAATGCCAAGCACAAATACAGGCTGGGCAGAGAATGGATTTAGAGCAGCCCTGAGGAGAGGGACTTGGGGGTGTTGGTGGATGAGAAGCTCAACATGAGCCAGCAATGTGGGATCGCAGCTCAGAAAGCCAACCGTATCCTGGGCTGCATCAAAAGCAGCGTGGCCAGCAGGGCGAGGGAGGGGATACTGTACCTCTACTCTGCTCTGGTGAGGCCCCACCTGGAGTACTGCATCCAGCTCTGGGGCCCCCAACATAGAGAGGACAAGTGCATTGCTAAAAATACTCATTAACGTGGGGTTTTTTTGTAAAAATCCCTTTATAGCAATATTTCTTCATATAGGCTGTAGTCTTTGTGTCCTCTTTTTTTTTTTCACTCCCATATATGGCTTTAACTCAAAGCACACAGTATTAAATTTTATTCCAAAAAATCAAGGTTTTGGGGTGGTTTTTTCCACTTCCTCACTTGTAGAAAACAAATGCTTTAAGAAGTAGAGACTACTTGACCAATTTTTTATGCTTTTTTGAAAAGCTTCAGTTGAGTTTCGAAATTTTTACTTTTAAAAATACGCTCAGTTTCTTAACTAGCTGGAACATGTTACAGACTAGATCTACTCTGATCAGTTTTACATGAGTTGCAGCATCAATGGGTGTGCCAGGTTTTTTTGAAACCCGAGTAGAAGTTTGCTGCCCTGCTGTGTCACATCCTTACTCATTGTGTTCAGGTCTTCCCCACGTGCACAGTCTAACTTCATATAGCTGTTCACAGGCCTCTTTCTGCATTACCTGTTTGGATCTGTATGTTGTGTAATTTGGGTGAATGAACTTAAAATCAGATGAGAAGAGGTGAATTTATTTGTAAGCCCATACATACGAACAGTCCCAGTTATTGGGCATTAGAAGGTTTATCAGAAAACAACTGAAACTCTCAGTACGTTTAGTTAATCCTTAGAATTACATACCAAACAGATTTTGAAGGAATACAGGTAACAAAATCATTTTTTATGAATACAAAGATCTGTCTCACTCAAGCAAGCCTGACTGCCTTTCAGTATGACCATCTTAAACTCTGAAGATTTTCCTAAGAACTAGAGGGCCACTCCTGCTCTGCGTCGTGCCGGCCCATCACTTCAGTGCTTAGTTTGCAAGGTCCAGATGGTGGCAAGCTGCAAATGGATATTTCTGCGGCTGAAATATCTATCCCCTTGGCAGACTCGAGAGACAGTGGTTCTGGCAGATTTAGACTTGTCTCTGGCTATTTAGCACAGTTGTACAGTTAATGGGCTGTTGGACAATTTTGTCAAACTTGCTATTTTCTGGTGACTTGTTTATAATTCTGGGAAAGGAGCGCACGGTTAGCCATTTGTGAATAATTGGAAATCCTCCTGAGATCTCAAGAAAAACACTTTCATTGTTAAATACGGTTGATTCGCCTGTTTATTTAGGTATCCTAGATAGAATCTCAATACCGACCTTTGAATGCTCCATATATTTCTCCAAATTGGATTTTGCCTTTGTGTGTGTGTGTCTAATGTGTTTTAAGAGGCCAAAGTCTTAATTACTGTTATTATGCCTAGTTTACCATACGATTATAGTTGATGTTAATTAAAATGGAGACTTTGCAAATGCAAAAGGCAGATCTACAGGTTTAATGTGCTCGCATGTACATTTTCCTGTGCATCCACAGGTATACAAATATGAAATCTTTGTCATCAGCTGCATTTATGTTTTACTTTTGATCAATTCACTGTTCTGCTTACTGACGTCCTGGAGACTGATATTCTTGACCAGCCCCCAAAAGCCTCAAACGAAAGTAAAACCTAACTTATCCTCCAATTACTGGCCTAAATACAAATCCTTCATGAGAAACCTCTTTCCAGTACCTATCAGGCTTGTAGATGAGAGCAGTGTCATTGAAAAGAGATGTGATGTAGCATCCAATAGGACAGACCTCACTTTTTTCCCCACACTGCAATACCCTGATACAATCACAGTCATTCTGTATGGACTGTTTGAAGTTGTTTTGGACATTTCTGCCATGAACTCGAAAGTTAAAACCTTCATCTTCCTCTAAGACTTACATTATGATTGCCCAGCTTTACAAACAGAAATGCATACAAATAGCACTGATAACAGTTTTAAGACACACGGCGCATGCTGAATGCACAATGATATAACATTAAGGATATGTGTTGTCTCTGGATGGGGATGATACGAATGCCTTGCTTGTATCTTCCTAAGCCTGTATTAAGGGGGTCTGAAATACAGATAACATCGCGTAAAGAGACAGACGTAATACATACCCACACAGAAAAGTATGTGCATGAGAGAGATTGTCCAATGTTTGGGAGAACACAATTTATATTTTCAAACTGAATTGTTTTAAAATTCGAGATGATCCTGGGATTGGTATTCTGTGTAGCACACTGGCATTTTGCTGTATTTTCCTCCCTCAATATAGTTTAATCTGTGTTAAAGCACTGTGCTGTCACAACTTTCATAAATTATTACACAGCCAGCCAATAGAAATTACATAAATACTGCAAATATAATAGTCTGTTCTTAGCAGAAAGTCTTAAAGGACTTTTAAACTAGTTACAACAGAAAGTGGTAATCCTTCTATTAAAACTTTCTTACCATGTTATAAGTTTGCTGTTATGCAACATTTTTCACTTTGTCAGCTGAAAACTGTTTTTCCAAAAGTAATCTAGACCTTGCTTTGCTGAGATGGAAATAAAGGGAAGTTTGTCTTGACTAAGTGCTTTGTTTTCCTGTGACTCTGAGCAAGTAGTAGTTAGAATGAAACATTGGAAACAACAGTAATTTACTAATCAGGAGAAAAATGGTTGTTACTGAAACATACCCCATGTTTACTTCAAAATTGATTTAAAGCACATTTTAAAATAACAGCTTGAGAAAAATAGGCTCACAGTGGGCTCCAGATTCTAAATGCAACATTTGCGTATATATGATTAAGTGCCACAGAATGGACTTTGCTCATTGAGGTCTCTTAAGGCCAGAGAAGATAGCAAGGAATGTGCTGTTGAATTTGTCTGCCTTGGAAGTCTAAGGAGCACTGAGCTCCTGATCAGGCTTTTCATTGCCCTTGTGGAAGGTGCTGAAGCAAAGAAAATGCTGGAAATAAACCTGAATTCTAGGATATCTTCACCCAAGCCCTAGACTGTGCTTTTCCTGGATTTTTAATGACCACGGTACTAAAATGTAATTAGCTGAAACTACCACTTATACACTCACGAAATAAAGATGAGAAGGGAATAATTCTCCAGTGCTAGTGCTTTTCTTGGAACAAAATGGATTGAACATACCTCTTAATTTAGAGGTAAACTGAGGAACACAGTCCACTATCAAGGAGGATGAATAGGTGAAGAAATGAGACCAAGAAAAAACGTAAGCAAAGAGAAATAGTTCAGTGTACTCTCCTCTGCTGTTGAGCTAATTTTGACACCTGTGAAATAAGTTACATACAGGGGTGAGCTTCACTCTGACAGACCTGGTGGCAGAAAAAAAGAACTGAAAGATGGTGCCAGGAGCCAGTTTCTCAAGTAAATGGATTGCAAAAGCTTGTGTGGCAAACAGTAAAAGTTATCATGAGTAGTCTTCTCCCTTTTTGCATTTGTGCACATCCTGCTTTTATACCTGTGTGTACTTCATGTGGTATCCAAAGATTGCTTTGCAGTGGTTGCAGCCAAGCTGATGCTGGTTATTCCAGATGGAAAGATCATTGCATCTCAAGGTACTGTAACAAAAGACTTGGCAGTTCATAAGTAGTGTTCCTGCTGGGAGCAGGTGTCTTCAGTTTGACAAGATTGCACTTTATCCATGAGTGCTTGAAGCGCACTGTAGCTGGTAGCAGGTCAAACAGGTCTGAATTTTTAAAGAGAGTGTTGTAAGACTTTGGTAATGAGCTTGAGGTGGTGAACAATGACATGCAAAACTAATTACCTGTTTACTAACGTCACAATAATTCAGCCATTTGTCTTGACTGGAGCCGTGCTGAGCCTCAGCTCCTTCTGCCAAGCCTACTTTCCAGCCATTGAGTGATTGTATGTGAACTGTTTTGCTAGAAAGTGCCAAAAAAGAGAAGAAAAAAAAGAGGGGAAAGGGAATTCATTTAACTGCTACAACCTAGATTTTAATTTACTGACCACATAAGAGATTTAGGGATTAGATTTGCTTATATGCGAAGCATGTCTCTCTGGGAGCAGTGTGTTTTCACTGAAGAGCATAAACCAGACACCCAGCAGAAGAGTTAATTATCTGAGTGCTAATGTTCTCAGACAAATACGTAATGCATCATAAGTATTAGCAAAGAAGTGCTGGCTGGCAGTGCAAAATCAAATTACCTCTAGAAGTTTTATTGTTGAAATGTGATTAGTACACTTTGCAGAGGTCCAGGTTACAAACAGACGCCCCAGAGCAGGGGGCCCGCGAAGCTGTGATGAATTTCTCACTGGGAATCGCACACCGACTGCTGTCAGTTGCTGAAACTGTGTGTTTGTGACTGTGGGCTACAGTAGTTAGGGTTAGATCGGCAACTTCACGTGGTTCTCGGACCTGGTAAATAGTTATGCCACTATAAAGAACAAAAACTTGTTTTAAAGAAGTGACAAGAGAATGTAAAAGGCCGGTGTTTTTGTCTCTATTCACCAAACTCTTTGGCCACGCTAGTCTGTAGTTCATAAATCAGAACTGTTGTGTGATTTGCTTGATCTGGATATGCTGCCTTTCTTTGATTGTGTCAAGGGCTTAACCTTCTATCATTCGGGATAAAATTAACCCCTGAAGTAACCTGTATGTATTTCAAACCGCTAGGATTTAGTCAGCAAATAGCTGCACAGTACTTTGCTATCTGCTTGGCTCCCCACCCCACTGAAATTGGAGGATCTCTTTCTTGTGGCTTCAGTGGACATTGGGTCAGATGTTAATTTTGCTATGAGTGGGAATACTGTGTTATGACCACTGAATATAAAATTAGGGATTACACTTAGGGCTAGCAACTGGGCAAAAATCACCAACTAAAGGCAAGGAAAATGTTTCATAGATAAAAAAAGCTGAGTTTGTTTTCCTAATGGTGCGCTGAGGGGTGTGTGTGTCTAAGGGATGTGCTCTGAAAGAACCTGTCTCAGAAATGAAAATCCCTTTCTTCCTTGAATAGTAATAATTAAAAAAGAGTACTTGAGGCTCAACAGCAGAAGAGCTGGGCGACTCTGGAGTGTTTTCCATGAATTCTATTTCTAGCCTTTCTTATTTGTAAAGACTTCATCTTTTACAAATCAATCTCCTGAATTGTTTAGCATGTATTTCATGGAAATGGCTTAAGAATACTGAACAAGGAAGCATTTCTCTCACCTTACCCACGTATAGCAGATAAGGTGTGTGATTTGGAACTAGATTTTGTAACAGGTGTCAGTGCCTAAAGCTGGATTTAAATAAAGAGAAAAAAGTGATCCAGTTCAGTTACCACTTATCCCTAGAGCTGCCTCAGTTCCATTAATATGTTTTTAGTACTGACATTCCTGAGCTGCTTGTAAACGTGCACTGTAAACATCTAGAAAGCTCCAAATCAGAGCAGTCCACTGCCCAGGACTTCTCCAAACATGATCGGGAGCAGGCGGTGGAATTCCTCCATCTGTCTCTCCGGAGCAGCCTACTTTGGCCCACGTTTGTGGCACTTCTAGTGTGCAGAGAGAGTGCTGGGCTCTCTGCTGAGCGTGCTGTCTCTGCGCGAAGGAAGTCAGCAGAGTTCTTGATCAGGGTAAGAGAGCTGTTCATGGGAGTATTTTGCAATTGGTCTCGGGTATCATCTGCAATGTTAGCTGAACCAAGGTGGCGATAGTGGGAAGGGCAGTAAGAGCAGCTGCGAGCAGTAACCTCACCCCTGATGCAGCTGGATCCAGCAAAGGATGTCTGTGTATGGTCAAATTTGTTAGGCAAAGTAACAGAGCATGAAGGGATGGATAGTGTCTTTGTATTAAGTTTAGGGAAACTTGAGTTGTGGTTCCTACTTGGGGATTTTACGTAATGACTCATTTTAATGTTGGTGGTCTTTTTTTTCTTTTTTTAGGTAGGTCTTGTTGAGATGGAAGATGGCATTCTGGTGTTGCAAGGGCATTTTGAGCTGTGGATCACAAGCAGACAGAGATATTTAACTTCAGTTTCAGTCCTGAGGAAAGCTTTCCTGGATTTCAGGTGCCTTCCTGTCCTCTCCCTTTCCTTTTTGCTAGTACTACGGAGTTTCTGGTTGAGTATGCTGAAGTGCTACCTGTTTAGTATGGTGGTTCTTTTGAGACCCTTGTTTGTCGCCATACACAATCCCAGGAATGCCTTCTCCTAGTGCAGCAGCTAATTAGGTTCATGTAACCACAGACTTGGGCCCAAGCAGAACCACCAGTTTCTGCTACACCCACAAACACCTGGGTCTTATGCCCAAGAAAATAAGGGAAGGAGGAACAGTAAAGGCTTTTCTTCCTCTAATTTTCTTTGAATTCTAAGCGAGCTATCTGCAGCTCTCTATAGAACTCAAAACAAATTCATTATTTTAGATTTAGTTTTGGTTACGACTGTGCTGCTTAGACTGGAAATGACATTTTCACATCCAAGCGGGGCCTGACAAATGAGACTATTAAGAGCAACTTTCAGGAAGTGATCACTGTTGCTGGTGGAGATATCACAGGTATTGTCTCCCCAATTTGGAGAAATTTACTTGTATGTCTTGAGTCTGCAGAATTTTCCTGGAAATGAACCAACAACAGAATTTCTCGTGAGATTTCTCTTATATCCTGGCAAGCTTCTTTCCTGGAGTGTGTTTGCAGGCCCCACAGGAAGAAGCTGATGAGAGCAGTAAGAAAATCTCAGGAAAAATAGACATTTAAACTCTGAGATTAATTCTGGGGGAAGACGTGGGTTGAGGTTACTTTTTTAACCCGATTCAGTCATTCATACGCTTATAATTCTATCTAGAAAAGGGCAGAATAGGAGTCAGTTATCTGAAACTGCAGAGGGTGTTCTGTCTAGGTTCAATGGACTTCAGATCTGTTTTATTCTGCAGCATCACAGCTTAGCTGATAAGCTTTTTGCAAAATCTAAATGGTCTGCCTGTACTAGCTGTACTCCTCATTTTGGGCTTTGCAAAGCCATTTGAAATTTTCTGTGTGCTGCAAATCTAGTAAAAAAATAGTTTCTGATGTTTCTGATTTGAGTGGGAGACAGGAACTGAATGGTACACTAAAACACAATGCGTAATTTTCATCAGTGACAAGTAGCGAGTCCTTCAGTTCTAGTGGATAGTTAATAAGAGACCTAAGGAAGTAAGATATATAGATTGCTAGAATGGATGACTAAATAAATACTCATAGCAGTCTAATGTGAAACACATGCACGATTCTTATTTATTCTGTGCTTACAGACATGCAAAGCACAAATTTCCTTTTGTTCTGAGTGAAAATGTTTCAAAGGAAACAAAACTATAGGAACTGAGCTATAACATTTCGGAGAGACAACATAGGCAGGGAAACAAGATGGAGAAAGGTGGTCTTAAGGTAAGTTTAGTAGCGATTTGAAAAAAAATTGAGTTGGGGAGGAGACAGAAAAAAAATGAAACAGTAATTATGCCATTTATGCTTTAGTAGCTGTGGTATATGCCCCAAGAACAACACCACAGGAATGAGATTCAGATGAGCCAAAGGTAATTAGCATTCAGCCCATTGATAAGGAGGTGCGTACTGACTGTGGGATCAGCCCGACAGAGGCCAATGTTACGCTGGTGATTAGGTGGGGGAAAGCACCAGCGCTGAAACCGCCTGCAATTCTTAAACAGAAATGGCGTAACTCAATGCTTGCCATGTAAGAGCATGGAGCAATTACAGTAATGGTGCTTACTCCCATTAATTGGGATTCACGTGGGGCTCAGCCACATGAGGAAAACATTGATAGACTTCAGAGTGAATGCAGGGGTGCTGGGAATCCTGTGAGCGTGTACAGTGCGGGAGCTAAGGAAATCCAGCATGGAGACTAAATGATGGATGTGGTTTAGGAGCACTTGGGGGCTGCAGAGTGTCGTGCTGAGCAGCAGCGTTGTGATGATAATCTCACCCAGTGAAACTGGCTACTGCAGAACCCTTAGCAAAGGGGTAAGGGAACGAGAGATTCCCTGAAATGATTGAATCTTGGTGAGGCTGATTTCTTATAAGCAGAGTTAGAAGTGTAAAATATTCATAAAGAGCACCTTACGGAGTGGTGTTGTCACGACTCAGAAGCATTTGCAGTACTTTTGCAATGCCGTTCAGAGGTGAGATATGTGATGGATTGTATCACAGGAATGGCTGTTTTTACAGTGAAACAAAAACCTACCTGAAGAAAGGTTCAGCTCTAAGGTGTGTACTGTAGTTAAGCTATATATCTTCTCAGTGATATGACAGGCAGTAATACTGTGTCTGCTTCATAGCAGGCTCCCAGTTTGCATGGAGGATTATCTCCTGAAAGCTCCTCTTAGGTCATCTGCACCAAGGTTCAGGTATGACACAGAAGAAAAAATACTAGATCCTGATACTGATCTGGAGCCAGTTCAAGTCAAAATTGCATGTTTTGCCATTGTTACAATTCTGGGTTTGGATCAGACCCAAGCGTAAGGAAGTTGAGGGCATGAAACAAAACCAGCACGGTGAGGTGGATCCCATTTTGTAGACTGCTGCAAGCTGAAGAAAATTCAGTTCAAAAATAGACCGAGAGTGTGTACGTACAAGTCTAAATTCCTACTCAAAGGACTTATTTAAGCAGACGTGTTTTATTTGAGAGGAAAAGGCACTGGGTCCAGATGAATCGACACTCAAGGCTTGTCTTTGGTAGCTGAAGATGTTTGTAACTTGACACTTGAATGATAATTGTGAAAATTGTCCTTTTTCGTTCAAGTGCGTGAAAACCAACCCCTTAACTTTGGATTGTTTGAAACATGGAATAGGATCAAGTTGAGTGCAGCTCCCTCAACAGCTCGTGACTGTAGCAAAGAGATTTTGACTGATTTGTGTAGTCCAGTGTTAGATACTCTATAAATGTGCCTAGTATTTAAAGGGTGGTTATAAAAGGGTTGGTTGGTGGGATACAGTTATGGGGTTGGTCTGGGTTTGGTGGAAGAATCTGACTGCCATCTCTTGTGTATTGAAGGAAGCACTACAAGGCAATAGGCAAATCACTTTTAGCTGCTCCAGTTTCTTTTTTTCTGGTCTTATTCCTAATGTATATTAAATTTACATCAGATCTGAGGAATGGAAATGGTAGTCAGAGTATGATTTGAATGCTAATACAATTTTAGTTTTCTCTGCACTTTTCTTGCATAAGTGTTCTTGGCAAGGATTGCAAATGAGGGAAGTGTGACCCTGCCGTTTGTTGTGCATGTGTATTTTAAGACTTCTAACATGTAACAAAACAAAAGAAGGTAGCTTTACTTTAGGTGTGAACATGAATTGTATTTACTAAATATTCTGAAGAGACAAGTTCAAACAGGAGGAAAAGGCGTAAGGACACCAGAGACATTCTGATCAAGAAAGATAGGCTTAAGCAGAGATATATCCTTGTACTCAGAGAACAGTGAGAAAGCAGTCTTGATTTTTCTTACCATCACAATATGTCAAGGGCAGTGAGCACACTTTGCCTCTTGATTTTTACAGGCAATGCTGACATGAGCAGAATATTATTAGAGAGAACTGGAATATTATTAGCATATATATATATATATGTATTTCCAAATCTTACGTTTGATTTCTGTTTGGAAATCCAGTGCAGAATGCTACATGTTTATTAGCAGCACAAGCTTATTGAAAGCCACAGGGTATTGGACAGATCCTGCTTCTCAGAGGCTTTGTACTCTGGAGGCAGAGACAATCCTTCACGAAGGAGGAAGGATGATGCAAAGCTGTCAGCTGTACATAAAAATTACCCCCAAATTGCAGAGAGCAGATGGCTGTTAATGGCAAGTGTTTTTAACATAGCTTTATTGTCCCATATTGGGACATTAACTTGTCTCTCTGGTTTTTTTAAAAAAGTCACTTTGTAAAAATGACACCTTGGCATGACTTGTATTTTCCTCTTTGGTTTCCATGTCATGTTTTGCTCAGATATGCTTGCCCAATTTTCTGCAGTTGATGTGCTCGGCAAGCCATTAGTGTATATTCTTTCTGTTTCATACATTCTCAGCAATTATTAACAAAAAACAACTATTTTTTGAAGAACTGCAATGAGTAATTGTTTTTCTTTATTGGACTGATTCTGACTGCAAAGTAGGAATAAATGCTGCCTGTTTCCACACGCTAAGCTGATATTTACAGGACTAAATACACAACACCAAACTTGCTTGGACTAGCAAATGTGATAACAGAAGAAATATAGAGAAAAATGCATATGGAACACCCTTAGCTTTTCTGTTTTGTTAACTGCAGGTTGAAAGCTAGCTTTTGGGTGATTAAACTTTTCATTTGGTTATTAAGTGATAGACATCTTGCTGAACCCAAGCATGCTGCTACAAGCACAGGAAGAGTGTTTATTTAAAGCAGACACAAAAGATTGCACAAAGAGACCCTTAAACAAAACACAAATGTCAGCAAAACTAAACAAAGTAATCATGCACAATTTAAGAGGGATAGAGGCAGGCAGTAAACTGATGACAGATCCTGAATAATCCTTTAGAAAAGAGTCACCCTGGTGAGTTGGGAAATCTGTTTGTTTGTTGCAGTTTCTTATCTTTTCCTGACAGGAAATCTAGGAAACCTCCATATTACAGCCAGCGCGTTCACCAGGATGGGCCCGACACTGGTTAGTTGACGTGTGGGCAGCAGTGTCACCGCAGCAGCGCAGTGCTTAGGTGTGTGTTCCCTGGAGATTTCGGACGGAGGGGTCGCAGCCCAGCCGGCGTGCCGGAGTTGGTGCAGCGAGGAGCCTGGCTGGCTCCGACTCCCTCATGGTTGATTTGTGCTGCCGGTGTCTGAGCTGGCTCGGGCGTTCCAGTGCTATGTTACGGGCTGCCCATCAGGAAGGGCTGCCAGTCCCACCGCTAAGTGGGGTGATGGCTAAGACACTCAGTTCGTGCTGGAGCTTTGTGCTACCATGGTTATGCTACAGAGGTTTTTGTTCTGAGCTGTCATGAGCAGGGGAGCCTTGTAGGGACCTTGCGGAGTCACTGTGACACTGGGAACCAGCTCTTAGCCGGGGCTCTGCCCTTCCCTTACTGTGTGGGAGAAACATCTAACCTTTCTGTGACTTGATTTTCCTCCTAAGTGAAGGGGTTATGGTATTTGTTAAGAGACCTGTGGATTAGAAACACTATGCAAATATCCAGTTCTACTTTTTGTGGGGAGTTTTGGACCTGGGAAAAGCCACATAGCTGGTGATTACTCTGTAATCAATTCTTCTCTGTTATGAATAAAATGGTAGTCAGCTTCTTGAAAATTATCCAGCTTCCCTCTTCCTGCCAGTCTCAGCTGCTGTTCTTCTCTCCAGAGCCCTTGGCACAGCCATTAACCACACCAGAGTTTCACCAGTTGCAACACGCAGCTCCTCTTGAGCTGGAGCGAGAGGAAGGCTCCAAGGAGGTGGCGGGGAGGAAGAGAGTAGTCACTGTAGAGGGCAGAAAACTAATAACAAAACAATACACAAACCTCCTCCTCTCTTTTTCTTCTCTCTCTCTTTTTTATTTATTTTTTATTTATTTATTTTTAGGATTAATAAAATGGGGGAGAATGGATAGAAGGAGGAGAGGTGAAGGAGTGTGAGGTTGAGAGAGATACTTTGGTAATTGTTCCAAGAATTGGTGCAAATCAATTCATAGGGAATGGGAAAGATGGGAAAGAAGCATTTCTTGGTCAAACAGTCTTTGAGGGGCATTACCAGTAAAGAGCTGGGAATCAGAAAATTAATTGGAACGTTAAGACCACTGAGAAATCCATTGGACTGAGGTCACATCAGCCTCAGTTCCAGAGAAGCAGCTCATCTTGAGCTCATTCTGCCTGGATGGAAAAAACAAGTCTTTCAGATAATTAACAAGATATTTTTGTGTGTGTGTATGTGTGTGTGATAACCTAAGGCCTATCTTCTGTGTTTTCATTGCCAAATTTCAGTTTTATCAAGCAGCTGACATGGAAGGATAGCAGCTATGTTGCATCGTATTAAGACTGAATTTCATAAAGCAAGATGAAGGCAATAATCAGTGTGTTTCCTTGTTCTGCACTAGAAATAATTGTACAGCTGTCAAATTCTCACTCAGGAAAACAGATCCAGGACACTGCAGCAGTGAATGTGTATTGGCCAGTATAACAGCTGTCAAATTCTCAGAAAACAAACCCATACAGTGCAGGAATAGATCTCAGTAGGCTAGGATAACTCAATTTCTATGTGCCCCTTTGTATTTTCTGCTGCTTGGAAAACATCTGCTCCTATTTCATTGATCAGTAGAAGCGGCTGATTTGTGTTTTCCATGTTTGCATGAAGTTGCTCCATGCAACCTGTATAACAACAGGAAGGTATCTGTAATGTCACTAATGACCCAAATAATGTAACTTTCGATGGACTGTTCTTGTACTCTTTTAATATTGGCATTTTTAATTAAATGTCTTCTTTTTACAAGTCAGTGACTGAATTGCAATTGTGAAGTAGGTACTGTTGAAACAAGTGCTGAAAACTGATCAAAACAAAAGGCTGGAAATAGTCGCACACACAAATGCTTTGGTTCCAGAGCTTTAAATCAAATTAAATGGAGGATCAAATTTTCCAGTCACTAAATTCAGTGGAAAGCTCTGTGAGACCTATGCTGCTGTATAGATTTTAGAATCATTAAGAAGCCTAATTCTTCTAACACAGTATAATCTTTTCCTTTCATTATGCAGTACCACAGCTAGCAGCATTTTTTACTGGCTTTATCTACAATGATTGGAGTTTTATTTATTTTTCCAGTGTTGTAGCTGCATGTTTTGTCTTACTCTTTGGAATACTTGGTCAGTTTAAGTATTTGAAAAGTATCATTTTGAATCAGTGGACTGTTTACTCACACTATGACTATGATCCTTATGTACTTTACAAATACTGTTTTGATACAGCTCAGGATACGGCCAGGTTTCTTTTTATGGCTTAGGTTTGAAGGATCCCCATATTTGTATCCATAAAAGTATTCTTTTCATACCAAATGGGATTCTCTGGTTTCTGATGAGTAATCAACTCGGCATTTCATTGAGCTGTTGCTTCCTAAGAAGATTTTGCAGTTGACAAAAATGTTACCAACCAGCATAAAATGAAAATAGTAACAACCTATAAATCCTTTTCCACATAAAGAAGCTTGTGCACCAACCTGATATCATGCATTTAATTTTTGTGTAGTCTAGCAGTAACAAAGAGCTGGAGTTCTTGACCATGACCCCCAGTGTCAGGTGGTGTACAAGCTCAAGTGAGGATGTGACAAGAGGCAGCCACAAGGTACGGGGTGGGGAATGAAAGGACTCGGGAAAACTGTGTCAGGCTGTGCGATGTGCAGCGATGGCAGCTCATCAGCTGTTTAACCACAGTTAAAGTTGTGAATCTTTTGATATTAAGGCTATAAGGACAGGAGCTAGTTGGTGCTTAAATATATAGGTAGTGTCATACCATTATGTGTGATGTATGGGTACGGCTTATCTTTCAAATGTATTTAAATCAGGGGTAGAAATGTAAAGTAGAAACAAAATTTGTTATCAGGTTGGAAGAGAAAAAAATGTAAAGATGGTAGCTTTCTGCAGATGCCAATTGCCAGTCATTTAGGATGAACTCTGAAGCAGCTTTTGCTGCCTGTGGTAAAGCATACCGTGCATGTAACTCAAAGGTTCTGTGTAGTATGGTGTCAGTTCTTTACGGTAAATAACATAGAGCCTATTCTGAACTGTAAAAGAAGGAACAGCACTGGCAGGTGGATGCCAAGCTAGAAGTTTCTGTCAGATGGCAGCAAGAATGTGGCTGTTCAGGTCTTGCTGGAGACTTCAGCCAAATTCAGGCCACAGAGTATCTGAAGCTACGGGGATCCTGTTCTGCCAGAGCCAATTAGATTCCCTGTTCTATTTTGTGTCCCAATGGATCGAAAAAAGATTTTTGTTGAAATAGACCTTGGGAAACTGTATCCAGCTGCTAAGGTGAAATCTAAAAAGAACAGGAAGCTGTAGTTGTATATTAGTATCTTTACTAGGTTATTTACTGAGTCCACACCTGAAATTCTGGGAGTCAAATGAATTTTCTGCAACTCGTTTCAGTGGATTTTAGCTCATACTCTGCAGTTTGTTTCAAACTCCGTCTGCTTTTATTAGCTCGGTCTTCCTGCCCATGAAGTAATTGTCTGAAGGAGGTGACTGAGGTTATAAAAAGCTAACCAATCTCACTTTTTGAACTATGAATATTTTAGCATAACAAGTGATACTATTCCAGTTTAATTCAGCAGGAAGTTGGAAACAGAAGTCAAATTTCAGGTAATGTGCATGAATAACTTGCGTACAGAAAAATATCAGTAATTATGTACATGGATTCGAGTTCATGGCAAACATTTGGTGTGGGCAATTTAGGTAAAGCAGGAGAAAATATTCAAAAATTCTAAAAATAGAATAATAATAACAACATTCTAAAAATGTAATTATTCTATTCTAAAATTCTCAGAATTCTAAAAACGTGGGCCAAATTAATCGTTTCTGCAGTAGATACTGCATGTTGGACCACTTGAGGCAAAGCTGATACTAGTTAGTGCAGTTCCTATTTTCTCAGAGGAATAATTGCCAAACTCCTTTGTTGAGTTGTAACACCTGAGTATGCTTGATCCATCTTAATTATCTTTATAGACAAATTAAAAGCTTTGCAGCTAGTTTATGTAGCTTGGGCTTGCTAGGTAAGCTTTGCAAGAATAGCCTGTGATGTTACTTAAAGCATTAGATGCTTTTTGTATGGAAAGATCAGGGCTTAGAAAATATTGCTTAGGCCTTTTATATGGCTTTTGTTGGAACTAAAGGATAATGTCCTTCCCTGCTCGTACTTAAACATTTTCGGGGGGAGTTTTCCTACCTGATGTTGCTTGAATGCCTGCGTCATTTACAGAAAAAATGCAAAATATAGTCAATGATGGTGCAATGGTGAATACAGGAAACCATCCATTTCATGTTTAATAAGCAAAACCTCACTTTAGGGTGAAATATTGGATTGGTGAAATTCATTGGTGAATTCTCTTGACTCCTGTTCTAAGTGTACCTTAAAAGACCCCAGAACCTTCCATGAGAGAATTTTCTGTATGAACCTTAAAAGAGAGTATTTTCTATGCAAAATACTCTTAAATTTATAGGCAGTGTTATTTTCTTGCAACTGCTTGTACTGAAAGACAAAGTCTCTCTGGAAAGTGACCTCACTTGCTGAGTTCACTCCTTTGAAACAGAAAATGCCAGGGTGGCTGCTGATATGAACTTGTTGCTTACACGATTGCACAAGCTGCTTGTCAGGAACAAAGCAGGAGAAGGCCCCTGCCTCGCAGAACTTATAGTCAGGACAAAGAAAAGGAAAATGTTAGAGTGCAGCAGGACTGTAGTTAACACCTGAACGTGCTTGCGAAGTAGAGAATGAAACGCCGGTCCAGTCTGGCACCTCATTTACAAGGCAGTTGTGTCTTCTGAATGTTTCCAGAGAAGTCTGTTTTTTGTATTTTTTTTTTTTTTTTGCACAAGTTTAAATTAATTGTCTAAATAATTTTATACAAGAACTTTGAGCATTAGTGTAGCAGCTCTACTGATTTTTAACCTGCCTAAGGGATCGACAGACTGGAGCTAGCTGGGAACTCTCTGACAAAACAGGTTTCCATCAGAAAAGGCAGATTCATTGATACTAAAATATTTTGCAAAAGCATCAGTTTTAGTGACTTCCTTCAAAGACACGGGATGGGTTCTGACAGGCTTCATGCCTGATTTCATGGCTCCTGGCAAGCTGTGAGGTCTGTAGCTCTAGGATAGCCTTGACGTACTGGATGCCTCCGGAGATCCCCAAAGACCTGGCATAAGCCACGGGTGCTTTGAGGGCTTCTGGGCAGCATGCCACACAACTGGAAGCATAGGAGCCACGACTCGTAAGCTCTGTGGTTTCTTGCTCTGTTATGGCTCCCAGGGCTTTTGAGCTCTTCCTTGTTGGTTCACTGGGGCTGACGGGGCAGGGGGAACCCAGCAGCACTTGGAGTCGTTGCTGAGCCAGGAGTCTTGGAGCTGGGGAGCCGGCGCTTTGAGGCCGAACTGTGTTCTGAAATTATGTAAAGGAAGCACTGATTATTTCTAAGAGATTGCTTAAAAAGCTCCCTTCTGTGGGAAATGTCGGTATCCGTACGGCAGAGGGGAGCGCGCCGCCTGTCTCCCCTGCCACCTGCTTGGGGAATTACCCGCAGACAGGATGGCAACCGCCTTGCGGCTCCCGGAGCTTCGGCTGCATCGGGGCTGCACTGCAGGTGCGTGGGGCAATAGCCTGCTGCTCAGGGCAGCTGCAGGCAACGCCTCGGACTGGATTCGGTGTATTGCATATCACGTGGAAGGAACTGGCTCTGCTGACGTTGAAATGGCGGTTATATTCGTAACATTTTGGTTCGACGGGGAAATCTTTATGTGGGAGTACAGCACATATATTACCTGTGTGTGTACAAACAAGCAAAACTTAAAGACATACATTTATCTATATAAATGTCACTTTCAGCACAACATAGGATCCACAGAACCTTCAGGCAGATGTCAACATCAGACGAGTTGTGATGGTTTCTTTGTTATGTATTGCGTGTGCTCCTGATACGCTCACGTTGTCATGAGGAATGGTTGTGATGTGGATTCTGAAGAGGTCTTTCTAAAACCTCAGTATTTTAAGGAACCTAAATAGTCGCGTTGTCTTTAACGCTGTGGAGTGCTGTAAAACTACAGGCTCGAGCGCACTGAAGGACAAGGGTTAATTTCAGTAGCTGAAGGCCCTTGAGACTCCTGGAGGGCAAAACCAGTCATTTGATCTATGTTGTGAGTCTGTGTAACGTGTGAGTGTGCGCCTTTATATGGATGTACACTTTCGAATGGCATTTGGTTTTACAATGCAAAATTGTAGACACATGTAAGTGGCCACAGGGGGAGATTTTAAAAAATAAAAATGCCAGCAAAGTTATCCCATGCTTGCTGACTTCTGGATCATGGATCATCAATGAAAGTTAAATTCCGGGCTGCCACTTGGTGCCTTTGGCAGTCTCCCTATAGATTTCTAGCAGTTCACATTTTGATGTTTGCTGAGAGTGCTCAAGGGTTTGCCTGTTCCTCCTGATGTGAAATCACTGGAGTCAGAGATGCAGAGGTAAAATAGGAAAAGAGTCAAATGAATGTTGATTGCTTCTGAGAATTAATTCCACACTGCCTTTCTGAAGGTTCAGTGCGTATTAGCTGCAGTGCAGTGGCATGACGGACTGGTAAATATCACTTACTGAGCCCATCATTCATTGCGGAAGAGGACCTGGACCATGCAAATTGGATGATGCTGTGTTTGAAAACCAGACAGCCCGTAATTTTAATCTGTTAAAAAGGATTATGAATGACATCGATGAAATACAGTGTCAATTCTGTGCAAGATGCCTTTTCTCTGCCACAGCAGCTGGAAGCACAGCCCACCAGCAGGCACTGAACGCCTACTCTGAGGCTTTCACAAACTTTGATCTCCTTTCAGGACTGAGCCTAAAACAATGTCCCGTTGGAAACCAAAGAGGCAGAACTACTTTGCCATGCAGAGAGTTAAACCTTCCCACACACGTGTTTATTAATGTGAACAAGCTAATACAGCTGTATTAACATCATAACGTTCAGGAGCCTTTAAGCTGCCAACAAACTTGTTTGAAGACAGTCCAGTGCTCCCTGGACAAACTTGACTCACTGTTCCTTTTTGTAGCAAAGTCACTGTTGCAATGTTATAAGAAGATATTCAGTAGTTTCTACTTTAATTTATAGATATTTTTAAATAATTAAACCATGATTTCTTACAAACCAGTAGGGAGAAAATTCGGTTCAAAGCCACCGCTTTCTCCTTACCAAAGTGCATCGTCTGCTGCTCAGGACTGTGGAAGGATCATTCACTTTGCCTAATGAGCGGGCTTGAGAAGATGTGTTAAAGACTGCCCGCAAGCTGTATAGTGTTAGATTTGCTTCCTTTTGGAAAGAGCTGATTCTAAGTAGTGCATGCCTGTGACTAGATTAATCAAAATCTGTTTTGTAGAATTTGAGGAAACACCTGAAGCCTAAGTATTGAGTGCATCTAGCAATAATGCCCTTTCTCAGTTTCTTGTTATCTGTATCTTTAAAAATATCAGACACTTGTGTTTGAAGTCAGATTAAAAAGACCAAAAAAAAAAAAAGTAGTCAAAAGTGCCTGAATAAGAAGCAGAGTCCCAGTTCCCTAGATTTCCCTTAATTAATCTTGTATTCCCTAAACTGTACTCTGGGTTTGTAGGCGCACCATCTGAAAGTGGAGTGTTTCTAACGCCAGTAGTACCCAAGTCAGTGTCATAGAAATTGATGTGAGCTCTGTATCACTGTGATACTCTCCTGTCCCTTGCAGGGATTTGGGGATAGACAGTTATTAAGTGTGACTAGGAACTGAAATTTAAGGAGTGATCAGTTCAATGGCTACTTTTTGCTAGAGGCATGGTATGTAGTTTGTTGACCTAGGCAAAGAAAAAGCAAAAACCACCCTGACAGCATGCGATATATCAAAGTACAGAATTTCTACGGTGACTAAATCCTATCCAAAAGCTCCTTGATAATTAAAAGATATGCTTCCATTGCCAATCTGCTGTATTAATAATAGTCTAATCCTATCCATAAATATACCTTTCCAAATTAATTTAATTAGGTATGAAAATACTGACTGCTCTATCACCACATTTAAGATCCTTTCTTGCAAACCTTAACTCACATAAATATGTCATTCAAATCCATGTGACTACTGAGCATGAGTAAGCCTTACGTGCATGAGGAAAGTTTTTCTGGGTAAGAGCTGTAACTGCGACTGGGAGGTATTGCCAAGATTTCGAAGTGTGGAGTACTAGTAGGACACAAAATACATACAGATGACTTGTTTCCAAAAATACCTGTTGTGGGTGTTTTGTTTGAAGTGGGAACACTAGTAAATATGACCTGAGGGAACTTATATCTATTTTTATGTGGGTTACTCTAGCAGAAATCAAGCACTTCTTATACAGTACGTAGAAACCTCCTCAGCCACCTGCTTCTCTGATGCATAATTGTCCATTCATGTGCAGATCTGAGTCTTTTCATGTTTTTCTACAATTGCGTCATTTTCAACTTTTCCTTAACTTCTTGGTCATGTAACTTTAACCATACTCAGACTGAGAAACCCTCATTCAGCCTCTTCCGCTCCGAGTGCTGTTAGGGTCCTGGCTGCCTTCTGGTTTGCCTTATCCAGCTGACAGCCCTGAGCCTGGGACCTGACGTGTTTCAGCAGTCTAGTGGACCTTCTCTGAACGTGCTCCAGACCTAAACCAAGAAGGCAGAATAAGGGAACGAGAAGATCTGTTCATACGACTGGTTCTTGTGGAACAGGCAGCAGAACAGCTACGTTGCACAATACTCAGGAAGGCTGATTAGCCATGCCCGGGCAGGAGCAACATGTTTTTAGGATCGAAGATAGCTGTGAATGAGTTGCGCAGAAGTTGAGTAATGTTTCTCTGCTTGGCTCCACCTTGTGCTGTGCAGACACGCCTGGTATTGCCAGGAAGAACTGCCTACCCCACGTCACACAGTGTGGCTCTCCCTGCGAGAGCACCCGGCTCTCCTGTTCAGCCAGGTGCTGTACCTGCCTGACCTCTCATCTCCTTCAGTGCCTCACGCTGCGGCTTATCAGAACCACCTCGGGGTGAGCGCTCCACCGAACTTCTTGCCTTCTGTTAGAACCCTGAATGGTGTTTAAAAGTTGAGCTAATATTCTTTGTGGCAGAGACAAGTTCTTAAAACAGCTTGTGAAGGGGATTTTCCAGATTGTGTCTATTGCTCTAGTCCACCTTACCGTGCTGTTTGGGATGGCTCAGTTTTTAATATTATTGCATAACTTCCAAGATTAATGAAAAAACCCCAGCAACATGCATCTTCAAACACAAGTTGCATTATCCCTGGATTTGGCAAATCCCCTCTGTCCACACAGGATTTCCATGATCAGTGGTAAGACGAACTCAACATACAGATTTAAGAGCAGAGAACAAAATAGGCATTGTGGCAAATATCTCAGTGAGAGACATAGAGGTTCAGGTATTATCAGCACTGGCGTATCTCCAGTACAGTGTGCAAGCGTCCAATTGCTAGGTTATTTCTGACTGATATGTGTCATGTATTGCATCATCTTAGTTGCTAACACTCAGGCGTCTGCGCTTGCTTTCCAAGAGGCAAACAGCAGAACCAGCTCCGGGCCTTGGAAGAACAGGTCACTGCCTACTTCATCAGCCCGCAGCTGCCTGCTAGGTCTGCCTGGGGATGAGGAGATGATGATCGGCTGTTTTGGCTTGTGCAGCCCTTCCTGCCTGCGTGGGGAAGGGATGGAAGGAGTGGCAAGGTGAGGAGCAGTTTTAGTGCAGCAAGAGCAGCTCCTCTCTGTAGCAGTTGTCATCACCTTCCACCTCAGCGATGGCAGGGAGAGCAAGCCCTTCCCTTTATGGCTGTTCTGCAGCCCTCAGCCATTCCTCTTCCACTTCTTCTGCCCTGTAAGATCAGGGGCCTCATCACCTCCTCTCATCCCCAGTGACCAAAGAAGGGGGGCCGGGGGGGGCCATGGAAGTCTTGCCCATCCGAGAACTCTTATCTAGACAGCCTGTCTTCTGAACAAAAACACGGTTTTCACAATTGGGTTATTCCTTTAGAAGGTGTTTTCTGCTGGCTTGTCTCTAGCAGTTAAATTTGACTTGTGCAAATGAATGTCCATCGTCCAAGTTGCTCTGGGAGTAAAATTGCTTACTTGGGCAGTCTTCTGCCATAAAACCAGGGCTGAGATTGTATTTGAAACAAGTAGAGATACTGGTGAAAAACACACTATTTGCAATTAGAATAAAATGAACATTGAATTCATTTTAGGTCCCTTAATATCAGAGCAAGGGATTTCCTTCCACCTTTATCTTCTTACCATTTTTAGTTGAATTCTCTGCTTAGGAGCTCTTTTCATTTTCTTTCAGCTTGGTATTTTACTTTTATCAAGAGGCATACAGATGCGGGGAGGTCACGTTTGCTGTAACGCCACTGACAGAATTGGGTTTTCCAGGATTAACTGATTAGAATTAATTTTATTTCTGGGTGGGTATAATGGCACCTCCACTTTTTTCTCTCGGGTATATATTAACTATTTCTCCTGGAATTACTGACCATGGTGTGGTGGGTTGACCTGTCTGGCTGCCAGCCGCCCACCCAGCCGCTCTCTCACTCCCCTCCTCAATAATAAGATGGAAAAGCTTGTGGCTTGAGATAAAGACTTACCAATTACCCTCACAGGCAGAACACACTTGACTTGGGGAAAATTAATCTATTGCCAATTAAAATAGAGTTGGTTGGTGAGAAACCATCCTCCACGGGCTGCAGTCTCTCAGGATACACCTGCTCCAGCGTGGGCTCTCCAGGGGAATCCTGGCTCCGGTGCCTGGAGCTGATCCTCCCCTCTGCCCTCTCTCACCCGGGTGCTGGCAGGGCTGTTCCTCGCACTTTTTTCCTCACACTCACCGCCTGTTTGGGGTTTTGTCTGCTCTTCAGTCCGTTTCCACAGAGGTGCCCCCAGCTTCTCTGAGGGGCTCAGCCGTGCCCTGCGGTGGGGCCGTTGTGGGACCAGCTGGAACCCACTGTGTCCAGCACGGGGTGGGCCCCCCTCTCCTCACAGAAGCCCCCTCTGCAGCCCCCCCTGCTACCGAAACCTGGATATGGACACGCAATACACGAGGATTCTAAAGAAATGTGTCCGAAATTGCTGAATGCCAAACTTTATAGGTATCTGGTCATGAACTAAGTTAGTCCTGGGGACTCCTGCTTAACTGTGGAAATCTGGTCTTCATCATTGTCTCCCAGAACACCTACTTGTAGCCAGCTAAATACAGTACTGGGGAGCTAAGAGAAAGATGGACTGACGGAAGGGTGGAAGGGCAGCTGCAGGGACCCCACGTGCAGGATCCCCCAGCCTCTGGGGGAATGTCCTTTTGGCAGAGAGGTTTTCACCGTGCAGGCTTTTAGCAGCTTTTCCTTGTCTCAGTGAGCGTGAACGTGCTGACATGAGCGTGTGCGATCCAGCTTTTTAGTCTTGCTAAAGGCTCTTAAAAACACTCTGCAGGAAATAAGGTGGCACAATGTCAGTGACCTTCATGCTGAAGACAGGGTTTCCCAATTTTGAGGTAATTATCCTGTTCTGGAAGCTCCTGAGGGGCTTATCGCATGCTCCGGTGGTGTTCAGAGAGCTGCACGTGCACTGCTGTTAATTCCTTTGGGATTTGAAGCAATACCTGGGGTGATCTGAACTTACGCTTTCCTTTGGTCCATAGGTTCTTTCAAATAAATACCCACATCCTATTCCAGGTTGTGCAGCCTGAGGTCCTACTCCTGGGTCCTCTTTTGCAGTTTTCAACCCCACTGCTGACTGCAGGGCAGCTGTAATGGGAGGTCTTCTACCTTCCTCTGCAGCTTGTGAACCCCCTTCATGTTACAGACCCTCCACTGACAAACCAGGGGCTCTGCAGGAGGCACACCAAAGACAGCTTTGGGGCTTTCTGCCTTTTTATTAAAACTTGCAGGTTGGGATGCAGCAAAATCTCCAGTCAGAAGTGGAGAGGGCGGGAGCGAGCAATAAAGCAGCAGGCAGCTATCTGTCAAATGCATGTGGTTAGTCCAGCAATCAGATGTCACCGCTGAAACGGGTGAAACAGCCCTCTTGGCAGCAAGTCCAGCTTGACTTTGTTGAACTTGTGCGTGGGGGCTCAAACTGCTGGCAAGGTCAGCAGTAAATGTGTCACTAGGCATAGAGCTTGCTCTGGGTGGACTGATGGTCACTCCCTCACTGGAGATGAGCCACGCTGACGTGTGGTTATTGCCCGATGCTGCTTTGTAGCTGTTTTCTCCAAGCAATATAGTTATGAACAGTGCATCGCTGCGAGGTGGCTATGGACTTCCTGAATGTGATGACGGTGAAGAATCTTTTGATATGCTGGTTTCTTCTCTGGTTATGTTTCTGAAACACTAGCTGGGCAACCAGAGCGGTACTGAGGGCGCAATGCAGCCATGGTGCATTTTCCCTCCTGTTACTGTGCCGGATTCTTTGATTTTTTGCTGAATTGGATTTATCGAAAAGCTTGTTTCATCAAGTGCAGCAAAGAAGTGCACTCCTTCATGTACACGGTGAAGTTCAGTAGGCAAGTGCATGTACCATAGATCAGGGAGCCTGCTTTATAGCACCAGAACGTACAAAATGCACAGCACATAGAGAGTATTTGAACACTAAGGTGGCTGTGAAAGTTGCTTACTCATCTGGATACTTACTCTTTCTCTTGCCTCCCTGTCTTATCAGCATTATCTCTTGCTTACTCGGCCTTGTGTCATTTTCTTACCACCTGCTACCTCTCCCTTTCCCACCTCTGAATATATCACTTTTTTTTTTTTCTATAAACTAAAGCATTGCCCTCACCTGAATTTGCGTGCCCTCACTTGACATTTTTGGGCTTGGCTAAGGAACCTGTAAGAGGTAAAATGCTGGGATGTTACAAACTGCTTTTGCTGTTTCCTACCTTACGTGAGCTGTTAGTTGAGTTTTAAAGGTGGTCCTTTCACTGGTGTGGACGCATTGGCTGTTCTCAGTTCTGGCACAGACATCCATGAGAACAAGTCATTCATGGTCATACTCTTAAAAGAGCTCTCTGCTTTTTCTTTAGCCACTTAAATGTGCTAGCTGGCTGTATCCATCAACCACAATAGGAGCTTTGAATCCTTTTGAAGATTTTCCTTTTAATACTTCCCTTTTTCATGGAGGCATTATGAGGCAGTTGGAAGTGACAACTACAATAATTATGAACTAATATAAATGATGGCATCTTCAAAGTCCTGAAATAAATGTATACAGTCCAGCAAGGTTCCCTCTCGTAGCCATTCATTGTGAGAGTATGAAAACTTAAATAACTTAAGAGGCTGTTATGAAGGCAGAGCAAAAAGCAGCATTTTTCAAAACAGGAAGTAGAGCAGAACAATTACTATTTAATGATACTGGAATTGGAAAACGTATGATGAAGCAGGAGTGTCAAGTTTACTGTGCAGATTGCTACTAGGGCAGGATGCTTTTTGGCAGAGTTTACCCAATTTCTGTTTTTCTGCTTATACATCTATCCTGGTGATATGAAAGGATTCCAGTAAAAGCTAATCCAATTCTTGGAATCCCCCATCTCTCCCCCCCGTCACCAATCTAAGGCTTGTTCACGGCACTGCTTCAGTTTTTCTGCTTCAAGATGGTTCTCTTCACATATCAGAATGCTGCAACCCTTTACAGGCTAGTTACTGCTATGGGATGGTCCTCATTAGGTGAAATAACCCAGAGGTTGTCGCTACATTGCACCATATCCTCTGACAATGCTGCCTTTACTTAAACAGCCTTGGCTGAGAATGTTTTTTATTTCTTTGAAGATCATTATATCAAATATCAGTCAAACCAATATCAAAATTTCTTAGCACAATTAGTGACTGGAAAGACAGCACAGGACTCCAACTTCCACAAGACTAAAATATCTTTATGTATTTGCCAATAACCTCATCCAAATTGACATCAAAAGTGGCTTCATCTGAATCACACATAATCTCTTATTTTTCTTGTATTTTCTCTCCCTGTAACCTAAAAACCTAAATTTAAATTTTGCCTGCAGTGAGGAATGTTATACCAACCACTTTATTTAAAGATTGCTCATTTTCCATGGTAGTTTTGAAAAACAAATCTATTTGGGAATCCTTCTGCGTGTACTAGCTTATATGATCTGCCTGTCTCTATACTTACTGTCCGTTAGCCTGGGGCATTTACATGGAAAGAAATTTTCTGTTCCTTAAAAGCGCATCTATACCATGTTCCAGTCTCCTACCTAAAGTTATAATCTTTTGCATACGACATTGCAGTTTGGTGTGCAGATGATGATGACATCTCCAGCAGAGGCCTGGCTCCAATTGGGGAATCAATGCCGTGAGCAGATGAGGTCTTGGAAGACATCTATTCAGCTTGAATGGGAATTTTTATAATAAAGATTGACAGATGAGAATATACAGAGATTTAGGGTATGTGGTGTATGAGCCAAAAAATTCTATTTGCAGGCAAAGTGTACTACGATTATTCATTCTCTCTTGAAACCTTCTGTAGGTTAAAAAATGCTCTTAATTCAACGTGAAATGGATTTTGAATATTTTAAGTATGCTAAATTGTTCAGGCTGGCACTTCACAGTTCTGTTCCTATTCACTTCTGCGCTGATACGGCCCTGCCCGATTAACAATGCAGGCAATATGACCACTGGGTTTTTTCTCTTTTGGGTGGCCAGTGCTTTTGGCCCTTTTGCCTCTTCGTTGCAGCTTTTCTCTACTGGATTTTTTTTCCATTTACACTTTAATCTGAGTTCTTGTAGCTCTGTGGTTTTCCTGAATGGTATTTTGCAGTCCAGATTTTTACAAAGTGTTTCTAGATGTTCAGTGTGCTCTTTAAAAATCATAGCCTGCTTAGATCTGGTGGAAGCCTTGGGAAGAAAAAAGTGTTTGGCAGGTTTATTTTCAAGAGAGCAAAGACTTGCAGTGAATATTATTGTGGGATTGAAATGCAAATGTCCATTTCTTCTCTATAATCCCTTGCAAGAAATTGAACTGTCCTTTACATTAGCTATTGCCTGGGTATGTAGTACTTGGGAATTTACCAGCTCTTGGGAGAGAATTCCCTTTAGCTTAAATCAGAATACCTCACTGATACTGGATCTTCCATAATTCTGGCAGCGAAATACACCCACCTCCACAAAGAAGCAGATTTTTCTTCATTGTCACCAAGCTCAGTGACTGTCTCTCGTTTACTGAAGAGAGAAGCCAGACTTGCTAAAAAAGTTGTGATATTTAGCAACATTAGTTATAGTCACTACATCACCCTGCTGCTTTGCTTTCTGCCTTTGCTCACTGACAAGTGACAGAGTAGTACAAAGTTCATGTAACTTGGGTCCGTTTGTTTTGATAAGGGCAGCATCGAAGTGAAGATTTTTTTTCAACACCATACAAAGAAAGGAAAGGAGGGTCAGTGCGATCAGGTAATGTGGTACAAGCTCACCCCCTCATTTCTGAACCGAAGTTCAAACTTATTTGAACTGTTTCATCTTGAACTAAGTAATGCAACCTTGTTTTAAAGATCAAGTGGTGGAGATTTGCCACTTCTGTGATGAAACCTGCCATCCTGGTTTACGCTGCTCCGCTATTCCCATTTCAGGAGCTTGAGCTATTTGGGAACATGAACTGAGTTACCACTGTCAGGGCATGATCCAGGTTTTTATTTGCTTGTTTTCTGTAGAGGTGGATGCAATAGTATGTCCTAAACATAAGCTGTGTTATGAATACCAGGAACACACACAAGAAAACAAATCTCCTAGCCATGGTAAGATCCAAGAGGCATCTCCACAGTCCCGCTAGTCAAGCCTTAATCCAGAACAATAGCAAGCCATATTATGATTGTTCAAAACCTCAGAAAGGTTTTCATAAGATCTGTTAAGCTGAGCAAAAAAAAAAAAAAAAAAGACATTTTTATCTGTGCTAGACTGGCTGTGTAAAGAGCCCACTGTGTAAAGACCCCTCCAGAGAGAGCCTGTGGGAGGAGGTGATGTGTTGAAAGGGCAGGTGTTGGTCTGCCTGATATTCTCTTTTGCAAAAGCAATAGGTCTGTTACCTATGTGAGGAGCTATGCTGAGGGTTAGGGTGGCAGAGCTCAGTTTATCCTTCAAGGCACAGGTCACAGAATTCAGGAAAACTGATGTTAGTAGAGACCAGTGCCTCATCTTGACTTTAGTTGTATGGTCAATCCCACTTCTGAATTGAAAATTTGGGGATTTTTTTAGCATTTCTGTTAGGGCTTGGGTATTGAAAGCATGAAGAATCCAGCTTATTGCTTGCACAGTTAGAAGAGGCTGCTGGCAACAGAGGTCTAAACCTATGTTCTGTTTTCTGGACTGGTAGATTGTTTTGATGTAATTATAGGGTTAGATTTAGGATGAAGGTTTGGTACAGTGGTGCTGAAGGTGTCTCAACAGTGCCTTATGTTTTACTCCAAGGATTGATTTTTCTGGCCTGAATTAATGTTTACTTTGGTTTTGGGTCAATTTTGACTCAAATTGACCCAATTTTAGAAAAGCAAGGTTGAAGATTCCATTTTTTTTCTGGACTCTGGAGAGCACATAGAAATGGGAGGCCGCTGGTGCAGATAAATGCTGATGTCAGTGTTCCTGGAGTTTGGGGAACAGTTCTCTGGGTACATCTGAGGATGGGGCTTTATTGTGTTGGGTTGTGGTTTTGTTATGTTTTTTTTTTTTTTTTTGTCTTGCTAGCTGACTAGGTAAAAATATCAGCTTCTCTGCATCCAATCTAAGGACTCTACCATGCTCATTTCTATCTCATCGGATGATCTTTACCCCGAGGAAAGAGCGAGGAACCAAATGACAGCTGCGGCTTTTCAAAGTCATAAAAGAGGGAAATATGTGTGTATGTACTTATTTATTTATTTTCTCTCCCTATTCTGTATTTTATGCTGAGGCTATGAAGCCTATTGAACTTTTTTTTTTGAGCCCTTAAGGTATATCCAATGTCACTCAGACATCAAAGCTCCAGAGCTGAAATGGAAAGAGAACAACCAAATTGCATTTAAAGGTTAATAAAATAATGCTTGTGTTTTCTGTTGTCACGGAATACTAAAAAGAAAAACATTACCTCCATATTTACAAAGGCGAACAGAAAATAGAGAAATGTGAAGTCAGCTGCGATTAGCATTAGCCTTTGTTCTAAAAATGATACATCCTTGTGTTATATCAGAGACAGGATGGGCTCTTGAAACTGTGCTTTTTTGTTTTGCCAGGTATTAAATGATCTCAGTGGCCACTGATAACTCTATAGTAGTTTATGAGAGCTTATTACTTCTGATTTAAAACTAAAGGTTTAACATAATATGAGAATTTCCTGTCTTAATAAAGACAAAGGGAATCTGTCTGGCTTTTGTGTCCATAAAGCTGGATACTACCATCCTTATACTGCACATATAGGCTATGCTTATTGTAGGCACAAAGAATAAAATGGGGGGGGTTATAGCCGTACAACATAATTGCATGAATATAACCAGCCCCTTTGACTCGTATGTCTGAGTTTAGCTTTGGTCCCGTTCTGTCCTCAAAGCACAGATGCAGTTCTGTGGGTGTAACTGAGGAGGGAACAGAACTTGTAACTTGGAAGCTATACAGTGTGTGAAAACAAGTTAAAACTCCAGGAGAATTATTGGTTCTTTTAAAGTTTTGTCCTTCTCTGTTAACTACTAAGCCCGCTACAGCAGTGAAACATTTCTTTCCTACGGCTTGTCACACTGCAGGCCAAAACCCCAGATTGCTTAGTGGAATCAGGATCCTCTGGGACTTTCAGTCCTGTCACTCACATTATTCATGAAGCAGAGGTCACTGAAGTCTAGGAGAGCAGAAAGTATTAGTACGGTGATCAGAGCTTGTGAAGTCCGCCGAATTATTTGAAATTCCTCCTGCAGTGATATCCAAGTACCACTCTGATGGACTTGCCAAGCCTTGGGTCTTACTTAAATAAAAGAAGAAAAAAGAAAAGGACATGTCGTGATAGCTTGGAGGCCCAGCTGAATCCAGTAAGGAAGATACTGGCAAAATTTGCAGCGCATTTAATTACGATTCTTTTTCCCAGGAGTATTATAAAGTGATCTGTTATGTGCATCTGCTTGTTCTATTTCTGTTTCTTAGCCTGAGATTCCTAACACAGGAGGCAATAACCCTGCATCGTGTTAGATCATATCATGTCACATTGAATGTTGACCTTGGCTGACATAACGTGACATGCTACAGTTGAAGTAATGTAACGCGAGCCAGTGTATCATGTGCTTAATGTTAATCTGAAGTTATTATCTGTGAACATCGCAAAAGCTTTGGATAGTGTGTTGCATGGATCTGCCCTCTGTTCCTCAGGCAGTCCGAGCTGCATGTGTTCAAGCTATCCACCAAAAACAACAGAGAGAAAGAAGAGGGGCAAAAGCTAGACGAGTGTCTCTATGAGGGTCAGTAACAAAGATACTAGCCAGTTTAGTGTGGGTCTGCAGCTGGGCTACTAAAAGAGATTGTATCCCCCTTGACACCACAACCACCACAGTGGGAGCGTGACCCTGCAATGGGAGCACTGGCTATCGATTAATTGTAGTCTGGAGGTTTTGGTATAGAAAGCTGTTCATACACATTTCTGAGTAGATTTCTTGTTGAAGGTATTGCTGAATATATTTATTGATATTACTTTAGTTAAAACAGTCAATGTAAATGTTGGGCCATATGAAGTTAATCAATTTTATAACATTTCCTTTGTTCACGTTCTTGCTTGATCTTTTGACCCACTGCAAAATTGTGGGTCAAAAGTGGAATCTTGATTCCACTAAGCAATCTGGGGTTTTGGCCTGCAGTGTGACAAGCCGTAGGAAAGAAATGTTTCACTGCGGCACTACGTGGGTTGATCTCTGTTGTTGTCCTAGGCAGACTCAGAGAAAACTCTGTGTGTCTTCTTGGAAGATATTCTGTGAATTACATGTCAGATTAAAGCATGCCTGCATAGTAATTGCTTGATTTAAAATATTAAAAAAAGTAATATTCAGTGCGAGAATTGTCTATTGTTTCTTCAGTGGTTTAGCAGTGCTCAGAGCCTCTTTCTGTTTCTCCCATCATATGCTCCTGTAACAGGATCATGTTTAATGCGATCACTGGCTGGCTGACTTCTTTGTGCCATCTTCCCTCTTATTCAGCTAGCTCTAACTGACAGCAGATATTATTCTTGACTTTTTGTTAGGCCAATAATTTCAGTCCTCGGTGCTTAAAAATTAGCCTTATAAAGCCGTAATTGTGCATCTGCTTTGGTGAAGGCACTAGGCAACCCAAGCTCTAAGCATTTTAAAAGTGAGCTAACAGTGTACCTAGTGGCCTAATTTGATGAATGTTGGCATGTAGATTTGCTGCAGATGATAATCAAACATCGGTTTTATTTCAAATAGGGGAAAAAAGGACTCAAAAAAAAAAAAAGGTAGCTGGGTACACAGGATTTTTGAACGCTGTAAATCTTGAGTGCCATAAATCAAGCTTTGGAGTACCTTAGAGCACCTAGTAAGAAAAATGGAAGCTTTATCTTCTTCCTTTGGAGGAAATGCCTTTCCTTACTCTGAACTGCCCTTTTGATCATAGATCAGTGCTGCATTCTTGGTTATACTGAGCCTCATCGTGCTCACATTGAAGATAACTAAAAATTCCCATTCTCTCCAAGAGTACAGGTCTGGGCGATAGCTAGTAGAGTAGCAGTTTGTGTGTGAAACTTTCTCCTATATCATCTACAAATCCTCAAGACTTTCCTAACTGAAATTATTTAATGAAAGCTACTTTGTCTCTTATGTCCTTTTAGTTTTCTCTGTTCTGTTAATCTTTAAAACAATAGGCAGAAAGATTTTCACAAGTTTAAAGCAGAAAGAGTTGCACTGCCATATAACCTAATAAGATGAAGTAAAGGACGATAATTTGTCATTGTCACTGCCAATATTCTTAAAAAGTAATTAAAAAGAAGGAAAATTACAGATATGTTCTCTGAGCCTGGCCTAGACTCGGCTGTGTTGTAGACTTCCCCCCCATCAAGTTTAACTAGCAAGCGGTTGAGGTAGGTAACGCTCTGATCTGAGTACTTTGCTGCAGATTATTGTGGGGTCTCGATCAAAACACAAGAGAAGAGTTGAAGCAGAACAGCAACAGATTTGCAAAGAAAGTAAAGGCTCATTGCATGCGGATTTCCCGCCTCCTGTTTAAAACAGTATCAGGAGCATGGCAAAATCCGTTTATTTTGCTAGAATTACGGAGGCTTTGAGATTGTCAGTTGCCAGGCTCAAGTGGGTCATCAAAGCACAGAACTCAGAAAGCTTAATGGTATTTAATGTCACTAAAAATTGGGAAACTATGGACAAACCAGGTAATTTTGAACACTAATTTCCGGAGAGAAGCATCATCCCAGACCTGAATGCAGCCAGGAATAAAAAGACATTTTCTTCAAATGTCAAGCTGAAGAAACACACCGACAGCATTGCAAGGACAGAACTATTGCGAATGAATTTTCAACTCTTTAGTACATAAATCAGCAGTTACACTAATTAAATATATATACAGAAAAGGGCTCTAGCCTTTTCTAGGCAGCGTTGCTCAGCAAAAGGGGTATCAGTTGAATAAAATACTGGAGGAAAGGCCACAAAATGGCATGCAGCAGATTGTTGATGACACCTGGAGTTGCCAAAGAAGGATAGAGCGAGCGTGAGGAAGAAATTGCATTTCTGTGTACAGTAACCTCTGACCAGCCAGATAAATCACGGCTAGTCAGAAGTTATTCCAGGGCTGGAAACTCTAGGGCAGCATGCAAGGCAGAGACACTTGAGCTGCTGTGAGAGGTTTTCTATTTGGGGGAAAAAAAGTACAAAAAGAAGCTTCATGAGAGAAATAGGATGCTGGAGTTAAGGGAGCTTAAATAAAAACTCAAGGGGTGCAGGGAAATGTAACTTGTGGCTTTTCCCTCATTACTTTATTCCCTTCTCTTTGAAGTTACTTTGAACGTACTGTAAGACTGAGAGCAGTAAGTACTGAGAGAGTTCAAGAAACGGTCCCTTTACAAGCGGAGTGTTAAAGGTCTAAGGTCTTTGCAATTGCAAATTCTTTGTGGAACAGCACGGCTTGCATGATTGATTTAGAAATTATTATATATAGTGTCAGTAGAGCAAATAATTCACTAGAGTCTTTGTCCCAGAGCAAAGTCTACCAGCACACATCCCCCCACGCTTGCCGTGTCCCACTGTATTCAGCATGACTTTGCAAACATCTGTCATGGGACTGGGTCTAGAACAGGAATAAACCCAAATACCTCTGGAAGAATGTTCCAGAAATAACATGGGACTACATTTGGAAGAGGCTGTGGAGAATGAGTTTCACTGCACCTCCAAAAAGGGTCGGACATGTTCCCTCTCCTTTCCCCAAAACAACAAGAATAACTAAAGACTCGTTAAAACCCTCCTCCCGAATACTTTACTCTCATGATATTCTCATTCTTCCCTTCCTTCATTTGCCTTTTAAAATTTCTGATATTTATTGGTAGTAATCCAGCTGCCCAAAGATACGCAACCCGTAGCTTGCTGAGGCGTCTCGTCCGCAGGGATCTGGGTTTGATCCCGCCAGGGCATTGCTGCCATGTTTCCCCACGCTGCAAAGGTATCTCACGATGCCGGTTCCTTTCTCTGTTAACTCTCTTGCTCACTAACATTGAAAAAAGTACTTTCTAGCCAAAAGATGCTGAAAGCTAACCGCACCCCTCCTGCCCAGGCTGGCTTTTTTACTCTGGTAGGAGGTGGTAGAGTGTGCTGAGGAGCGGCTGTGAGAAGCTCTGCTTCAGAAGTGGATAGTGTCTTGTCTTACAGATAAGAGATCTTTTCTGTCAGTTTTGTGTTTCTGTGTGCACTGTGCAAATGATAAATATTGACCATTTGCAGAGCATCTGTTCTGCTGAAGGATCCCAAAGCTCTTCACAAAACAGTTCACATGTAGGACTGCAGAAATTCAGTTAAGCTGTTCCCGAGAAGCTCTGAAATCGTTCTCCTAAAGCCCCCATAAAAACAGGTTCTCAGTTTTTCAAGTCTGACTTGAAGATGAAGGTGGAATTAAAAATCCACAGGCACTGCATTCTCTTTGCAAAGAAGGGAAAAAGCAGATGGAGTTGCTTTTTGTGTGCGCTTAAAAGCAATGAAAACTTGTCGATATTTTTCATTTGAATTTTCACGAGGAGCTGAGAAACTCTGCTGATGCTGGAGGGGGCAGGAAAATGCTGTGACTTTAACTGGCAGAGAAATATTTGAACGGTTATCGACAAAGAGCACAGTGCATGGAATGTGCTTGGGCTAAGCAGAGTGGAGATGTTTGACGTATTGGCGATACAGCACAGGGTCAGGGGGTAACAGATTAATGCTGTGTTTCACGGTCCAGGCTAATACTCATTGCGTGCCTTCCGATGCTCTTTGTTATCGCACGCGTTTGGAAGGACAAACCAGCTCTGGGTGACTTAAACCTGTGCACTGATTCTAGCACGAAGATGGCTTCTTTTGGTTTAATCAATTAGGCACTAGTGTGAAGTAAATCTAAATAAGCTATTTTTAGACTAAATTGAGAGCATCGTGCAGGAGTTTGCATTGTTTTAATTAAAATCAATTAAATTTCTTAGCTGAATTCAGGGCAACAGTGAGTGCAGGAGGGAGGGAGTCGTTCCCAGCTCAGTGAGTCGCAGCGGCCTCTGACCGTGACCACCTAACCATAAGCGCGCGTCACAGCCAGGCCCGGTGGCTCTGGGTATGCGTAGAAAATCTCAAGACAAGAGGCAGAGGTTACAAGAAGGAAAAAAAACAACCCAGGAACCCCTTGAAACCCCACCTCTTGGCTTGGTGCTCTCCCTGGCTGGCTGCTTCTGGCCTGCTCCCTGGAACAAGTAACGAAACCGGCTCCGCTTCCAGCAGCAGAGACCAGGAAGCCAGGGGATACTTTTCAACCCTGCAGATACTTTTAAAGAATGGGAGGTAAAGGAACGAAATGGAAAACAGATGATAGACAGAGGCTGGCGAGAACAGAAGGAACGCAGTGCAGGCAGCCTGTTTGTCTCGGCGTAGCTGACGTGCGTGCCCGTGGAAGTGGCCAAGCCTGTCAGCAGCAGTGTCTTAAAATAATGGAATAGTAAGGCATCTCTTCTGGAAGGTGCTGAGCACTTTGGCTTCGTAGCGTCAGCGCGCTGTGTAGGACCCAGCCCTCGGTTACAGGCATTGCACGTAGCTGTGCAGCCGAGGACAAGTGTGGTCCGCAGCAGAAGTTTGCACGGGAGGAACCTACCGAATGCAGAATCACGTGCGTGGTGAGATGGGCATGTGCATGAGAAACAGCTCTGGGGGTGTGTGAGAGCAGAACGCAGTCAGAAAGCTCCAGTTGCTGAGTTTTGATTTCCAAACCCTTCTAATACCTGGTTGAAGGATAGTTCTAAATGGGTTTCATCCCTGCGTTGAAGCATGCGTACAGACTTTTGCATTCCTACATGTTTCCTATCCAGAGCTGTTGTTTTCAAGGCAAAGAGCCCTTCTCTAGTGTCGTTCCCTGTGTTGTATGTATTTCATAGATGAGGAGCTGACAATAGCAGATTAATGATGAGAAATGTTCTTCTGCTGCCCCCAGATCATATTCCTTAACAAGCACTCACAAATACCCATGAAACAGCAGTAAAGGGAGAGACCGCAGTGCCGTGGGATTCAGATATCGGCACATTCACTGGCACGTTGAAAGCGATGTGACGCCTCTGACAGAAATAACGTGGGTGGGTACAGATCCCCTCTTTGAGGTCCAGGCAAGTACGGACGTGAGGGAAACGGGGAAGAGTTTATCCAAGCTCCATTCAAAAGGCAAGGCAAAATGAGCGGTATTTGATTACAGCCACCTGACAGTGTGACATGGGCGGCTGGCTGAGTTAGGAAGGCTTTGCTTTGGGAAGACACCACCTGGTTCTCGATTCAGAATCACTGGAGCATATTGCAGTAACTGCGTAGCTGTAAGTGCGCTAAGAGGCTTGTACCACCTTATTAACACTGTGTGTCTACATGGTGATCCCACTTTTAAAGAACTCACGTGAGGAGAATGAGCTGTGATGACGGTTTAAGGCCGTTTTTCTGTCAATATAGACACACACTGTTTCTGTGTTGGGAGACGCTGTTACGCTGCTGCTCCAGATTGCATACCTAACTGCAATAGCTATGTTGGTAGAGAAGCTCTCTGTAGACCAAGCAAAGAATGAAAAGTGGGTCTGCACTGCCGCAGTGGTGAGGCCCAGTCGCTGGGGTGGGCTGGTGCTCACGTGCTCCATCCCTCTGCACTCAAGTGCTGTGATTGCAACCCCAGCTTCCGCTGAAATCACAGGGAGTTTGCCATTAACGCCAGTAATGTTCACCCCTAAATTTCTCAGATGGCCTCACGTACACATGTCTATCCGTCCCCACTCCCCAAAGCCCCTTGGAGAAGGTCAAATGGTGGCTAGCAGTTGACTTCCCTTCTTGTGCTTGCTCTGCTCCATGGTATCTGAGCGTGTCACCTGTGCATTATCACATCTTATACCTTGTTTGAACAGAAACAAATAAAAAATTGTTAGACAATATAATTTTTATTAGAAGAAAACCAGCTGATTTAGGCAAGAGAATTTTCTGTTTACTTTCAAGCTTTTGAGAAATTACTGACAGACTATGCAATTTAAAAAAAGAACTGAGCTTCTTCCCAAGACCTTTTATAAAGAGGCCTTGTCCAGCTCTGAATTTAGGAAATGTAGCCCATTTTCTGAGTTTTGCAGTTGAGGTCAGCCTGTCTGTGATTGCGAGTATCACTAGACTTTGGCACTGTGCTGATTTAAGCCCTAGGGCACACATTTAAATTGTCACATATAGTGTGTCTTACACTGACATCTTCTTCTGCAGAAGTGAAGGATAATACAGCACTTGTGCTGCAGAGTAAGACAGCGCTCTCTCCTCAAGCATGAAAATTGCCTGCAAATTTCAGACATGTTTTCCTTGATTGTGGCCGCTAATCAAGGCGAAACCCAAAGTTCATTTTACTAGGGGATGAACAATGCTTGGCAGTGTAGAGAATGTTAATGCAGTTAATTATTCCTAATGCCGTGCCTGTCCTCTGAAGAGTTCAATATCTCTGGACAAGGCTTTAATGTTCCCCAGCCACTGTGTGGTTTCACCCAGGGAATATTGCCTCCTCTGACCAGTTTGTAATAAGCTGTCCCTCAGTTTGCACTCTCCCCCTGCTTTGTGGCACGTCACATCTGCTTGTTAGGGTAAAGTTGGGTGGGCGGTTTTAAATAGGCTTTGTTTTGTTACAGAGCTGATTGTTATATTGTACTTTCTATTGTGTTTGGTTTCTTCACACTCTGTAGATAAGCTTTTGACAGTGTTAAGTGGGGAACCTAAAACTAGAAATATCCCAAACTTTTACCTACATGGGCACATTGATAATAGTGCTCAGTATGAGTGGAGTCCCTAGGACCTGCGGTGGGAAAGCAAGCATTAAGTAGCTTGTACACTGATGGGAATAAATTATCTTTGATAACACCTGTTTGCTGATCCGCTTCTGTTGTAACATAGTAATAGTGATATCTTTCTCTAAGTTGTGGCTTTTATTAGACCAACTTAGTCTAAACCTTCATGTCGTTTGTTAGAGTGTCTGGGAAATCTTTATTTTAAAACCGTATTTCTCTACATATAAAATTTCTCTGATACTTGAAACAAAACAATTGATGAAAATACTATATTGCAAAAGTTATCTGAAAAATCAGCGGCATAACTATTTTTCTGTACTTGAAAACTATATTTTTTTTTAAGTATGTCAGTTTTGGGACAGGTCCTGTAAATGAAGATTTGTGTGTTTTACCCTGAATACACTCTTTTTGCTATGAAAAGATTATTAACAGGCCATATTCCTTTATCTGAGAGTTTACGGGGCCATATCCTGTACTACTCCTTTGTGTCATAGTTTTACAGCTGTGGTTTTGTTGGTGGTTTTGTTTCGAAAAAGCGGGTGATTTGAATTGCCTTAATTGTGGAAGTTGCCCCCCCAGTGGATGTATGGCTGGTTGAAAGCCGGGTGCAGTGCTACCTTGCTCAGCCGCTGGAAGCAAGGCACTGCAGTGCGGGCGTGTAGAGGAGCAGCACCGAAACTAAGATGCTTTGCAGCAGAGCAGATGGGTGGCGCTTGGGTGACTGATTCTACCTCTGCATAATAAGCTGCCTTCTCCGTTCAACTCCCAGCGTGCTTTCTCTGACTATTCTGAGCGGAATCAGGTACTCGTTCCTAAGCTCCTGCTGGTGTAAGTGGGAATCCCAGTGTAGCGATGACTCGAGAAGTGAACACACTGGGCTGGGTCCAGCCTCAATTCCAACACTCTGACTTTACTAGAATTGCATCCCGCTATATTTTAAAGAATTTTTGGAAATTTTCTGTTAAAAAGTACTAATTTTTTTAAAAAGAAAAATATCTAAAAGGATCTCAGACATCCTAGAGGAGATGTTCTTGAAAGTTCTCATACAGAACTTTAAAGTAAAAAAAAAAAAGTTTTCTTCAGCAAGAAGCCATAGTTAAAAATTGACTTCAAGGAACAGAGAATGATTAATGAACTTCCTCTTACTTAGTGCACTAAGCCTTCTTGAGATTTAAATGTCTGCTATGGAAAATGTCCACAATTTGGAGTGAATTATTTATAAAAGAAATTAGGCAACATACAGGGCTTGTGGTTTCTGTTCAGAGCAGAAGATAAAAAGCTTCTAGATTTTTAAATTATTATTATTTTATTTCTAAGTCTATTTTTTGTACTGAATTCTTGACATATGTACTGTTAATTAGGCAGTAATGATTTTCTTTCATTTGTGCTGCAAATTACACCAATAATTATGCTTTTATTCACAGAATATATTTTGTTAACTGACCTTGGGTTTAGTGTGGAATACAAAATGAGAAGGAATTGTTAAGTTCCAATTGACGCTTTGAGATTCCTAGGGAATTCTGCTTTTGTTAAGTTTTGAATTTTAATGTTGGAGACACCGACAAAGGTATACAACAGAAAGGTTTTAACTAACTATATTACTTTGACAGAAGTCACTGGGTTCTACAATTAATTCTCACCAGCAGATCAATGTACTTCATAAGCTGCAAGTCATTCTGACAAGATGAAACAAATACAATCGTTAGTGAAATCCTGATAATTCGGAACAACAGGCTGTGAAACTAGGTCAGTTTACATCTTCTTTGAAATATTTTTCCCTCCATCGTATTTCATACTTGGCTAATCTTGATAATGCATTTGACATCTTTGGTGACTGATCATATGCTAATTTAAATTCACATTGTATGTGTAAATTCAGAACAACATGGGGAGATGTTTCAGCATGATGATGAAAAAATTTTAACAAGTGAATTTGACTGAAATATTTTTCTGTTAAAATATCTACTTTTTTATTAGCGTGCACAGTGTAAAGGAAATCTGATTTTTGTTGTTTGGAAATAGGTTTTTTTAATAACTTAGAGCTTTTTTTTTCCTGTCCCAGTGAAATACTGTATTTGACTTTTTAAGGCAGGTTACTTGGAAGAATAAGGTCTTCTTTTAGAGCTTCTTAGGTTAGCTTCTCAGTGGTGCTGAGCACTGACATCTGTCTTTGCCCCACGCATGCGTCTGCAGAACACTTCACTGCTTACGGTAAAAAAACAACCCGCAAACCCTGCATAAGGGCTGAAGTCAAACTAAAATCCACAGACTAGGTGTAAGACTCTTGTCTTCGTTTTCCATCCTTTTTCTCGATGAGTGTTTTTCCATGTGGCATAAAATGACACCTAAGAGACATCATAAGGATAAATCTAGGGCAATGTAACAATATTTATTATCCTTTGTAGCACAACAGGAAGAATTGGTGGTTGCTCAGAGACAGGTTTGCAGATCACACTGTTTCTGGGAGGCTTACCATCCAGAGAGACCAGAAACAATCCAGCTCAGTAGGTTATGGCCTTTCCAGAATAATCGCACTCTGTAGAGATTGAATAGTGCGATATCAGCAGTCACGAATGCCCTCAGGAGTACCTTAGTAAGGACAAGGTACCGTTAGTATATTATCAGATTTGGAAACAGTGGTAAATAACACACTAAGTTGTCATTTTCTGGTGTTATGATAATATAACTGCAACCTGATCATGCCCCCTTTTGTAGATTTGCTTGCTGTCGCCGTTGAATTTTTGGTGAGTCTCCTGGGACGCTGGCTGGGTACAACCCCCCGTCACCTGCGTGAAAGCCCGATTCTGTAACCAATTACAAGTCCAAAATAGCGACTGTCTTTGACAGCGTGTCTGCTTGGGGTACTAGCATGCCAATAATAATAGATTATAACCAAAAGAAAAAACCTTGTTTCCATTGCTGGAAGCTGGGTTTTTTGTTTTGTTTTGGGGTTGGTTTGTTGTTTTTGTGGGCTTTTTTTTTCCTCTTTGTTTTAAAAAAGAAAAAAAAAAAAGACACTTTCCTAAGCAGGTACTTTAAGCCTCCCAAATTTTACTGAAATGTTAATACCTCCTCTCACTACTCCTCACTCTTCAAGATTTTCCACCGTAGTGTGTTGTCCACATATTCACTGAACATTTGTATTTCAGCCAAAGGTATGTGTGCACACTGAGCGGAGTGCAAAAATGTTGTGAGACATTGTTTTGCACAAAGAGAAAACCCCAGGTGCTGTGCTGTATTTTCAGATATAGCCCAAGCAACACAAGCTCATGTGAAAATGAAAGTCTTTGAAACGTGAATGGGTTTCTTTGGGTGTCATTGTTCTGTCTGCAACTAAACTTCAGCTAGGCACAGATGTGTGGGGCTGGGGGGCTGCACTGTGACGACTTATCATGAGGGTTTCTTTTGGCAGGCTAGTAAAAATTACAACGTGAATAAAGGGAACTTGTTTAGTTCAGATGAAGACTCTATTAATGAGCTCCATTATCCCTATTTTTGGAGGGTGTTAGATTTTTTTTTAAAATATATACAATGCCGCATTATTTTTGATTACAGCAGCATTCACTGGTCACTTTTATCTTTGTGTGTGAATTTCTAATTATACATGTTAGACGAGTGATCTTTACTGTAAATAGTAATGTGGTTTTCTTTCACTTGATCTGTCTGCACTGGATTCTGTTTCATTGTTCGCTTTCTTCGCCACAGTGTCTTGCTTATGTTATCTTTCAACAGACATTTCTTTAAATCCTCTTGCATGGTCCTCCCCTCCCCCTTGTAACTTTTTGAAAAGGGCTTTATCTGAGAAGGCAGTTCCATTTGTCTTTTGATCTATTTTTTGATGGATGTGCGTTCACTTCTGGTAGTAAGCCCAATACTGAAATCTTTATTCAAGGCCAAAGTGTAGGGACCCGACTATGACTTCTGGGTAAGGCTCCTACCTAAGATTTCCTGGAACTACTGGGGAACTTGGGGACCAGAGGTGTTGGTTACTTAATTGTGAGGCTTTCAAACGTTTTTCAGGGAGGATATTAGCAATTTCCAAAATTTCAGGTGATTTCTCTTGAGAGCTGAACAATGGAAGCATTGGGAACCGCCAGCCACTTCTGGAAACCTGGAGTTCTCACCCGTTGGGTGCACTACAAGAGGGAGCACTTGCCTTGCTCCAGCACATGGCTTGCAGCATCGGCTCTCTCTCTGCCCATGCAGCGGCGCGGTTAGACTGCATGTGAGAGCAACGGGCGCTTGATGCCTTCTGGTGGTCCCACTGTGCCTCATCAGTGAGCTCTTTCTTCCATGTCCTTACTGAGGTCTTCTCAAGAGCAGAGAACATGAATAAAGGTCAGAGGCTGGCCCAGAAAAGTGAATTGGGAGGTTTGTAAACCCAAGTAGTACTGACACCAGCTTTGGTGACCTTCTCCTTGGGAGAAGGAATAGAAGTTCTGAAACCAAACAGATCACTTACCTACCTGGAGATGATAAGTAGGGAAAACCAGCAGTCATTCTAACCTAAACCCCTCCCTGCATCTCTAAACCAAAATGAAACTGATCTGCAGAGATGACCAGTGACTGGAAATGCAGGTATTTGTTTTGTTCAGACTATTTTTCTGTAGGTCCTCAGATGCAAGATCAAAGTCAGATCCAGTTCTCCTATACAAATGTGAGTGGCTTAAACCCAGCATTTGTATGTTAAACAACTTGTTTAATATAGTATTAGCATTCAGAGAGTCACAATGAGGCTTTGAGGTTAATATCCCATTAAGATGAATGGGAGATGTTCATACCTCAGGCTGTAGATTCAACAAGACAGCACAGCACTGATTTACATAGTGCAGGCTATATCTTGGCAAACCAGAAGGGCTGCAGACATCATTTTTCTAAAGGAAAGCTTCGATTCCAGTGAACACATTGCAGTCTGCAAAAGGCCCCAGATCAGCAGAGCCACTGGAGCTGGATAGCCGCTGGCTGTAACTTTAAACTGAAAGACATCAAATGGGCTTTTCACTCTAAAAGTTGAGATCTCAGCCAGGTGCTTCCCGCTCCTGTCTCGAGACTCCCTTTGCTGCCCCTCACCCCCTTTGTCCCGGCACTAACTTTCTGATAGAAAATGTAGGCCAAGGACTTGGTGACCTTTGCTGACCTTAATGTTCTGCACATTTCTGTTGCCTTTTATAACCAGTATGTTCCCCTATTTATGCTTAATCTTTAGAGTCCCCCTTTCTTCCATATGTTTTTTATTCTGTCTTATGTTGATGCATTATCGCATTAATTCCTTTCCTTCCTTAGCTCCACTTTTTTCCCCACGGGACCTCTTCCGCTTGTCTGTTTTCTTGCTCGCTGTCCTTGCTGTCTGGCACACTATAATTTTTTTCTTACTCACTGTCCTCCTAAGGAGCTCTTCTTTGGACAACCATATGTACGGATGTGGATTTTCTTTAGATGTCTCCCACATAAGCTCTCTCCTGCAGCAGAGTGAGGCCGTCCTGCACGTTCCAGGATGCTTTTGCCTTGGGCGCACAGAGGGGCAAACCAGCCTGGATTTTGTAGGAAGTTCAAACCGCAGACATTGCGCCTGTGTGTTTTGCAGCTGAAAGCCTTCACAGTCTTCCTAGCACACGCCGGCTTGATTTGGGCACCAGTCTGAAGTGCAAATGAATGTGGCTGCGTTTTAGTTCCGGTTGGTTACATCGCAAAACCAAAGCGATGCCGTTTGGCCTGGCTGGGGATTCAACAGCGGCTGGGGCGGGAGTAGCAGGGGCACTAATGCTGAGGTGTATTTGGCAGGGACGCGGCTTCCCCAGCAGCAGCTGCTTGTGCTGTGCTGCAGATATCGCTTATGTCTTTTGTCACTGAAGTCACTCGGCTCTTCTGAGTAATTATTAGAATTATCAGCTTGTAGCAAGAGAGCCTAAACTGATTTTTTTTATTTTTATTTTTTTTTTCTGAAGGACTTCTAACTGCTTGTGAATTTTGCTTTGGAGTAATGCGTTCATTTTTTACTGGTCCAGCTTGTGTAATTAATTAATTGGTCATGGAAACGTGAAGCTTTTGTTTGTCTGACAGATATTTCTATGTACCTTCATTTCTTAATTTTTTCCTCTTTGCAGTACCTCAGCAGAGCTGGAATGAGGGTCACTCACTTTATTAATGACTCCCCGTTGCATTGCTTTCAGCAGCTCAACCGTCACTGTACGTCACACAGCCATGCATTTGAAACTCAATGTAGTTACTCTTTAATAAGCTTCATTTTCTGTACCACTAGCTTGTGTTCTATAGCGTTAGTTTCCCAAGCATGGTACTAAGCAATTTTAGGAAATGCTGATACAACTGTAGCAATTTTCCTCAATTTGTTCCTGACAAAGAACTCGCTTCAAAATTGAGTTGGCTTCCTTTTTGTTCGAAACACTGGTAAACACAATTAGCCTCATTAACCCTGGTTTCTGTTTCATAACAGAAAATTAGCCTACAATCACTGGTTTGCCGGAAAGCACTGTTGTAATTAGTCCTCAACAGTCTGATATGAAAATCCATCGCGTTTTTAATTTCTCTGACATGTCAGTGTATACAGAAAACATGCCTGCTTTCTCACTTAGCTTGGGGTTTGAGATAAAATCAAGGACCAAGTCCTTGGCTGGCTTAGGGTGCTGTTGAACAGATTGGACAAACACCTGTCAAGAGTGTCATAGGTGCCTTGGTCCTGCTGGGCGGGAGGTGATTTCTGGAGGTCCTGTCTGCCTCTGCAATTCTGTGGGGTTCTGGCCCTTCAAAGAACATGAGACCCAAAGAAGGACCATTTAAATCCTGGCCCCACTGACTGAATGCTTTTCCTTACTAGTCCTCCCAAAATGCCAGATTGATACCAGAGGAGAGCTCTGCCTTGTTCCAGCTCTAATATTGTAGTGGCACTGAAGCCGGTGCCTTTTTACCAACATAGAAATGGACTGACTCAAAGGTGAATCAGACTAATTATTCTCAAACCTCTGTAGATAATCTGAAATTGGTTGGTTGGGAGAGATTTATCATTGCTTTTAGGACATGCATCGCTCCAGTGAGTATGTCAAGGACTGCGATTACGTTCTCATGAAACAACTAAGTTTTTCAAGACTGTTATTCCGATCAGAGAGGAAAGCTGTAGTTCATGTGGGTTGCTGAGCCATTAGCTGGTACATGGTACATCACACTCTCAGAGGTTCACAGCGCTAGTGCTGCTGCAGGGTGATACGTACTAGATCAAACTACTGTGTCCTGGTCTCCAAATTGTATCAGACTCTTACCCAGCCTCTGCAGAGCAGAAATAGAGGTTTGTGTACACCTGTGTGTGTAGAAGAGTACCCAAGAACTCTGCGAATTTGGGTACATCACTTAGGCCAAATTACTTTCCCCCGTGAAATGGCTGGGATTTAAGTAAATGCAGACCTCTTTGTTTGCATTAGAAATGAGAAGTTGACCTTAATTATTTTGAATTCAGCATAAAACCTCTAAGGATAACTCCTTATCTAGCTCTGTCCTTTCCATACCTCTTGTCATCCAGGAAAGAGAGATGGTGATTGCCTATCTCTGGATGTGTCATGAGTGTCTTCAGTGAATGATGTTGTATAAATGCTTTGTAGTATTTTAGTGAAAGACAAGAGAAATTATTTATATAATTACAGCATCTTAATTCTTGTATGGGGGACAGAAGGCAGGTTTAGAAATGCTTCTAGGGCTGCTTGCGCAATAGGGAGCTGAAGACTGAATCGTGTCATTTGTGCAGGAGAGCGACTGCCCCACAAATCTCTAGCGCCTAGTGAAATCTTTGCCTAAGGGACGTTTTTCTCCTGTATTAAATGTTCCTCTTATTTCTCAATTGTTCTCTCTAAATGCATATGGCACCCTGGGGGTATCTCCATTTGAATGATCTCAATTGCTTCTGTGTCCATTTGGGCGCCAGGCTAGAGGGCTGTGAAGTGAAGCTGAGCTATTCTATCTTGATATCTGAACTGCAAATGAGAAATTCTGTAATTCAAGTTCAGGTCACTACATATGTTTGTTATTAAGTTCTTAAATAACCAAATAGTAACTAAATAAAGGGTAATTTAATTTATTAGGTGCTCAGAGCATTTATCGTCAAAATGCTAGGGAAATTAATATGAACTTGCTTATTCCACAAAGAAACATAAAAGCATTGACAAAAAGCAAAGCCTTTAAACTCCATCTTCATTCATGCATGAGGCACCCTGTGTGCAAAATGATAGTGTTAGGAATGTCAGCCAATCAAGCAGCCTAATTGGCCGAACTACTTAAGTGCCTCATCATATAGAAATGGGTTTTAACATTTTCTTTGCCACAGTTTAGCTCCTCCAAAGTATGCCTGAGGTTTACTGTACTTCCAGCCTGTTGAAGAGTTTTCTGAGGCCTCTGCTTGATGAACTCTTTGACGTGTTGAGCTGTGACCTAACACTTCATCTAGCTGAGAGCCCCAAGCCCATACCTGCCTCAGAAACCTGGTCACGGGCGAGCTCTGGAAGTGGTCCATGGATGGGACGTGGCAATTGCTCCTACTTGAAGGCAGGTTGGGTCCAGCTGGCTTTCAGGGTACCTGCAGTCTCACTTCTTCCTTCAAGAATGGATATTGAATGTGCCACAGATTACAGGTAGCGAGGTGAGCAGGCAGTGCTTCAGTCCCTGCGACCAAAGATGCATCAGTAAACGTGTGCTCTGAGCAGCGTTCAGGCAGATGTCTGCTCTTGGTGAACGGAGCACATCCTCCCCGGGTGCGCAGCGGGGGAATTCCCACCACGCAGTCTGCAGGGGTGAAGACTGCAGAGCAGAGATGATAATTAGAGCCTCATGAGTAGTGATTTCCATGTTGTACTCCCAGCTTCTTCACTGATGTTTTGTGATGAACAAGGATAAGTCATCCAGACCATATGAACCCATTTACTCTTCTGTAAAATGATTATACTGGTAGTTTCTGATTGCCACATTGCTGCGTGTGACTGTTTGAGGGATGCCTTGAGATGCTTGCATGAACATTGCTATATAAAGGCAAAGCACTATCATCAAGCGTCTGTTTCAGCATAGAGTCAAACTCTGCTGGAGAACAGTTTTCTGTGCATGCACACACAGACTCCATCTCTTAGCTTGTATTTGTCAACACGTGTTTGTCCATCCTCCTTTCTCTTGTTTACTTTCTTTGGTTATTTCACACCACATTCACCCTAACCTGAAAAAGAAGAGATTAGGTTAGATTATTTCAAACATCTGCAAATGTAGTAGAATGCACAAGGGGCATTTTTGGCATTAATGTTCTGTGTATTTTGTTCGGGTAATTAAGCATGGAAAGGTCACCTTGTGTTCTAACAGAGAGCGTGGAGAGATGGCAGAGAGAAAACCCAAGCTGAGCAAAAATATTTTAAGGAGAAAGCATCAGCATCTGACAGTATTTATTATTTCTTCAGTGTTCCCTAAGCTGGTGCAATACATTGATTCCAACCCTATGCCCATAGATCTTGTTTTCAAAAGCTAAATAAAGTATGAGATTGAATACAAGGTAAGGGCTAGGCAGCTCAAAGAGGGCACACTGTTGACAGCCATTGAGCAATGTTTGTCCTTTGGGACAAGCATCCAGATGAGGTTTGTTCTAAGCACATCAGCCATGGCACTTTGTAACTCTCTCAAGGAGAGGACACATGAGGAGGTCCTTTTCTTGTCATCTGCTTATGTGCCTTGTGAATATCCTGTCCTTAAATTAAAAAAAAAAAATAATTCTTTTTTATTTTTTAAAAGGAATGAGAGCAGTGGATAGAGTTTGGTTATGAAGTTCCAACTGTTTTTGCCTGAAGCCCTTCCCAACTCAGAGATGCTACTCCCTTTCTCACTTTGCTCCTCATGGTTTTTTGTTTGCAGCTTAACTCTGCTCATTATTCCTCTGGTGAATGCTCCCAGTGCAAGTCACTGACTGTACTCGTAGGTGGGTTTGGTCCACCTTGTAACATCCAGAAATCCATTCCTGAATTACAAACACTGAAAAGGGACTCAGCTGTTGGTTGCTGTTCCTGCTGTAGCTCCAGGGTACGAAGCAGGGCCAGCTGTGAGCTGTTGTGTGCACACACAGAACCTGTCTTTCCCTGAGACCCTTGCAGCATCAGAATATGCTAAAATAGCATGAGAATGGTTTCTTGAGGATGATCTCTGTTCTCACAGTACCTAAGATTGGTAGGTTATATAGATTTCTGCCTCATGTAGAACAAATGAGTGCAGTGGATGAATGTAATGGGAACCCATTTTTCTTCTGCTCCTGGTTCTCACGGGATATATTTAAAATTCGCTCTTAGGAGACCTCCCCGCCTCATCTATGACTGGGCAGGGAGGATGACACTGTCTGTACTATGCAGAACTGTAATTTATTTATTCTTTCTACTTGTGACCTGGAGTTCTTTGAGTATTTTTCCCCTCTTGTGGAAAAAGTAATTCTCTCTCCTATATCCTTTCTTATGAACACTTGATAAAGATTTCATTTCAGTTTTCTGCAATCTTTTTCTTCTGTTACTAAATAACCCTGGCACTCTTTTAGATGCCCTGCTGACATATTGCTTCTTATATACTTGAAAAATTCTTATTTGTCTTTATTCCTTGAAAATCTTTTTCCACTCTTCCTTTCAGCCTTTCCCAGCCCAGTTTTATTCTTTCAGCTTTTTTCCTGCACTTTCTTGTCCAGCTCTTGTCTCAAATACCTGTTTCATACCTTTTAGTTACAGAGTCATTGATTTCTCTTTTTGTGTCCTTTCTCCCAGTGATTTACCTCACTGGATTGCCTTCGTTCTTCTAAATCTGCTGAATCACAAAATATTCCAGTCCATTTTTGGCTTTTTCAAGGCCACGTAGCAAACCTAACAGAAAGGAAATAGCGAAGGCTCGGTGAGTGTTGTATATCTAAAGCGAATACCTTCAGAAGGATTGTCAGTGTTTCAGTAAGCAGTAGACCCTTGGTGGTGCTTGTTCTCAGTGAAACTGTTGTCGTGTTTAAAGCTAAACTTCAGAACTTCCTCTTAAGGACATATGGTGGCCCTTGTTCCTAGGGCTTGGCTGCTCTATGAGTGATACAGGAACAATGTAATTATCTGAATCACTTTCATGGCAAACACGATTGTCCTTTAGAGTTTTATTTCTCAAAAGCTGCTTCTCCTCCCTCCCTCTCTCTCTCTCTCGTGAGATGTTCTGCTTTGAGTCGTGGAGTGCACCTATTGACTATGGAAAGACAGAGCTTCCTTTTGGCCTCGTTTTACCACTCTGTTTCAGCCGAAGCCTTATCCCTGTGATTTCTGGGTCAGCTTCTGCTTGGTATGCAGTGTCTTGCCTGAAGTTCCGAGCATCCTGTTTCACTGTGCTGCTGGGTACTCTAGTGTCTCTCTTGATCAGGCCTGTATATGTGCTTGCAGAGCCATCATTTGACTGCACTGCTTTGCCCAAAAGCAAAGACAGAAATTCCTGAGTTAAAAATGCCGCTATGGCTTCTTTTTGTTACTATATTCTCTTAAAAGCTGTCACAGTGGGCCACAAGCACACTTTCCAGCAATGCAGCTAATTAAACATGGTTTGAGGACTTTAAAAGTGTTCCTCCTTACCAGGTAGGAAAGACTAAAGGAGGATAATAGTACTTCCACAAGCCCTCTGAAAGCCATTACATAGTCTCAGGCGAGATTACTGGTTTTCAGTTTAACTTTTGGTGGTAGCAGCTGTACTCTTGGAAGAGCACAGGATGAAACAACAGCCTGAAATTACAGGGAAGCAGAAGGAGCCTCCAGTAAGATACACTCCTGATATAGAAAAATCCTTTACATCTAAGCCTCTGACGCTGCAAGTTCAGAGCAGGCGAGGAGAGAGGAGACAGCAAACCAGCGGTTCAGGCTGATAGAATTTAGTTTTACAGGAAGGAAAAACCCCCATTTTCTGCAACCACATAATCTTGCACGGTGTGTAATGTTTATAAAGAACAGGGGCTCACATATGGCTGGCTGGCAGCAAAAAAAGCAAGCTTGAATTAGCATTAAAAAAGCTGAGTACTTTAAAATAACTACATGTAACAAAAGTAAACGGCTTCAGCTGTGATAAGAGAACAGTCTTTCCTTCCTTCAGACTTGGCTCTATGTTTCCTTCCTTAATTTCTTCTGTCTTGTTAAATTATTTACAAAGTGCATCCTGGTATTGAAAGCATAGGACCTAAAGCAGCCAGCTACTTTACTAGTCTTGTGGTCAACATATAACAAATTAGCTTAGATCTGCAAATGAAAACTTTCTACAGCTCTTTTTAAGTATTGCCACATCGGAGGAGGTGCTCAGGTTAGGAACACAGAGAGCTGTTGTGCAAACAACTCATTTTGGAACAACTTTAGAAGCCCACGTTATTGCCTTACTGGCCTAAACAGCCCTGTACTCCAGTTGTATGATATTGGGAATGGGAACAAGAGCTGGCTATAGATAACTAGGGCTGGCTTTAACTGTGTGGGATACTTGTATGTAGGAAAGAAAGAGCTAGTTCTCAAGGAAAGAAAATGAGGCCAGTAAGAACTGCAGGCTTCCCTCTTCATCTTCTGTTTCTTCCTGGGGGTTAGGGGTGTCAATGTACAATGCTGTATTTTAACACTGACTGCTGATTATTCAAGTGACTATCAAAAAAATTACACTGCTGCAAAGAATATACTGAAGATATAGTGCCCAGAAAATGCCATGCACTTCAATGGGGAGCTTTTGCCAGAGAACAAAAGGCCTGGGGCTGCAAGAAAAGACAGAAGGAAGTGTGGAGCCTGTGCTTCCCTGGGGAAAAAAATCCATTACTTTATATTGATTATATCCCTAAAGCATTTTAAAATATTTTTCCCCTCTTGTTCAAATCTTGCTGCTTCAAAGTCATAGAGGAAAGGGGGGAAAAATGGCAAAGAGCAAGGCAATGGTAGCTTTACGAGGAACAGAGGAGAATAAATACAGCTTGCCCATCCCTTCTGTTCTCTAGCCTGCCTCCCGCTTATCTTGTCGCTACTCGTGGCAGCCCAACACCAGAGGCTTGTGCAAACTGAGGATGACAAAGGGAACTGCAGAGTGGAGGGTAGAAGGTGTGGGACGGCTGAGGGGTTGCTTTCTCGTGGCTGGGGTCCTGAGCAGTCTGCCCATTCGGAGTAGAAAAGGGCTTTTTCCTGTCTTCTCCATTGTATTTTCTTGATCATTCATCGTTATCTTTATTGATTAGAATAAACTGTCATTATAGGGAAATTCATGAAAATAATGTTCTGGTGAGATAGCAGCTAGAGAAAGCAATAAAAGGAGCTTGCCAGAGCCCAGTCTGACAACTGGAGTGAGGAAGTAGCTCCCACAATGATGGGAGCCACTGAAAAATCTGTTCCACACCACTGCTCCCAATCTTCTCACACTTACTCGCTCCTCACCCTGTGTCCATCTCCTCCCTGCTGCTCTTTCCCAGAGTCTCTGAGCCTGGAAGAGGTGGGATTTCTGCCAGTCCATTGGATCAGGGTGGATTCTGGGAGCCCTGGGAGGGAGGCCTCTGACTGCTTGTACTTTTTCTGCCGGTTTACCTCGTGGCCTTTTCTTCCTAACAGGGCAGAAAGGTGAGGAAGAGGGACGGAGAGAGGGAGGCTTCTGCAGACTGCCTGGGGCAGTGTGATTGCAGCTGTCCCTTGCCATATCAGAGCGGGCAAGTAGGTGACAGGCCTGATCTGCTCTGTTAGCATTGCTTGGCAGAGGGGAATTATGTTATCTTGAACAAGGCAATAACCCTTTGTTTAATTTTAACATTTCAAAAGTGCTCTCTATCTATGTTACAGATTTGCAGGGAGCTAGTGTCTGCTCACGCACAGCCCTGCCTCCTCCAAACGTGATGGTCAGGACACATTATTCAAGCATGGTGTGAAGGTAGGTACAGCTGTTGCTACATGTTTTCTTATAGAAAACAAGAAATTTTTTTTTTTTTTTTGTGGGGAAAAAAACCTTCATTTGAAACACAATTCACTAGAATGTGAAATGGGCAATGTTTTAATCCCATTTTCTGTTAACTTTGTGGTGACTTTAGTTACACGCTTCACTGGAGAAGTAAAAGGTTTGCATCTAGTCTGTGTACTGGCTGACCAGCGTGCCTCCAGTCCTGGCTCTTCCCCACAGAGACAGTATGCGGTGGCTTTGTCATCTGTCTCATCCCTCCTCCTCCTCCCCGCTTTTGTCTCTCCTTTCCGGCAGAGCTCTGGAAGTGCCTGCCAGCCCAGTGGTTAGCCTGCCCCGCGCAGCTCCCCCAGTTGCCCTGCTCCCCTACCTCCACATTTGGTTCACCCTTTTGAAACCAGGGCCTTGGCATGTGTTCTACCCTGGGGTGTGCACTTTTCTCCATGGTACTATTTATTGCATATTCTTTCTTTCCCAGTTCATTATTTATTCAAGCATGCAGTTCACATCCTCCCACAGTGGGGATTAGCGAAGGGTCCTGCTTGGTAAATGGGAGGGGGTTTTTACCCATTTACTTTTTATCTGTGGTGGTTCTTTCATTGCTGAAGTCACTGTTTCTGGCACTGCTGTGATTTCCATGCTGTGATCTTGTTCAAATGAACTCCTTGATATTCTTGTGCCTCTTCTCCAAATGATAGGCATTGTCCATAGCTTGATGTGTTGTTTTTCAGTCAGTTCCAGCCATGAGTTGCTTGCACCTTTCTGCTTCTAGTCTCTTTTTTCCTGGTAGTTTATATTCTCTCTTGCCTGCAACAGAAGATGACTGTCCTCTCCCCATCAGTCCTGGTCTGGACTGACTGACTGACTTCCTCTGCTTGCCAGGCTCAAATGGCTTTCTCAGAAGCGCCACTTGCAACTGAGACTGGTGCCTTACCACTGGATTGGTCCAAAATTTCTCTCTTTTGCCAGAGGCTTCTTTTGCAGACTGTTTCTAAACATGTGTCTGCAATGTTTTAATCTTGTTTGGTTGCAGCTCTGCTCCTGTCTCTGTATTACCTCTCCCCACTCAGCCTTCTTTGCCCAGATTAAATGAGAACTGTAAAAATGTCATCTTCTTCAGGACTAGCCCTGGTCCAAAAAAAGTTCCCTGCCCTGACAGTTGCTGTCCTTTTGGCAGCCACACTACTGTCTGCAGCACTTTTTAAACCTTCTCCAGTTGTATCACACATTCCCAGAGAAATTCCAGCTCTGACGGCACTTATAATTGTTTTGGTTTTTTCACTTTATGTCTTATCTTGTTTTACTCCAAGTACTTTGTGTTGTCCCGAAGTCACCCTGAGCCAAAGAGGGTGGCAGGGATTTGCCTCATTCAGTGTCCAAGCTCCAGCAGCCTGGCATGGTGTAACATGAGAATTGGCATAAATGGAAAATCAGTTTCGAATGGCTCATGCCAGCGCACGTAGGAATGTGTTGACTGCAGACAGTGTGTTGTGTGGATTGCACAGATAAGCATATTCCCTGCTATACCATCATTCAGTGCACGACCTGCCCTAAATGCGTGTGTCTGCTCCTTTACAGACGGACTAGTTCTTAGTGCAGTTCTGTTTTCTGTAATGATCTATAACGTGTTCACCATCTTTTTGATCTGTTCTTTTCTAGCTAAATCTGTCTCAAATATACCATGCGCCACAGGTACGTGGGAAAGTCAGATAGCTCTATAAGGGCTCCTCACCAATTAAAAAATATCCCCTGTGGATGAATACAGTCAAGTGCTGTAGTTTGACCCACCAATAGATTCTTTTCCTGCGGCACATCCACTTAGTAAAGCTGCTGACTGTAAGAGCGGAATGCCTTTCTGTAGAAATTAAACTACCGCTGAAGAGTCCTTTGGTGGAGGACGTTCGCCTCTCTCCACAAACAGCCCAAGTGATTGAGGAGGGCTGGAATTCACCTGCAGAAACTAAGAGCAGCTTCTCTATAGGTGTTGTTCCAATTTAGAGACTGAAATAATGGCCTCTTGCCCCTGCCCTAGATGGAAGGATAACGTGGGAGTTTCGGGCCAATGGATTTGCATAAGTGTGGAGCCAGCATGGAGAAATATAATACAGAGCGCTTGTTAAGTACCTCCTTTTCTTGACTGTAGCTCTACAGGCTGTACCTGTTTACCACCACAGTTTGCATTTTCTCACTTGGTAACGTCCACAAGGCACCATGCTGTACTGTGTTAGCAATCCCCAAGCTGGCTCTGAGAAGGCTTGTACCTATCCATCGCGAAACCGCGTGCAGATCTGGAGCCTGTTCAGTGCTGACGGAACCGGGAGTCTCTGCAGCGCCCTGCCTTGCAGGGGAGATGCCAGCCTGCTGTGTCCCGTGCTCTATGCAGCCCCTCGGTGCTCTTAAAATGTGAGCAAATGTCACTGCATGGCAATGAGACAGCAGACGTTGGTGAACAAGTTAAATTTCACTGAACCGGCAATGATACCCATGATCTTCTACCTGGCCCGGAGTGGTTCACAATTGGAGCTATTCTCCCTTGACAGCCCTGAAAAGAGGACTAATGCCTACTGCTGATTGCCAGTGTTTTCTGACAGCAAAGCGAATCACTTTTTAAAGACAATGACTTGTTTACTTTTCATTGAAACTCGAATTGAAGATATTTCATAATAGAATTTGAGCAAATTTACCAGATGTTTCATCCCACTGTGCTTTTCTGGCAGGTCTACAAGATAGAATGCTGACTAAGGCTAATAAATCAGGCTGCGTATGAAAGGCTTGGGGAAAGAATATAATATATACAACTGAAACCATAGGAATATCTTACCCCATCGATCCTTGGGAATTCCTGATGTTTCCTGTGCTCTTCTTAGAGACTGATCTCAAATACAGGAGGGGAAGGGGGTCCTGTTCTCTTCTTGTAGCCTACGGTGAGACATAGCTTTGTCTAACAGCGCTGCTTGTGCTGGCATTGGAGAGCGTAGACATAAAAATGATTAATACAATTCTATAGTCAGGCAATTATCTATCCAGCTGGGAGAAAATGGGAAATAAGAGTTTAAGGTGCATTCAGAGGCTGGCTGTGACCCAGCAAAGTACCGTATTGCTCTACAAAATTATATTCCCTTCCTCATCCATCTCCTCTTCCACTCCCTGCCCTTTTGCTTTGTTCAGTCTCTACTAATCTCTTCGCTTCCCCGCTCCCCTATGCAGCAGAGCCCTGCTGGTTCCCTTGGAATCAGGAAATAAAGCCACCTGTAGAAGACTCCCTTCTTGTAGGGCCTTGCATTGCATGTGTTAACCACACATAACTGTTTTAAAACACGCTTCCAGTCCCCTTTTAGTGACTCTTACAGTACCTGATTCAGTTTACTGACCATTGTCTTTGCAAGTTTGTGCCATTCATTCTTCTTTTGGCCTGGACGCCTGCTTTCTTTTCTCACCTCTTGCTTTTATTTTCTCCTACTGTACTTCTGCCAGCTCTCTAGATACTCCCCTCCTTGTCTCTCTCCTCCCTACATATCAGGAAAAAGCAGCTGAAGTTTCCACACCATCTTCCAAGCAGACGAAGTGATACAGGAAATACTATTCCTGTTTGTCTGACTGCAGTAGGAAAACATATATCAAACTCTTCACTGAAGCCCACACCGGACCAGCAGCACTTGTGCTAGTGATACCTGGTTTGCTGGGGTGGAAGAGGCTTTGGGTGACAGCAGAGCATCTTGTCACTCTACCCTTGCTTGGAGTGACTTAACTAACATGCCCCTGAAATCCCTCTGCGGCTGAAGGCCGTGCTAGCTGCAGGGCTTGCGCTGCTGCTCCTCCTGTATGGCTGGTTTTGAGGATTCTTGCTCACACCAGGGTGACAGTCGTACCAGGCAACCCTCTTTCAGTCCAGGAGATGTGAAAGGATACTCAAGCATCGCAAGGTATTTTTTTAAATAAAAACATGGACACACACGGACCCAAAAAGAACATTGCCTTTGAATAAACTTTGTCCATCTGAACAGCAGTGTCAGTTGAAAAGAAGCTGCATTTTTAAATCACAGTCGTACTATTTAAGCAAGTTGTATTATTCTGTGTGTTGCCTTTATCTGAAGATTGCAGGCATTTGTGATTATCTGTCATTTTACCGTTATACAGCTGTTTTCATCCTGATAGGTCACAGAAATTTGCGACATGGCAGTAAGGGCAACCACCTCATCCAGTGTGTTGCAAAGAAACAGAGTGAAGGGGAGTGTCTGGCCCAGGACTGCTGCAGCAAATTGCTGCACTTAGAAAAACGCTGTCAAGCCATTCCATGCCATTTTTAATGCTGTGTCTGAACAGCGTATGCTCAATGAATTGGATGGTGTTCGAGTTATCTGTCTGTGCAAGATGAAGAGCTGAGCTGGCTGTACTAGGATTAAACCTGTGGCAGTAGGTATTCCTCAGCCCACGCTTGGGACCATGAAACAATTCCGAAACCAGGGCTCTGAAAATACAGCAGCATCTTGAGGGTTAAAGGGCTGGAAAAGGCAACATTGACTACCCTCCAACTCCTCAGGTCTTAAAACCATCAATACCCGAAGCTATTGTGTGATGTTCAGCCTGTGTCTGCTGAGTGAGTCTGCGCAGTTGGCACCACTCCAGCTGCAGCTGCTCTTTAAAGTTGAAAAAACTGCTTGGAAAGGTTTGTTGTTTTTTTTTTTTTTTTAAATTATTATTTTCTCAGCTTTGAGAATAGTTCAGAGTAGTTGTCGACCCCCCCTTTCCCCTGAAACAGCAGTTTCAGTTTAGCTTGTGTCCCACCACTCATACTCTCCCTGCAATCTTAAAGGAGCACAGACCAAACCTCAGCAGTTTTCAACAAGGCCACAGAGTTGTTGGAAAGGTTCCCACTGACTTCTTCAGTGAGCTCTAAAAGGCAGGCTCCAGCGCTTCCAGTGCTGCTGTAAATAATGTCTAGAAGGGGCCGGATAAGGAATAGGGGATACACACGGCCTTGCTTCGAGTTTGTCTTTCATTTCCTTTGTCTCGTTTAAGAGAAACAAGGGAGCTAATTTCATATAACTTGGCACATCATCTGATTGTTGGGCCCTTAGGGGTCTCTTTGGTGCTGCCTCTCCCACCGACAGGGCTTCAGGCTCCAGGTTTTACTTGGAGGAGCCAGGGAGACCTCTCGGGTGCCTGGAGGGAGAGCGCAAAGTGTTAAATGCAGGAAGAGTTAGAAACAACAGCAATTTTCTGGCTTTGATCTGTCACTTGGCAGATCTGGAGACAGACTTGTCTGGGGCTATCTCTGTAGCAGAGTTTGGAAGTGGCTGAGCAAGGCACTGCTCAGCCTGGGCGCTGTTCAGCCCAGAAGGTCAACTGCATCCTGGGCTGCATCAAAAGAAGTGTGGCCAGCAGGTCAAAGGAGGTGATTCTGCCCCTCTACTCCACTCTCGTGAGACCCCACCTGGAGTACTGCATCCAGCTCTGGAGTCCCCAACAGAAGAAGGACATGGACCTGCTGGAGCGTGTCCAGAGGAGGGCCACGAGGATGATGCGAGGGCTGGAGCACCTCTCCTATGAGGAGAGGCTGAAAGAGTTGGGGCTGTTCAGCCTGGAGAAGAGAAGGCTCCGGGGAGATCTTATTGCGGCCTTCCAGTCCCTAAAGGGGGCCTACAGGAGAGCTGGGGAGGGACTTTTTA